>JAPEIP010000006.1:120178315-120213832 GCA_026120095.1 Capsicum chinense
TATCCCAACTGCTCTCTAGTTAATGGATTATTAGAGGCTTTGTTAGACTAGTTATCAGATTGTGGTTGTGTTAAGGTTTCTAGAATTGTGGTCGTTTGCACTGAGCATTTACTTTATATTTTCTTTCATATAATATGACTATTCTAGTGTTTGAATTATTTCATCTTGAAATAAGTGTTATTACTAGAAAAAGGTTTAAAGGGTTAGCTTGGGGCTGCTTGTAGCATTAAGCACTATGTGACATCTCCGAAGGAGATTTTGGGTCGATACAAACTTTGTATTAGAGCTAGCTTTTAATGGAGTCCTGAGTCTGACAAGCCGCATTGAATAGAGTCTTGATCATCGATGTGTAGTGCGCCACATCTATGAGCAAGAGGATACAAGACATTTTAGGAAAAAGTGGTTTGTTATTTTAGATTCTATGGTGCCTATAGTTGTCCCTCTCGACTAATAATTCATTCTCTTATATCTCAATAAATGCCTCTCCAAAGAGTGGATGCCCGCCAAAATAATAATAAGCAAACCCCACCTATTGATCCTTTTAGGTGTTAGCCCAAGTAATGATCGCTAATGTTCGAGCCAATAACTAGGCCGCAGTTGCTAATCAATAGGGAGGTGATGTAGCCATGGCTAGAATCCATGATTTCAAGTGGATGAATCCGCCAGAGTTTTATGTATCCAAGGTAGGTGAGGACCCATAGTTGTACCTTAAGGAGGTAAGAAAGATCATCTAAGTGATGAATATTTCTCAAGAAGAAAGTGTTGAATTGGCGTCTTATAGGTCAAAGGACATAGGTTATGACTATGTTGTATCATGAAGGAAGGTTAGAGGTAAGGATACTGCTCGTATGACTTGGCAGGTGTTCCAAAGATGTATTCTTGGACAAGTTCTTTCTCCTTGAGATAAGGGAAGAAAAGATTGAAGAGTTTATGAAATTTAGGTAGGGCTCCATGACTGTTAAGGAGTACTGCTTGAATTTTCAACCAGTTGGCCAAGTATGCTCATGATTTGATTTCTAATACCTAAGCTAGTATAAGCAAGTTCGTGACCAGTGTTTCTTGTTTAGTGCTGAAATAGTGTAGGACTATGATACTGCATAGGGATATGGATCTGGCAAAGTTAAGGACATATGCACAACAGATAAAGGTGGATAAAATTAGAGAGAGAGACAGAGTGAGGGGTAATAAGAGTGCTATATTTGAGTAGCATAGGTACAACTAGCCTAGTTTCCATGGAGGGAACCACCCTAGATTTCAGAGGCATCAATCTATGCCAGCACCTTTATCATCTAGTGCTCCCATTCCTAGAAGCAAGAAGGAGCAAGGGGGTAGATATTTTATGTCTAGGTCATAGAATAGTATTTGTAACAGGCCCTATTATACTCCTTGTTCTAAGTGTGGTAGGGATCATCCCGGTGATAGTTTTGCAGATCTGAAGGGTTGTTTTGGTTGTGGCAAGCAAGGCCACATACTTAGATATTGTCCTTATGCTAGACAGGGGAAAAGAGATGCCCTACCTCAGGCACCGGCTACTAGTGCTCCATCTTCTGCACCCTATCCCACCCCTGTTTAGGGAGTTTAATATACAACTATTAGCAGTTAGTGCTAGAATAAATTCTATGCCTTACAATCCCATCAAGAGTAGGAGGACTCCCGATATTGTTACTGGTATGCTCCACGTCTTTTGTTTTGATATTTATGTGTTTTTGGACCCCAGGTCACATCTCTCCTATGAGACCGCACTTGTGGCTGTGAATTTTAAAATGAGTCCTGAAAGGATTCCTGAGCCTTTCTTAGTCTCCATACCAGTAGGGGAGTCAGTTGTCACTAAACAAGTGTATAGATATTTTCCTGTTACTATTCTTCATAGAGTCGTACTTGTAGATTTGATAGAGTTAGATATGTTAGATTTTGACCTTATTTTGCGTATGGATTGGCTTCATTGTTTTTATGCATCTATAGACTATCGTACCCATGTGGTCAAGTTTTATCTGATGAACTAGTTTTTGAGTGGTTCGGGAGTTCAGTATCTCCCAAGAATCATTTTATCTCTAATATCTAAGTCCGAAGCTCTAACTAATCAGTCAATCAACATTGTTAATAAGTTTCCTGATGTTTTTCCAGAAGGTCTCCCAGGGATACGACCCGATAGGGAGATAGAATTCGGGATTGGCCTTTTTCCCGACACAAATCCTATTTCTATTCTATCATATTGTATGGAACCTATGGAGCTTAAGGAGTTGAAAGAGAAACTCAAAGATCTTCTAGAAAAAGATTTCATAAGGCCCAATATTACTTCTTGGGGCACAACAATTTTATTCGTGTGAAAGAAAGATCATTCATCGCTTATGTACATTGACTATTGTCAACTTAACAAGGTCACAATAAAAAATAAATATCCTCTTTTGAGATTTGAAGAGTTGTTTGACCAGTTTCATGGTGCAAGTTATTTTACCAAGATAGACCTTAGATCTGGATATCATCAACTTAAAGTGAGGGAGTATGATATTCCAAGGACAGCCTTTTGAACCCGCTATGGTCACTTTGAGTTTCTAATAATGTTCTTTGGGATAGCCAATGCCCCAGTCGCCTTATGGACCTCATGAATCGAGTATTCAAGAAATATCTCGATACGTTAGTCATTATTATCATAGATGATATCCTTGTGTACTCCCTAATAAGAACGACCATGCAAATCATCTTAGAATTGGGGTTTTTCACCCATTATTATCGATTACAACATTTTGATGATTCCCTTGAATTAAGAGTCTAATGGAACGATTTTACATGTTTTCTTGTGAAATTGTAGCTGGGTCTATACCCCATGATTTTAATCCTTGAGAAGTTAATAGTTGAAATATTTGAGATATTAAAGGATATGAGTATGTTGAGATTTTGAGAAAAATTGATGAAATTTCTAGATTTCTACTTGAGTTATGAATCTATAAGTTATCTATCATACTTTTGATGAGTTTTAACTTGAGATTGAATTATGGGTTATTAAGCCCTACTTGAGACTTGAGATTTTATGAACTTTTGTTCTATAAGCACCCATTATTTGAGTATTTTGAGATTGCTGAGAAATGTTTTGAGCTAATGGTTATTGAGTTTTTAATCCACTCTACTACATAAGATTACATATTTGATTATTGGGTTCTTATTGATCCATGAGATTCTTCTAATATGGATATTTATGAGATGACCGAGATAAACTAAAGGAAATAGTATTTAACACTGAGTTGGGTAAGTTACCATGGTTCCTAACCCTAGAATTACATGCCACCATAGGTTAGGCCTAAGGCCAAGATGATTTTTGGGCCTAAGACTAAGATATTGGGCCCGAGATCGAGATAAGTGATCACTACGTTGACTTTATACTCATTTGAATAAGTATGACGCCTCTCCCCAACGTGAGGTCTTTTTTTAGGAGGACAAAATGTTGGACTCCATGTAGCTCGCATTTTTTATGTCGGTTAAGAGAATCTCCCTTAAAACTAAAGTTCTGAGATAAGATATTTTCCTTTAAAACTAAACTACTTTTCCATTGCTATGAGTATTTTTCCCTAAAGCTTGAAATGAGAGATTTTCCTAATGTGAATGAAATGCCTTTAAGTATGTTCCAAAGTTATATGATTCCTAATTCTAAATATTTATGTTCAAAAGAGTTATGAGTTCTTGAGCATTGAAGATGTTTTATTCTCTCCAAGACATATGCATGAGTTGAAAGTATTGCTTAGTTTCCTTTATCCTTGAGTAATGAGACTAAGAGAAAAGTATAAATTTCAAAGCTAAAAATATAATGACTCACAAGATTGAGTTACATTTTCCATTTTTCATTATTCGTGAGCTTTGCATTTTATACTTATTCAAGCCATGTGAGTCATTACTTATTACATGCATGATTTGATTAAAGAGTATCAATGTTGTTTTATAGAAATTCATGAACCCCCACATACTCAGTACATTCCCAAATACTGATCCACATATACGTATATGTTCTACAATTTCTTATAATGTAGGTTCTGGTGCTTAGTCTAAACCATGTCAGTAATTCTGAGTACATCTCTCTATATTCCTACAGTGGTAAGTCCTTATGGTTTGAGGACCTATTTTCAGAAATCTCCATATTTAGAGAGACTATATGCTTATTTCCAGTTTATTTTGAGTCAGTTGGGGGACCTGTCCCAGTGGCTCTCTAGTTCATGGATTAGTAGAGGCTTTGTCAGACTAGTTATCAGATTGTGGTTGTGTTGAGGTTTCCAATATTATGGTCATTTGGACCGAGCATTTTATTTGTATTTTCTTTCATACAATATTATATGCTAGTGTTTGAATTATTTTATCTGAAATAAGTATTATTACTAGAAACAGGCTCAAAAGCTTAGCTTGGGGCTACTTGTAGCCTTAAGCACCGTTTGACATCCCGGGAGGCGATTTTCGGTTGTTACAAACATTGTATCAGAGCTATATTTTAAAGGAGTCCTAGGGAGTCTAACAATCTGCATAGAGTATAGTCTTGATCATCGGTGTGTAGCGCACCACATCTATGATCAAGAGGCTTCAAGACGTTTTAGGAAAAAGTTATTTCTTCTTTCAGATTCTATCATGCCTAAAGTTGTCCCTCTCGACAAATAATCCATTCTCTTCTATTTCAGAAAATGCCTCTTCAAAGAGAGGATGCCCACAGAAATGATAACTAGCAACCCCCACCTATTGATCCTTCGAATAAGATGGTGTCTTATGCTGAGTTTTGGGAAGCCTTTCAGGAATTAGCCAAGTAGTCAACAATAATATTCGGGCCAACAACCAAACAACAATTGCTAATCATTAGGGAGGTGATGTAGCCGTGGATAGAATTCATGATTTTATGCGGATAAATCTGCTATAGTTATATGGTTCCAAGGTAGGGGAGGACCCGCAGTTGTACGTTGGGGAGGTAAGAAAGATCATGCAGGTGATGCATATTTCTGAGGATGAATGTTTTGAGTTAGGTTTTTACAGGTTGAAGGATATAGCTTATGATTGGGTTGTATCCTGGAGGAAGGGTAGAAGTGAGGATGCTGCTTCTATGACTTTGCAGGTGTTCCAAGATGTATTCTTGGAAAAGTTCTTTCTGCTTGAGATAAGGGAAGCAATGATTGAAGAGTTTATGAACTTGAGGTAGGGATCTATGACTTTTAAGGTTTACTGCTTGAATTTCAACGAGTTGGAAAAGTGTGCTCCTGATTTAATTTTTGACACCCAGGGTAGTATTAGCAAGTTCGTGACCAGTATTTCTGGTTTGGTGCTGAAAAAGTGTAGGACTGCGATGCTGCATAGAGATATAGATCTGCCAAGTTTGATGACACATGCACAACAGATATAGGTGGATAATATTAGAGAGAGAGACAGAGTGAGGGCTAACAGAAGGGATAGATTTGAGTAGCATGAGTATAGATAGTGTAGTTTCCATGGGGGAACCACCTCAATTTTAGAGGCATCCGTCTATGCCAGCACCTTTATTAGATAGTGCTCCCATGCCTAGAAGCAGGAAGGAGGAAAGGGGTAGATCTTTTATGTCTATGATGTGAAATAATATTGGTAATAGGCCCCGTTATGTTCCTTGTACTAAGTGTGGTAGGGATCATCCCGATGAGAGTTTCATAGATCTGGGGGGTTGTTTTGGTTTTGGCAAGTAGGCCCACAAACTTAGATATTGTCATCATGCTAGACAGGGGAACAGAGATGCCTAACATCAGGCACTGGCTATTACTGCATCTACTCCTGCACCCTGTCCCGCCCCTATTCAGGGCACTTAATCTAGCACTACTGGCGGTCAGCGCCAGAAAAGATTCTATGCCTTACCATCCCATCAGGAGTAGGAGAACTCTCCCAATGTTATTACTGGTATGCTCTGTATCTTTTGTTTTGATGTTTATGTGTTGTTCAGCCCCTGGTTAAGTCTCTCCTATATGACTCCACTTATGGCTGTGAATTTCAAAATGAGTCCCAAAAGGATTCTTGAGCCTTTCCTAGTCTCCTCACCAGTAGGGGAGTCAGTTATCGTTAAACAAGTGTATAGAGATTATCCTGTTACTGTTCTTCATAGATTCATATTTGTGGACTTGATAGAGTTAGACATGGTGGATTTTAACCTTATTCTGCACATGGATTGGTTTCATTCTTTTTATGCGTCTATAGACTATGATACCCATGTGGTCAAGTTTTAGTTTCCTGATGAACCAGCTTTTGAGTGGTCCGGGAGTTCGGTATCTACCAAGAGTCATTTTATCTCTAATCTTAAAGCTATAAAGATAATATACAAAGGTTACATCTACCACTTAGATAGAGTCAAAGAAACTAAGTCTAAGGATCTAACTATTCAGTCAGTCAACATTGTTAAAAAGTTTTCTGATGTTTTTCCAGAAGATCTTCTAGGGATACCTCCCGATAGGGAGATAGAATTTAGGATTGACCTTCTTTTTGACACAAATCCCATTTCTATTATGCCATACCGTATGGCACCTATGAAGCTCAAGGAGGTTAAGGAGCTACTCAAAGAGCTTTTAGACAAAGGTTTCATAAGGCCCAATATTTCTCTTTGGGGGGCACCTATTTTATTCATATGAAATAAAGATGATTCTTTACGTATGTACATTGATAATTGTAAACTTAACAAGGTCACAGTAAAAAATAAATATCCTCTTCCGAGAATGGATCACTTGTTTGACCAGTTGCATGGTGTAAGTTATTTCTCATAGATAGACCTTAGATCCGTCTATCATCAACTTAAATTGAGGGAGTATGATATTATAAGGACAACCTTTCAAACCAGCTATGGTCACTTTGAGTTTCTAGTTATGAACGTCAGGCTAACCAATGCCCCAGCCTCCTTTATAAACCTCACGAATAGAGTATTAGAGCAATATTTTGATATGTTAGTCATTTTTTTCATAGATGATATCCTTGTGTGCTCCCGTAATGAGAATGACCTTGGGAATCATCTTAGAATTATCTTGCAAACCCTCAGAGATCACCAATTGTACCCCAAATTAAGTAAGTGTGAATTTTGGCTAAGGTTTGTATCTTTTCTGGGTCATTTCATTTCAGCCGAAGGTATTAGAGTTGATCCCCGAAAGACAAAAGCTCTAAAAAATTGGCCTAAACCTATCTCCCCATCTAGCATTAGGAGTTTTTTGGGTTTAGCTAGCCACTACCTCCGTTTTGTTGAGGGTTTCTTTTCTATTTTGTGTCCCATGACCCGATTGACCCAAAAAAAGTTATGTTCTAGTGGTCAGATTCCTGTGAGAATAGTTTTCAGGAGTTGAAGACTTGATTTAGTTTAGCCCCTATGTGGACTTTTTTTTAATGGTACAGATGGTTATGTGGTGAATTATGATGCCTCTACAATTGGTTTGGGTTGTGTGTTGATGCAAAGAGGTAAGGTTATAGCCTATGCCTCTAGACAGTTAAAGCCGCATGAGAAGAATTACCCAACCTATGATCTTGAGTTAGATGTTGTGGTCTTTTCTTTGAAAATCTGGAGACATTATCTTTATGGTTTTCATGTTGATATGTTTACTAATCATAAGAGATTGCAATATATATTTACTCAGATAGAGTTGAATCTTAGGTAGAGAAGGTAGTTGAGTTATTAAAAAAGTATGATATAAGTGTGTTGCATCACCCTAGCAAAGCTAACATAGTGGCGGATGCCCTTAGTAGATTGTATATAGGTAGTGTTGCTTATATAGAGGATGTAAGAAAAAGTTAGCTCGCGATATACATTGTCTAGCTAGATTAGGTGTTAGGTTCCTAGATTCAGCCGAGGGGAGTACGTTGGTGCAGAGTAGTTCTAAATCTTCTTTAGCTTTGAAAGTGAAGGAGAAGCAAGATAGGGATCCTAGTTTGGTCAGACTGAAAGAGTCAGTCAAGGGCCAAAAGGTAGAGTTTTTCTCCCAAGGGGGAGATGTCATATTGAGATTACAAGGTAGATTGTGTGTTCCGTGTGCTGATGATTTAAGGCAGAGGATTATGGATAAAATGCATGGTGTGCGGTATTCTATTCATCTCGGCACTACCAAGATGTACCACGACTTGCGAGAAATCTATTGGTGGATAGTATGAAGAAAGATATAGCCGAGTTCGTAACAAATTGTGCAACGTGCCAACAGGTTAAGGTAGAGCACCAAAGACCAGTTGGTGAGATGTAAGAGTTTGGTATACCCACTTAAAAGTAGGAGGTGGTGAATATGGACTTTGTAACCAGGTTGCCTCTTTCGCGTCGTTATCATGATTCTATTTGGGTTGTTGTAGACAGGCTAGCTAAGTCCGCAAATTTCTTGACCATGCATACATCCTACAAAACTTAGGATTATGTTAGATTGTATATCCGAGAGTTAGTCATGCTGCATGGATTTCCCTCTTCTATCATTTAGGATAGGGGCACTCAATTTACTTCTCAGATTTGGAGGGCGTTCTAGAAGGGTCTTAGTACCCAGGTCTTTTTGAGTTTCCCTTTTCATCCGCAAATAGATGGTCTGGTTGAGAGGACCATTTAAACCCTGGATGATATGTTGAGGGCATGTGCTCTTAATTTCAAAGGTAGTCGGGATTAGCATTTATCCTTGATAGAGTTTGCCTATGATAATAGTTACCATACTATCATCGAGATGGCTCCATTTGTGGCCTTGTATAGTAAAAGATGTAGATCACTTAAAGGTTGGTTTAAAGTAGGTGAAGCTACCATGACTGAGCCTGATGCAGTGTTTAAAGCTATGGATAAAGTTAGGTTTATTAAAGAGAGTTTGAAGACCGCCCAGAGTTGTCAAAAGTCTTGTACCGATGTGAGGAGAAGAGATCTTGAGTTTGAAGTAGGTGATTTGGTATAATTAATGATTTCACCCATGAAAGAGGTGAAAAGGTTTGGTAAAAAGGGGAAGCATAGTTCTCATTATGTTGGTCCGAATAGAGTCTTGTGCCATGTTGTTAAGGTGGCCTATGAGGTAGAGTTGCCCGCAGATTTGTCAGTTGTTCATCCTATTTTTCATGTCTCCATGCTTAAGAAGCATATTGGTAATTTCATTGTAGTAAATTCTTCAGAGAATGCTGATATTCAGAAAAGTCTTTCCTTCGATGAGATTCTTATTGAGATCCTAGATTTTTAGATCCATAGACTTAGGACCAAAGAAGTTCCCTTGGTAAAAGTTTTGTGGTTGAACCAGTCTGTTGAGGGTGCTATTTGGGAGGCAAAAGCAGACATGTGAGCCAAGTACCCATATCTCTTTTCCACAAGTTCAAATTAATCCGAAGGTATTATTCTTCCTTAATTCAACCCTTCTAATCTAAAGTTCAGATATATGCATTTATCCTAGTATGAGTTCTTTCAATTTATGAGGTATTCAAGAGTTAAGAGGGATTTTGAGCCGTTTAACCAAAAAACAAAAAAGAAATCTTCAACTATGTGTACTCTGTTTTTCCTGTGTTCCCAGTCTAACAAGGGACATTCGAGGATGAATGTTTCCAAGGGGGAGATATTGTAAGACCCCGAAAAATTCTCTCATAGAATGATCCTTAGTGCGTGCCAAGTGAGGTATAATTTTGGCCCTAAAAGATTGAGAAGTGACTTCCCAAGTGAGTATCATGTTAACCATATAGAATTTCCCTAATTTCTACTTTTTATCACATAGGAAATTTGATATGCTTTCCGTTGATATAAGATTCTACCAAATACAATAACCGAGCAAGAAGATATAGCTAATTTAAATCCTAATCATAAAACAACGTCATTTTTAGTGCTTGGCGCATCGCGGAGAGGATCTTTTTGAAAATTGTCAAATTCCAGTGGAACTCCACGATATTTGTAGGTTGCGAAGGACCCTAATTTCTCATTAGTCAATTTCCAGTGGCGTAGCACGATTATGACACGTCGCGCTAAAGTTCTAGGTCCAAACTAGTGGACAACGTGATGGCTCCAAGTTGCGGTGACTCTTAGATTCCCATTTCTCAAATTCCAATGAGCCACCGCGATAATGGTGCATCGCGGTGGCCCACAAAATCGGTTTACCAGTTCAATATTTCCAGCTTCATACAGAAGTTAAAAAGGGCACTTTGGGCTTTTTCCAAGCCTCTTAAATCATGAAAACACCAAATTAATGTCATTTATAAGCATTCAATGAAGTCTTTTTCAAGTTTTCTCTCATCAAAAACCCTAAGTATCCAAAACCTCTTCCAAGAATCTCAAGAATCCACCATAGATTTTCTAAATTGAGTCAAGATTCAAGGTTCCCAAGTCAAGGGCTTCAAGAACCCTCATTCAAGAGTATGAATAGAGTCCCAAAAGAGAGAGAGAGTTCAAAGCTTCTTATTCAAAGAATGTGGGGTTTCTAACAAGGGTAATCCTTTAACCCTTGTTCCCAAAGGCTTATTTAAATTACAATTCTCCCAAATTTATGAGATTTTACATGAAATTGAATTAGGATTTTTCACCCATTATTATCCATTACGAAATTTTGATGTTTTCATTAAATTAAGAGTCTAATTGTATGATTTTTACATGTTTTCTTGAGAAATTGCGGCTGGGTCTATACCCTTGATTTTAATCCTTGAGAATTTAAAAGTTGAAATGTTTGAGATATTGAAGTATATGAGTATGTTGAGATTTTGAGATAAATTGCTGAAATTTCAAGATTTCTACATGAGTTATGAAACAATATGCTATCTATTATGCTTTTGATGAGTTTTAACTTGAGATTGAATTATGTGTTATTAAGTCCTACTTGAGACTTGAGATTTTATGAAATCTTGTGCTATAAGGACCCATGATTTGTGTATTCTAAGAGTGTTGAGAAATGTTTTGACCTAATGGTCATTGAGTTCTGAAATCCACTCTACAACATGAGATTACAAATTTGATTATTGAGTTCTTATTTAACCATGAGATTATTCTAAAGTGGATTTTTATGAGATGAGCAAGATAAACCAAAGGGAGTAGTATTTAGCACTGAGTTGGGTAAGTTACCACGATTTCTTACCCCAGAACTACATTCCATCGAAGATTGGGCCTAAGGCCAACATATTGGGTCTGAGGCCAAGATAAGTGATCACTAATTTGAGGGTATACTCCTTGGAAAGAGTATGACGCCTCTTCCCAACGTGAGGTCTCTTCCTTAGGAGGACAAAACATTAGACTCCATGTAGCTCTAATGGTTTGTGTCAGTTAAGAGAATCTCCCTTAAAACTAAAGCTTTGAGATAAGTTAGTTTTCTTTAAAACTAAAATACTTTCCTTTGATATGAGTAGTTTTCCCTAAACCTTGAAATAAGATATTTTCCTAACGTGAATGAAAATGCCTACATGTATGTTCCAAAGTTATATGATTTCGAATTCCAAGTATTTGAGTTCAAAAGAGTTATAAGTTCTTGAGCATTAATGAATTTTTGCTCTCTATAAGACATACACATGAGTTGAAATTATTGCTTAAAGTTTCCTTTAGCCTTGAGTAAAGAGAATAAGAGAAGAATACAAATCTCAAAGCTAAAAGTCTAATGACTCACAAGATTGTGTTATATGTTACATTTTACATGATTCATGAGCTTTACATTTTATACTTATTCAAGCCATGAGTCATTTCTTATTACATGCATGATTTGATTAAATAGTATTGATGTTGTTTTATATAAATGCATGCACAACCATATACTCAGTACATTCCCAAGTACAGATCCACATATACGCCTATGTGCTACATTGTCTTATAATGTAGGTTTAGGTGCTTAGTCCCAACCTCGCCAGTCATTTTCGAGTACCTCTATCTTTATTCCTACAGTGGTGATTCCTCATGGTTCTAGGACCTATGTTCAGAGTTCTCTATATTTTTAGAGACTATGTTGTTATTTCTTATTCATTTTGTGTCAGTTTGTGGACCTGTCCCAAGGGCTCTTTAGTTCATAGATTTGTAGAGGCTTTGTCATACTAGTTATCAGATTATAGTTGTGTTGAGGTTTCAAGTATTGTGGTCATTTGGACCGAGTATTTTCTCCATATTTCCTTTCATATGATATGACTAGTTAGTGTTTTAATTATTTTATCTTGAAATGAGTTTTATTACCAGAAATAAGCTTAAAGAATTAGCTTGGGGCTACTTGTAGCCTTAAGCACCATATGACGTCCCAGGAGGCGATTGCGGGTCGTTACATGCAATTTCACAAAAAAAAATTATAAATCATGCTATTTGACTTTCAATCCATATGAAACATCAAGATATTGCAACCAATAACAATGGGTGAAAAACCCTAATTTAATATCATGTAAAATCTCAGATTGCAAAGAATTATAGTTTAAATAAGCCTTTGGGCACAAGGGTGAAGGATTACCCTTGTTCAAAACCCCACATTCCTTAGATTATGAAATTGGATGAACAAACTTGCTTTAAACTCTTATTTTTACTCTTGAGAGAGGGTTTGTTCCAGCTTCTTCTCTTGGGGAATTCAAATGTCAACTCAATTTGTAGAATCTATGATAGGTTCTTTGATTTTTTGGAGAAAGGTTTTAGATTTGATCTTGTGGGAGAAATCCTAGCTCTCTTGTGTTTTGGATGATGAATGAAGTCATTTTATTGATTTGGAATATATCTGGTTGATAAAAGAGTGTAAAAGACAAAAAATCCCTTTTAAAAATGAGTTACAAATACTGGACAGGGGCTGCGATAGTTGGAGCGATGGTCCATTGCCCTGGGCGATTCCGACAACTCTCAGTAAAATAACCATAACTTCTCTCTCCAATACTCGATTTGGATAAAATTTGTATCGTTGGGAAGCTAATTCAATTCTCTACATGAAAAAAGTTAAATTTAAGGAAATTCTCTATGGTTTAAATTCCAATCACTTGGGAAGTATCTTCTCAATCTTTTAGAGTAGCAATTACACTTCACTTGACATGCTCTAAGGCTCGAACTATGAGGGAACTTTGCAGGGTCTTACACAATATGTCTTAAGAAGCTGAGACATGACAAAATAGTATTAGAGCCTAGGTTTAATTGGTGTATTAATAGAAGAGATAAGTGTTAGTAGAGTCCTATGGATCTATGTGGAGACTTCCATAACCTATCTTTGGGAGGCTACAATGACATTTAGGGAAATTTAGTTCTTGACCTCTTATCGTGTTTCTATATTCCTATGAACCTTGAACACATTCTTTGCCTCTATTCTATCCCTGAAGGACGATGCGATATTATCGACAAATACAGACATGACTGCAATACATATTTCTCAAATTTCAATGATGCATCAGACTAAAGGTTAGAGATGGATATAGAAAATCCTTAGCGGTAGTGAAAAAGGATTTGGGGAGAGTCCTCATCAGACTTCCAATTTGTGGTATGGTTCTACTGGCCACAGTGACCATTTTGGATTGTGATGGGTAATATCTTAACGTATTCTAGGATCTTGGTTTGGTTGTTTTTTTATGAGATACTTGTTCAGAGAATGCCCCTGTTATGAGATAGGTGATAAGCCACAGTTAGCCTATATTCCCCCTAGCCCAGAGTTCCTATGATAGGCTGTGATTTTTGAAGTTTTGACATAATTTTCTAAATTTTTCTCAGTGTCTATTGGCCCGCCATTTGGGCTAAGTTTGTGCTCTCTCCATATTGATGCTTTAGGAATTACTACGACTACATAGAGATCAACTACTACTATTAGGATATCCCTAACATAACATTCCAATCACTCAGCTTCTTTAGATCAGCTCATCATATTGTGGAATCTTCTATTAGAGATGGTACGGTCGATGCCTAAGTTGATGACTCAATCGCTTGGTTCAAGTTGGACCCATTGAGATGTATTTTCTTTTGCCCGTAAGGTATGTGACTGCGAATGTCACCATGATTGGTGTGCTTTTATTTCTTGCATTTATCTCTTATTATGGGTATAGGGGTTTTCATACCTATTGATATTTATATGCTTTGATGAATTCATATCGGTCAATAAGCATTTTCTTGTTAAATTCATGATTATGTAACTACTTTGTGGTTTATTTCCTATAGTAGTGGATAGAGTAAATCTATATTGATATTTTCCCCCTATGGGTGTGTTTTTGGGCTTGAGTCCTATTTATCTTAGAATATTAGACCTATTATGGCCATTGAGTGGTACATAATATTGATATTCATTTTAGTACCGCTTGTTCAGTATGTTAATATTGATATTACTATTTCTATTGCTACCATTGTGTGAGGTTATTAATATTACTTGATATTATTACTACCTATTATTACATTAAGAATTTGATTCTCGTTAGGTAGCTGTATAGAGTAGTGTTATCTAGTTAGACTCTAATTTTCTTATGATACTATTTGGTGACTTGAGTAGATATAGCCTAATTTGAAGATTTATTTCCCTAGTGCACCGAGGTTGATAGTATTCCATCTTGATTAGCTATATTAGATTGATTTAGGGGATGTGTTATGGTATCAAAGGTAAGTGACCTTCTATAGTTTTGTGGAGTTTGATTCATCAATTTAGTAATGTTGCCTATTCTTAATTTTAGATCCTTAGACTTTCCTTCTAGTTTGTGAAGGGTTTTGTTTTTGCTATCCCCTCTCGCATAACTTGTTTTATAGATGAACCAGTTTGAGGTTCGTTCTTTATTTTTGGTTGTTTCTTCGACCGTTAAAGATTTTGATATTCATGTTAAGATGTCGTGGATTAATCTCATGGGTGTATTAGGTTTGTTCCTTCATGATGGATTTCCTTATTGTTAGTATAGAGATTGGATACTCCTTTATAATTGTGATATGCTTATATGTAGTGGATCTTGAAAGTTAGAGGTAGTTGTCCTTTTTTGTGATCACTTCTTAAGATGGAAAATTAGAAACTCTTTAGCTTAAGTTATTGGTTCTCTATTGGTGTTCATGACTTTGACTTTGGTTTTGAGATTGGTGTTTTTTCTTCGATGATGTCATTCTTGAGTGGATTCAGGATATCCCTATTTTAGCTTTTGTTCGCCCTAGTGAGTTTTGGTGGTGTGATTCTCCTCGATGATATGAGTCTGTGGCTATTTCATTGCCTCAATATAGTATTGGATTAGTTAGTTTGCAGTTTAGGTTGCATTTCTCTGTGTTGCTAGAGTCTTTTCATTCACCGGTTTGGTGTTCAACCTTGAGATATATTGAGTATATTAGGATTGTTCATGCTTTCCAATGGATATGGAGTGGGTTATATGCATTTTCAGCCAGTGATTTTTTCTTTTGCATGACTATAATTTTGCTTCTATGTTTCATTCTCTCCAGTTGATAGAGAGTTGGTTACTTGTGTTATCAGTCAGTGGTTATCCGTGCAATGATTTTTCCCTCTAAATATGCCTCAACTGTGGCCTTGTATCATTTACCTCAGGTATGACAGATTTGGATACTAGACTCAATTTGAGATAGTTGACATTTATATAGCCTTATTAACCAGTTTTTGATTGTAACTCCTTGGAATGGAAATTTGGAAGTGTGATAGATTTGGAATGGCATAATGCCTAAACATTTTTTTTTTTGATTTAGTATTTGAGATTGAGTGGTTCAGCCTTGATCGTGAGATTTTAGCTTGTTGTTGTAGAGTTGTTATGTAACCTTTGTTTTTGACTTGTTTTAGTTTGGATTTCATTTATATGCTGGTTGAGCCTACTCCATTGTTGAATATGTTGTCTTCTAGACTTTTACTGGATTATAGATGATAAGTATTCAGATGATAGCCTATAGTCCTCTATTTATTATTTCAGTTTTGACCTCGAGTTTTAGTTTTATTAAGAATTTTTGATGATTTACTCAACAGGAATAATATTCTCAAGTTGGATTAAATATGTTTTCATTCTCGGTGGATGAGACATCTTGGTGTGTAATATTCAGTAATGCATAGTTATAACTTAGATTTTGAGATTTCAGTTTGATTTTTATTTGGATTGGTTACTGCATTGTCAACGATTGCATTCCATGATTATCTCTATTTGTATGCCTAGATATTTTCTTATGATCTTATTTTTATGTTTTCCTTATGTCCTTTACGTAGACCAACTTTAGTTCTATGAGTTATCTACGATGAGACTGTGTGGACCAGACTCAAGTGAATTTTCGATTTGGAGTCTGTTTTATGAACATGACTTGGTTTGCTTTTGGCTTGGATAAGACTTTATTGATTTATGTAGATATAGAGATGGTACTAGCATGATGTGATAAAGATGTGTATGCATCAGCCTTTTCAATTTAGTTTAAGGCCAGTTAGTTATTAAGTTAAGTCAGCTATTTTTGACGTAGAATGAGAGGGTTGGATGAGAAGTAGATACCTGTGGCAAATTCCCTTTTAAGTGTTTTCTCTCGGTTGAGGTTATCTGGGAAGTCATGCTTCAAGCATGCAGGCCCAGTACCTCATCCTTTTGATTTTTTGAGATTCTTTCTGTCCATTGACTTTTGGGCATCAAAATCCTTTTGGTAGAGGATATTGTAATGACCATTTAGTTCATTTTCTGTATTTATGCTTATGTTCACCGTCTGAGCTTCTCCATAGCTACCCTAATTCATTTATGACATGCTGGGACCGACGGTTCGATTACTATTCAGTTCGTTTAATTTTTACAACCAATTTTTTTTTGAATTATATGCTGGTTCAAAAAGGCCTCCAGATAAGAACTTCAATGAAACAATCTCAGATGCAAATTTCAACTGTGACAGTAGATCCAGAATACCAATTTTAGTCGAGGTATACCTTTGGTTTCGCTCCCAATGCACCTGAGCTTATTTCAACATATTCATAGTAAAGTTGAAAATTAGAATGGATGGTAGTGGGGCCCACATTTGGTCGAAACAACCTTGTATTCAAAATCTAACTTTGCCATTGTGTTCAGAACGTTAATTTTAGTATGAGGATATCCTTCGTTCAAGTCCCAAGGTACCGGGACTTATTTTTGGCTATTGAGAAGATTTTATAAATAGTGATGATATCATAGGTATGGACCCCCCTTGTTTCCTAAATGATCTTCGATAAAAGTTTTGATGATTCTAAAGGATTTGAAATATGGTTTACACTCAATATTCACTATTAGACAACGTTCTTTGGATTTCGTATGATTTCTGAGTGACAAAAACTTATTTTGAGTTTGCTATCATAAGGTGCAACCGCTATTACGACCAATAGTGTGTGATCGCGAGTAGGGAGATCGCGAAGTGTAGGACCTCAATTACGACTACTCTGTACTAGTAGGGGCTATATAAATGCCCCAAGATGCAGTTGGGGCATTTCCCCTTCATCATTTAGAACTAGAAACCTCAAAATGAGTGTAATAACTCAATATTGGTCATGGGAGGTGACTTGGGTGCTTAATTATCATCATGTATCATGATTATCTTCAAAATTAAGGTAAGAAATTCTTTAATTCATGCTTGAATTTCTTATATTGGACCCAAAACCCTAATTTTCTTAACGCTTGATTTTAGCCCAAATATGTTTAGTTTTCACTCATTCTTTAAGGGTTTGATTTCTTGTTAATGTGTGAACATTGGTTAGTCTTTGAAACTCATTATTTGTATATGGGACCCACTTCACATGTTGGTGTCTTTTTTGCACCCGAAACACAATAGTGCTACATGGGTATCATTAGACTCGTATTGGCGACTAGATTATGGTTTTTATAGTTTGATGTCATTTTAAGGATTGTAAAGTTAAGACAAGAATATGGTGCATGAAGCGAGGTTTTGTAGTTTGTCCTGATGCATATGAATATGGATGTTAGGCTTTATTATGAGTAGGATAACTTGGCTTTTATATATTGATTTTTGCCCATTAGAAATGGTTTTGGACCCGTGACATGGCATGTTTGTAACCCTTTTGTATCATATTGCCTTCCCTTTTTAGTTTAAATTAGTAATAGTATGGATATGATATAATTCTATGTTTGGAATATGGTTTTAGCTTTTGAAGCGTGATTTAAAGATTTAGCCTTATTAGGCTAGTGTGGTAGTCTTAAAACTGTAAGTTGGGTAGAGTTGACTTGAGTACCCTTTTTTCTAGTCGAAGTTTCTATCTTAGGCTTAAATATGGTTTACTTGTCATCAAGAATATGAAGTAGATACCTTAGCCAAGTGTGGGTCATAATATTTCTAATTATGGAAATTGTGGATTAGAAATGGGTTTGTTTGGCCCACTTAGCCTAAGCTTGTGTTAATTCTTATGGACTTAGTGCGGATGTTAGCTATAGATGAGTCTAGTAAAACTTACAAAAAGGTTAATTCATAACTTTGTAACTTTTATTGAAGTTCCCGAATTTTGGCTATTGAGTTATGGTTATGATACTCCTTGTGGGAGTGTTATTTGGCATTTAGAGATCCTATTCCACCTAGATATGTTAGGTGTCCTATAGAGATGCTATTTCCTGTTAGAATTGATTATTGGCCTATATAGATGCTATTTCTTCTTAGACTTGATGATTGACCTATATAGATTCTATTTCCTCTTAGACTTGATGATTGCCCTATAGATTTTCTATTTCCTTTATTCATGATCGTTGGACATATAGAGATGATGTTCCACTTGGATAAATAAATTGGCTTAAAGAAGTAATATTCCTTGTAGTAATGATGTAGCACCTTTTGATATAAGATATCGTACAGACGATTACATTTATATACATATTATGCCTCCTAGATGTGAGATTCCTCTTGTGTGAGAGATGATTACACGTCTATCTATATTATGCTTCCTAGATGTGAGATACCTCTTGTGTGAGATATCATTACATGCTTATTGATATTATGCCTTTAATATGTGGCATGCCTCTTATATGTGAGATGATTAGCGATATGCTATGATTTATAAATGTGATTATTGATATAGAACCCAGATATTTGCATGGGCCTAAATCCATGATTATGATGTTGTGATTATTTCGGATAAATTAATAGGCCAAGGGAGGTGTTATGATATTAATTGAATTGCCGATAAATGTTTATCATTATAAATGATGTGATTACAGTTTATGAATATGAATATGAATTTGTTTGAACACACATCTCTCCGATATGTGACAGAAGAAGATGTGGTATGATGCTTGTATTTCCACAGATTTAATACATGTGATGGAATGAATATATTTGGTACAATCATGATTATTTACCATCATAAATAATGTGATTATAGCTTAAATGTGGTCATATGACTGCTCTTCTTGTTAGATGATTAAACTATGTGGTAACTAGTTGTCTATTAGGGTACTATAACACTTGAAGGATAGTAATATAATGTATTAGTTAATTAATCCTTCTTAGTTAAAATATGGTAGATGATGATGGCTAGTTAATAAATGGTGTAAGTTAATAAAATATAGTTTTGTGGAAAGTAGTAAGGTGTTGTCAGATAATTATTAACGGATATAGGATGATTAGTTGATAATGATGAATGGTGTATAAATGGTGGTTTTTGTCTAGTAAAGAACCTTTAATTGATGATAGATGTTGCCTATTTAACAAATTGGTATTAGTTCCTAGTCCCTGAGTAAGGATTATGTGAAGTATAATGTTTAGGCTAGTAACTACAGGTTATGTGATTACTAGTGAACTAGTGATTCTATTATAATAAGTGTTGGTTAACTAATAATGAGTAGTTGGGAAGTATTGACTAGATAGATATTCTCAAGAGATATGTCTATGTTTATGAGTATTTTAGTGTATCTTATTCGGTAGTGGTAATTGTGATGAATATGTTTATGAGTATTTTAGTATATCTTATTCAGTAGTGGTAATTGTGATGATATTGTTACCTGGAAATGTCGGAGGATACTATTATGATGATATTGATAGCCGAAAAGGCCGGAGGATATCCTTGTGATTATATTGATATCCGTCAAGACCGGAGGATACTATTGTGATGATATTGATACCCAGCAAGGCTGGTGGATATTATTATTGTGATATTGATAGCTGACAAGGCCGGAGGATACTATTATGATAGTATTGATACCTGGTAAGGCTAGAGAATACATTTATGATATGTTGATACTTGAAAAGGCCGGAGGTTGATTAAGATGATGATGGTCCTAATAAGGATAGTTATGATGATTTATGACATTGATTGTATGCTCTGCATCATTCCTGCATGTGCATTGCCTATCACCAGTATGCGCTTATAAGTATCAGGCGGTATGGGATAGTGGCATATATATGGGTGAAGAATATGCCTTGTCTTATTTTATATTGATTGAACCTTCCAAACTTGGGGCGGTGTGGGTACCCATAGGCACGGCTATGTATTTAGTTGTCCAGAGTAGCCTGTTATCTTCACTGTTATTGATATTGTTGGTATCATTTCTATGATCATTACTATGGCTAGCTTATGATAGATTAGTCATTAATCCGGTATCGGGATTTGAGGTTTGTTTTCGGCCTCTCCAATCTTATGATTGCATTATTATGCACGCTTATTTCATATCTAGTCATATGGATTAGAAACACCGAGTATGATAGTATTTAAATCCCGATTCTATTATAATGAGGCCTAAAAATTAGAATATAATTATATAGGTTATGCTTTTAGATAACATTGTGTATATATTTTTATATACCTATATATGTATATCTAGCTATAAGAAGTTATGATATACCCGTATATCCCTTCCTTTGTTGTTCTTGTCGTATTGTCATTTCTTCTCCTTGTATATTACTATATATATTTTTCTTTTAACTCTTTATTCGTATATTGACCTGAGATATACGGTATAGCATTTATGTATATTGAA
This sequence comes from Capsicum chinense, assembly GCA_026120095.1. Taxonomy (NCBI): domain Eukaryota; kingdom Viridiplantae; phylum Streptophyta; class Magnoliopsida; order Solanales; family Solanaceae; genus Capsicum; species Capsicum chinense. Next base: position 120,199,061 of record JAPEIP010000006.1, read on the forward strand.
TGTAGCTAGAATAGGATAATTCACCCCAACACTTAGTTTTATTATGTTAGACTCTCAGACATAAACAAGATAGTTTTTCCTTGCTATCACAATAACTTGTCATATGATTTATGGACTCTTCGGTGTAGTTTCCATTATGTTTATGTGTTGTGTATATATTGTTTATCTTTGGAGGTCAATTGGTAGTACCCTATTGAGTTCCATTTATTTGGTACTTATACTACACTTCTACAGCTTGCCGATCTTAGTAATGGTTATCACCGTAGATCTGTGCATCGTGCGGAGAAGCCCTGGTTTAGAGACTTAGAGTGATCTCCTGACATTCAGACCATTACTTATAAATCTCTTATGTATTAACTAGTCTCTAAGTTGTATTCGAAGATTAGTTGCTTCATTGTATTACTCTTGATATTTCACTTTTGTACTCTTTTTATATTAGAAGTACTTGTACTGAACCACCGGGTTTTTGAAATCTTCTATATATTGATCAATATTTCATATTTTCCGCATTCTTTTCTTTATATTATTAAGTAGTCCGTTACTAACCGATTTGGACTACAGGTTGTCTTAACTACTAGTGGGTTATGGCAGGTGCCATTATGACCTGATAAGTAGGATCATGACATTGGTTGACTATGAAAATTATGTGCGTTGAACAATTATTGAACTATTGAAAAATGTGAAAGGTTAATGAAGCATAATTATTTTTAATTTGAATCTTATAGGGTTGTGTAATTGCCCTATCTAATGTATAATTGAACCAAAGGGTATTGTTATTTTGTCACAACCCGAACCTTGACCTGGCCGTGACAGGTATCCAAAGTCCTCTTTGGACCGGAGATCATCCCCATCACCTAACCTAGTTAACACAACAATATCAAGTGTTAGATGAATTCCGAACATATAGAAAGATAGTGTAAGCTAAGACAACTGGTAATCGGACAACCGTCCGTCACCGAACCAATTCGTGAAAACAACAAACCAAAGTCCACAGTAATCCAACAAAGGCTCTAAAAACCGAAATCAATAAAATGTTTGGACATGCCCTCGACAGAAACCAAAACAAAGTATGAAAAATGTCTGAGAGACAAAAAATAAAGACCATGAAATAAAGACTTCCGAATTACTAAATCTCACCACGTACATGTCAACTCATGAACCAACTTGAACACCTAATCACTGCACAGGAAAAGTAGAAGAATTTCAAATGCCTACTTTGCATGGGTATCAGCGTCCAAAGACTATTAGCGGTTGACCACTAGCATTTAACTTAGGGATAGAGGAATAAAATAATGGCATCATTCAAAACAAAAACAAATAACCTTATGCAATAACATAGATACATATATATAGTGTCGGGATAGGGAGCAAGGCTTACCATGAACTTTGAAAACCTTAACCTGGGATGTGTAGCATAACTGTCATACAACAAGGCACCCACAGGCTTTATGGACCCAGCTCTCCCCTTGCTGGATGAACCTCAATGCATGTTGTCAGGTGAACCTGATAATATCCATATCTGTATATGCCTTTACGGGGGACTCGAACCTCCCGGAATAATTAAGGTGACTTAAAACCTTTCAATCATATAGACCACCAAGGTTATAATTCAAATTATTTTTTGGCCCAAAAAGCCTTCATGAAACCATTTATAAATCATTAACATTCTAGGTCAATGCCATAGTTAAAAACACAATTCAACATGTGACAATATCATTCTTATTGAAATTTTCATAAACTGGTTGAGGGCATACGATTATCAAATACTTATTCATGCCAGTAAACATAAAGTTAGGGTTAACCATGACCCCTTAGTCTAAATAACAATTCCTAAGAACCCACATGTGCAAAACAATTATAAAAACATGCATTAAAAATTTTAAATCATGAGAAATCATTACCCATTAACATTCATTCAACCCCAACAACATTCATTCATACCCTCAACCATGTTTTCAAAACCACCCTTAATGACTCATGAATAATGTTTAAAACAAATTATTTTAGTGAACTAACAAAGAAGGAAGAGTCATATGCCTGAGTTATGAAGATTTTTGGGGAGACTTTTGATCCTAAAGAATCTAGATAAACACCTTGAAGAACCCTAGCCCTATCTTCTTGAGAGGTTATTGAGAGAGTTTAGAGAGTGTTTTAATCTTGCTAAATATAAAATGAATGCCCAATTTGTGTTATAAGATGTGGGGTCTTAATGTCTTGAAATGGGAAATATAAAAAAAACCCTCATCTTAAAAGCCATAGAAACCCGCAGTTTGGTACGAGTTGATCCTCCAACTCATCACCCCAAGATATGATTGGTATAACCAAGTCGTCACCAGAATAGAAGGTTGGATACCACACTCTCTCTAACATAGGAATCCATTGCCTAACTTAATAATACACAATATGATTGGTATGGTCTAGTCATATCCAAGGCAGAACACCAAGGTCTAAATACTGGAAAACATACGAATGGATCCTTACCCTCTTGTCACATGACCATACAACTCATATACAGTCTCTCATAACTAGGATATCTTCTGCCAGCAACATATTGATGAACATAAGGGTCCCTAGACCCAACACAACACCATATGACTTATTATGTGAGTTAAAAGTCAAACAAATTGTTCAAGACTCAAGAAATTTACAAGAGCCAAAGTTAAGGGTGTTTCAACCTCCCCACACCACTTAGGATCATTCCTCCTCAAATAGTAGGATAAGCCAATACAGTCATGATATGACTCCATGGTCTGTAACTCTTACCTTTATAAAAGTTAGAAAACAAATATACCAAGAAAACTACCCTTTTCGTTTAATGAATACAGAAAACAAAGATATTAAGAAAAAAACATACCTTGAGCACATTTTTCTTAAACCGAGAATAGGAACGGATGCTCCAACTTTATGACCTCCTCGGCTTCCCAAGCAACTTTCTCAAACTTTTGTTTCCACCATAGAATCTTTACCCTATCCACTTCTTTGGGTCACAATTGATGAACTTACCGATCCAAGATCCTCACCGGGACCTCCTTATAGGACAATGAATCCAAAATAGCAATGTTCTCTAAGGGAACAACCAACAAAGGTTTGGCCACGCATTTCTGCAACACGGCCACATGGAATACCAGATGCATGGAACTCATGCTAGAGGGCGATTCAAACTCATATGCAATACTGGCAACTTTTCTCAAAACCATATATGTGCCAACATACCGAGGATCGACCTTTCCCTTTTTTCAAAACTACATTACTCCTTTCAAAGAATAGAACTTGAAGACCACCCAATCTCTAGCCTGAAACTCCAAGTTCCTTTGCCTTATATCCATATAGAACTTTTGGATACTTTGGGTAGTCTTAAGCCTATCCCTAATCACCTCTACCTTCTATATTATTTAGTGAACTAAGTCTAGGCAAAATATTTATGCTTAAACAAGCTCAAACCAATCAATAGGAGATCTACACCTCCTACTATACAATGCCTCAAATGAGGCCATACCAATGCTATAATGGTGACTATTTTTATATGCAAGTTCAATTAGAGGTACATCATCAATAAGACTATCACCAAAGTCAATCACATAGGCTCGCATCATATCTTCCAAAGTCAAAATATTCCTTTCAGCTTGGCCTTCTAATTGCGGGTGAAAATACATACCAAGACTCACTTTGGTCCCAAACCACACTGAGAACTTAGTAGCAAGATTCAAAATAATCACGATAGTCGCACCATGTAACTTTACAACTTCCCGAAGGAACAACTTTGTATAGTTCTTTGCAGAATAAGTTTTCCTCACTGGAAAGAAGTGAGCGGACTTAGTCATCCTATCTATGATGACTTATTATAGAGTCACACTAATTTTGTGACCGCTAAAGACCAGTAATGAAATCCATATTACTTACATCCCACCTTCACACTAGTAGCTCAATTGCTTGGAGCAGCCCACTGGGCCTCATATGCTTCACCTTCACTTTCTGACATACTATGTACTTGGCCTCCAAGTTTTCTACATAACGCTTCATATTATACAACTAATATATATCCTTAAGATCATGATACATCTCTGTTGAATGAAGATGAATCATTTACCGTGACTCATGAGCCACAACCAAAATCCTTTTTTGTAACCTATCAATATCAGAAGCACACAACCTCCCTTGGTACCTTACGAAACTATCATCACCGATCTCGAAGGTTCTCACCTTTTACATACCTATATCATCCCTAATTTTCATCATGAGAAGGTCTAATACATGTTTCTACTTTATTATAGAACCATGAGATGATTTTGCCACCTATTGCATAAACACACCACCATCCTAGAGTCCAAGAGATGAATTCTAAGGGTATCCAAATAGTGATTATCCTTCACTAATTGTTTCTTATCTTTATTTACATACGACAACTTACACATTGACAACAAGCTAACTGCATCAGGAATAATGTCTATTTTAACTGAATGGTAGTGAAGACTCATATCATAATACTTCAGCAACTCAAGCCACCTTTTATGCCTGAGATTAAGCCTTTTCTGAGTGAACACATACTATAGGATCTTATGATTAGAAAATAAATCAAAATGTTCTTCATGCAGATAGTGGCACCAAATTTTCAACATGAACACCATGACTAATAACTTTAGCTTAGGAGTCGAATATTCCTTTTCATGAACCTTCAACTGTCTAGAGGAATAAGTAATCACTTTGTCATGCCGCATTAACACAAAACCCAAGCAAACACCGGATGCATCAGAATAGATGACAAAACCCTCGATACTCTCAAGTAGGGTTAAGATCGAGGCTGAGTGAACTTATCTTTTAGCCTCTAAAAACATCCCTCTCAAGTATCAAACCATAAAAAATTAACTTTTTTTTTAGTAAAATTTGTCAATGGAGCACCAATATAAGAAAATCTTTTCATAAACCTCCTATAGTTACTAGCTAAACCCAAGATACTTTGAATATAAATTAGATTCATTAGTCTAGACCACTTCTTAACTATATCAACTTTCTGAGGATCTACCATTATCCCCTTACGAGACACAACATGGTCTAGAAATGTACTAGTGTTCAACTAAAATTCACATTTAGAGAACTTAGCATGCAATTGCCGATCTTGAAAGATCTACAACATAATGCGGAGGTGATCAACATGGTCATCCTTACTCCTAGAGTAAACTAAGAATTCATCCAAGAAGACAATCATGAATAACTCAAAAAACTCATGGATGACCCTACTCATCAAATCCATGAATATCATAGGGGCTTTAGTTAAGACAAATGACATAACCAAGAACTCAAAATGCACATATCGAGTACAGAAAGCAGAGTTAGGGACATGTACCTCCCTAATCTTTAGCTGATGATACCTAGACTGAAGGTCGAACATTGAGAAGAATTTATCACCCTTAAGTTGATCAAAGAGATCACTAATTATTTGAAGTAGGTACTTATTTTTTACCATCACCTTGTTAAATTATAGGTAATCAATGAACATATAAAGCTAACCATCCTTTTTACGTGTGAACAAGATAGGTGCACCCCATAGGGACATACTAGGATGGGTGAAACAATTGTCTAAAAGATCTTTCAACTACTCCTTAAGTTCCATCAACTTAGATGGAGCCATACTATATGGGGGAATAGGAATAGTACAAGAGTACAGAACAAGATTAGTAGAAAAATCAATCTCCCTATTAGGATAGACACCAGGTAAATCTTTAGGAAAAACCTTTGGGAATTCATGAACCACGAGAAGGGATGTCAATAAAGGAACCTCTAAGTTAGAATCCCTAAACTGGACCAAATAAAAGAGAGTTCCCTTGGAAATTAATTTTTGGGCTCTAAGATATGATATAAACCACCCCTCTGGCACTATAGAAGTTCCCACCCATTCATCAATCAGTTAAATAGGGAATTTAAACATGACCTTACGGGTCCAACAGTCTAAAGAATAATAGCACGAGTCCATCTAGTTAAACGCAAAATGACATCAAAGTTAACTAAATCTAACTATAATAAATCAGCCAGAGTTTCCCTATTAGCAATTGATACCACACAGCCTCTATAGACTTTTACTAGTAACTACAGAGTAACCCACCAAGGTAGATATGAAAAAAGGTTTGGAAATACACTCAGGACCAAAACCAAAATGCGCAACCACAAATCGGGTCATATAAGGAGAGTGGATATTAGATTAAGAAAATAGTACATATCATAGGAATAAAATTTCAAAATACTAGTAATGATATGTATAGATGGCTCAGAATCCTGATAAGAAGTAAGAGACTATAAGCAATTTTAGCACAATAAGAAGTTGTACTATAAATCCTGAGTCTATGATATTTGTGGGTAATGCTCAAAGGTAGAATTATGAGAATGCCCAAAATATTAAGTATCAGAATCAACACATTATTCATTACTAGAAGAATAAGCAACAATAGTCTCAGCAAGCACAGGTCCAGAGTAATCAGTTCACTACTCAAATGAACAATGCAAAGGAGATGTTGAAACAAATTATAGTTTGTCAGGAACAGTTCGTAGCAAATATATAAGCCAGCAAGAGGCTAAAAGGAGTTTGGAGTTACATTGGGGTAGATCCAACAGGCATCAAATACCAAGCCTCAAGATCGTTTGCTAAGTGATATAGAAAATCGTAAATAAGTAATGTAAATTAGTTTGAGGAGTTGTAAGGAGTAGAATGAAGTGCCTCCAAAGAAAAATAAGGAGGTACATCCTGAGTTTCTTCCCCCACTAGTATTTGACCAAGTTGCTAAAAATTCAAAAAAGTTTTAGTACTCATAAAAAAAGTTGTTGAACAGGTGAAGGAGAAACCACCACCTTTCCAATAGAGGCTCATAAAGGCTAAGGAGGATGCATGCTTCAACAAGTTCTTTCACAAGTTCATAGAGCTTCACTTGAACTTACCTCTATTATAATTTTTGTAGGGAATTCTTAAGTACGTTAAGTACTTGAAGGATTTGGTATCTAATAAAATAAAGCTACAAGATATGGTGGAGTATCACTCACTAAGGAATGTAGCTCTATGGTGACACAAAAGATGCCCAAAAAGCTCAATGATTATGGAATGTTCACTCTCCCTATTCAAATTGGCAATTATAAGGTGGTATACATAATTATTGACTTAGGGGAAGGAATTAATTTGATTCCCCTCACATTTTTCAATACTTTAAGTTTATGAATCCAAGACCGAGCTCCGTGTTACGGCAACTGGCAAATAGGATCATAGCCCGCCCTGAAGGAGTCCCACCCTGAAGGAGTAATAGAGGATGTTCTCATCAAGGTTGGTATGTTTATTATTTATATTGACTTTATTGTTTTAGACTTTTAGGGAGATGAAAGATAAATAGTCATCTTGGAACGTCAGTTTTTAGAGATGGGAGAATCTTTGATTAATGTGAGAAAAGGTGCGCTCATAATGATGTTAGATTATGAAGAGGCAGTTTTAAAAGTGTACAAGCCACTCAACACAATATACCATTATAAATATTTGTGTATGAACACTATGATTGAAGGGGATAAGTATGGGTTTGTCGAGTCTTTTCCACAAAATATCTCACCGAACTTCCTTATTGACCAGCCCAAGCCTCCAACACCTAAACTCAACCTGATAGAGATTGATGAGCCTGAAAAAGCAAAAGTTGAGCAAGTTGTTGACCTTGATATTTCCTCATCAAGAGGTTAGAAATAAATAAGAAGATGGTTTCCAAGTGTGATAATGAGGATGAAGGAATATGGTTAAGTCAGATATTGGGTCGTGATGCAACACTAAATCAGGTGCTTCTTGGGAGGCAACCCAAGTGCAGGTATATTTTATTTTTAGTATTTTATTATTACTTTACATGTTTCATTTTTATTGAGTCACAGTTTGATGGGAAGTTTGAGTACCAAAAACCTGAGCTAAGTAGCATAGTGAATACTAAATGTGGGGTACCTAGACTCCCTTTATGTATAAAGATGCTACTAGATAGGCTATAGGCCTTAGGGTGCATTTATATCTCTACTTTTGAGTAAACTTTAGGAAAAAAGTAGATTTTAAGTGTAGGGTGGGGAAATTCCCATTTTTCGGGTAATTTTTAAATTTTTGTGTTACAAATAAGTATGATGTTCTTATTGAATCTATAGTTGGTTGCATGATGCAAGTGTTTTAATAGTAAAAGGCATGTTGATTGTTTGAATTACTATTTTTGAGACTCCTAGGCTCGTGATTATGACTCTTGTAATTGTTGGCTTAATATTTAATTTATACTATTATTTGGTTGAGAGTCTGTGAGGATCCCACTGGAGTTGGGCATGTTCCATGTTCATATGAGGTGTTTATATATTCCTTGCTATATGTGATGTCTATAACATGCCTAGTGTGTGTTCTAAATGAAATTAAGATTGTGGGTTTAGGAGATGATATAGGCATTTCTTTGATAGCTATGTGTTATACCTTCTTTTACCTACTTGTGTGCATAATCCTAGTTAGCCCTACTGATCCTTTAGATTATTCTTTGTATGACTCATATGTAGCCTAATCCCTTATTTTATAGACCTTAATTTAATCCAAGGCTCCTAAGAGCTTTAGTGAAAAATTAATTAAGGAGTTGGAAAGTCAAGCTGGAGAAAGGGGAAATTGAGACCCCAAAGTGATACTTATTGGTGTGTACCATTGTCATAATTTGTGGTTGGGAGTTGAGCAATGAAAGAATAAATAAATTTCAAATTGAATAAGTTATTAATAAATAAAAATCCCACCATGTGTATGTGAATGAACTTGATAAGATGGGGCAAAACAAAAGATGTGGTAGACAAAAGGGTGTAAAGTGGTTATTGAAGGTAAGCTAAATGACATGTGTAATGTATTAAAGTGCTTAGGGAAGATAGTGACTATTCTCAGCTAAAATAGTTCCTACCCATTCCATACCCTACATTACAACCATTAAAAACCTATTTGATCTTAAGCGTCAACATTCTGACATTAGTTGAGTACTACACTAAAGGCAAGCCTATGGTTCATTATATGTAACTTGTTATTTCCTTGTGAGAGTTAGCACAATTTTTATTCTTGTACCCATGATGTTATAAATTGCATTAATGTGATTATATAAGTGTAACTTTTTTGTTATGAGGGCACAAGTTTGATGAAAGTTGGGTGAAAAGTATTATGTATTTAATTGAATAATAAACATGAGTTTTCCAACTAGGTGAGTCAATTCTCAAGGCTAGGATGTTTTTATGTCGTGTTCTTGAATTTTCAATTATGTATATAGCATGCTTAGTGTAGAAATCTGCATTTTGTGTAGTCATTATAGTACAAGATTTAGTTTATCGCTTGTAGAAGAAGGGTAGAGACTCCTCAGCTTATGATTCTTAGAGTAAAGAGTTTCTAGAGGATGAATAAGTCTTTAAGTGTGGGATGGTGATGTTGGGTGTATTCATACCCTTTAGAGTCGTTATCCGAGCTCCTTTAGCCTTGTTTTAAGTACATTTCTTATGTTTTTGTGTGAATGATGATATAATAAAGAATATAAGTTCTTAAGTATGTTTACTATGTTAAAGGTGTCTTTCAAACAAGTTTGTATATAAATTGGTCACTAAGAGTTCAAACAAGAAAACTAGTTTTACTAGCTTGAGCTAGGCGTTATCTGGTCTATTGTGGTGGATTCTAATTTGTGTAATGATTTATTAACGGTTTATATTGTGTAATTATGTGTGGAAAAACTTTTTTATAATGTTCAAAGTGAAATTGGATCAAGTCAAGAGTCAAAACACTAAACAAAGATCAAACCGGGCAAGCCTATTCTTAGCTCGAGTTTCTAGTTCATCATTACGAATGTTGTGTTGTTTTGAGATCTAATACATGGTGTTTAATGTTATAGGATTCTTGGTTACCTGATTTTGATGATGTTTTGATGGAATTTTGATGATACACAATTGTGAAATCAAGTGTAAACAACACAATGAGGCTTGATATGAAAAAGGAAGGTATAGAGAAAAGAGTAGATGTGAAATGCCAATTCCAGTGAGGGCAAGCGATTATCCCATGGCACTCTCTCTACTCCCATGGACTAAATCAGGCAGAGTCCCCTATGTAGGAATTGACTTGAGCCCGTGGCTCCCCAAGCAGTCTGGGGGTCGAAGGGAGGTGACACCCCCTCTATTCATTCATGTCCAATTTCCCTCCTACTACAAATACACGACCTTGATCACATTTTACTCAATTTGGAACGTTTTTGGGTGATTTTGGTTATTTATTAAAATGAAATTTTGGTTTATTATCCTCTACTTTATTTTTTTAATAAATTTGATTATGTATTCAAGCATTTAGATCATGATCATGTCAGTGAGTGGCTAAACACACCCTTTTTGGGGTTAAAGCCAAGAACATGATTACTCTCATGTTGAATTGCTTATCATCTTTGGTTATTTATTTATCCTTATTTTAAATATTTAAAGGAGTATATAATATTAGAATACACATATTGTCAACCTTGTGATCTCGGGAGGGGGAAAAGGAAGATAGAATATAGGGATAAGCAAAATAAGGTTCTTATTCTTTTATGAAATATGGATTTTTAATTATCTTCAAGAATAGGGATATACCTAGAAGCCTTATTGGGTTGACATGTAGGATGATATCTTCATTACTCATGTGTAGATTTAGGTGGTGCAGATAACAGTCAAGTTGTTGTGAAGTGCAAAGCCTACACCATCTGGAAAGATTTAACATTCCATTAGGTTTCTTTAATGATTTGGGAATTGTGAATTCTCTTTTTTATAGTCGGGGGCATGTACCTATAACAACCCGATCCAGGGCTGGACGTGATGGGTATCTCAAGTCCACAAGGAACTGGATACCACCCCAATGCACCTAACCAAACAATATAATATCCGCAATGTCGAATGAATTTTGAACATATAATATAATAGCTCATGGTATGATTTAAAAGAATGAAAGTTTTGACGATAACAGATAACCAACCACCGGTAAAAAAAACTGACCAACATCATCCAAGTTTATAGTAATCCACCAAAGCCTTCTAACACAAGAACCAAAAACTAGTCTTGGTCTAGACATGTCCCCAACTGGGAGAGATGATACTGAAAATGACAATTTTAATGATAATGGAAACTCTTAATTCTAATATATGGTAATAACGAATGAAATGTCTCAATCTTTTAGAGAATGGAAGCTCACCACTTCACTACCACGAATCGATAAATTAAGCTGATCCACTTAACTCTACACATAAAAAGTAGAGCTATCTTTGGTACCTGCATTACATGGAGATACAACGTCCAGGGACAGTCAGTGGGTGGAACACTAGCATGTTACTCAGGGATAAATATAACATAATGTCGTGATCAACAATTCAATATTATTCAAAACTAATGCACATGATCAAATGCATTTATATATATATATATCATATGTCGGGGTAGGGAAACAAGGCTTAGCATGCATTTTAATGCTTTAATCTTCATTGTGTATCTCAAACCTAACATAAGAAGGCACCCACGGGAAAGGTCCTAGCTCTTCCCTAGTTGGTGGGGTCCTAGTGGATATGGCTGCCTGAAGAAGAGGATATACATATGCACTATAGGGGACTCAAACCTACCGGCCTACCAAGGTGAAACAAGCACCAAATCGTGTAATATAATGTTTTGGACTCGAACCTCCCAATCATATGATAATAATAAGGGGACTTAAATAAACCAGTTATTCAGATGCCTGCATCAGCAATTACAGTTTCCAGGTTTGATCCCTCGAGACCTCCACTTTAATGAATCATCTACATAACCCTCATTAAAATATAATTAAAACAATTAAATCATATTCCCCTAAATTAAACTACGATACACATATAGGCATACATTGTTAGTATCGTCATACCAACAACACTTGCAAGGTAAGTTCAATGTGCCACACCAATTTACATTACTTGGACGAAATCACAATCCTCTTTTGTTAAATTATATATTACCTTGGGAAATTGGAAAACCTAATAAGATTCAATTAAAATTCATTATGCTTTATCAACCTTTGGCATTATGCAGTAGTTTAAGAGTAGTACAATGTGCATATTTTTTATATTCAAAACCAATACCACATCGGGGGGTTGTGGTCAGGTCATAACAACTTCAAAACTCACAAATATGGTAAAACATAATCCATTAATTTATTCCCCATTACCAGGCATCAATTTGATTTTTAAAATCACCATTGAAGCATGAGACATGAAGGCACAAACATGAAACATCACATAAATGTTATTTATTAAAAAAACACCAACCCATGTTTTCAAACCAACACCAATACCATATGAACAACACTTTAAAACATATACCTTTAACAATTTAACAATTAAGAAAGAGTAACATGCCCGAAATATAAAATGTTATGGAAAGAATTTGTAAGACACCAAAAAATCCTAAAGCTTAATTCAGTCCTTTAAGCTTGTCAAGGGGTCCCAGACTAAGAAAATTCTAGCTAGGTTTCCAGAGTTAGCCTATTATTTTCCTTCAAAAGTTGGCAATCTCATTTCACCATATTAACGTCCTTTAATGGTCTATATTTTTATTAGTTCATGATCAGGAAAGTCAATAGGTGTTCTCGGAGAAGTTTTGGATTTTTTGAAACACGTTTAGATAATGTTCGGAGTCCCAAAATAGTGGACCAACGAGATCATGGTGCACTGCGTTGCCAATCGTGTTGGTCAACATTTATGCAAGATGCTAGAGACAAATCTTCAAAGGATCGACACGATCATGGCATGATATGTCAAACATAGAATCACATCCATCAACGCGCTGCATCGCTTGTAGCGTCGGCAACCAATTTTTTTGTCATTAAATATCTATATTTTTAAGGGCAAAAGGGTCAACTTCCCATCCTTAGATAAACCCAATAATAAGTGATTAAACCATATTTACCCAAATTATAGAGTTTCTCTCAAGTTTATCTTAATTACAAGTTAGGGTTTTCAATTAAGGATTCAGATTCAATACCCAAATTCAATAATCTCTATGTCAATATTTGTACAATCAGTAACCAAGATTTGTCAAGTGTTGATTTATGTATTTCATTCATCCATGAAGTCCAAGAACCCTCTTTCAACTTATAAAACATGATATTTATGTTGTGGGTTGTTTGTAATCATGTTTATCATATTGTATGATTCCCAAGTTGGAATCTTTAAGTGTTTTTATGAAATTACGTTAGCATGTAAGATAAAATCCATAATTTGAGTTTTTTATGATGTTTAATTTGATGATTTCATCTATGCCCTAAGTTGTGCATATAGGATGTTTGACAAAATGTCTAGGAGGATAGAAATTAGGTATTATAGCTCAATTGTGACTCAAATAATAAATGCATGCTTGAACCTTAAGACCAAGACTAACTTCCATGATATTATGTGCATTATGAGTATTTGATAGAATGTTTATGAGATTAGGTTGACGAAAGTATGACATGTCTATAAGCAACTCTATCCATGTACAACATTATGATAACCATGTGTTTCATGATATCCCCAACTTATTGTATTATGAATTGTCGATATTTGCTATGTGTTCACGAAGTGTCAAGTCCTGTCAGTTTCATGCTATAGAGTCCTAGGGGTACTTGTACCTGAAAATTTTACTATATGCCTAGAGCCAGTGCTAGTTTTCATGATACTCCCATTCAAGCCATGATCATTAGAATTCAGTCAGTTACATGACTTAGGAAAAATCAATAATCTCAATCAGTTTTCTGATCTTAGTAGTATTCTGTCAGTCAACGGAATTTAGTAAACTCTATTGAAATTAGCTAGAAGATACTATAAGTAACAATTTATTTCAGTTTAAATTAGTTTAGTGTCTCTTCAATTGGGAGTAGGATTCAACATCGAGTAAAACCAAGGATGGGGACTTACCTGTTAGCCAGTAGAGCGTGTGATCCTTAGAAGCAATACTTGAGTTCTCAAATTACATAGCTAGTGTAGGTTGAGATGTACCCTATGATTTTAGGGATTAGACAACTCATTTGAGTTTTTCTACTAGAAGGGGTTGACGGAAGAGCTCCCTGTCAGAGAGCATTTACTCACAACTTGTCTTTACCCGTGGCACCGTACTGACACCCTTCTAGCTGGGGTTGTATGTTGGACCCTACAAGTTCAGTTTTGAGGCATGTCGATTAGATAAATACCTCCCACTATCTCAGTTTTGGATCCAGTCTCAGTAATAAAATTCAGTTGAGTTCTACAGTTTTAGGACAGTTAGATAAAGACGCTCAGCTCAGTATTTAAATCAGCTAGTTCCATTAGAATCAGGACTGTCAAGCAAAGTAACCCAGTTAATAGTATATTAATTATACAAAATTCATGTTATCAGTATTGAAATTTCAGAACTATCAGATACTGTCAATAAGACCCGTTCTTCATACTTAGAACTATTAGAAATAGTCATTCCTTTATTAGTAATATAACATCAAATCTTCAGTACTTAATAGGATTAGTCTTTAGTATCCCTGTATTAGTACCCAAATATCAGTAAATCCATATTATTAGAATTCATGGGTCAGTGTAATCACGATCTCAGATACTGTTACATATTTAGGTATGTAATCTTACGTTTATGTTATTTAGTTAGTATTTTTAATGCATATGAACCATTACATTCATCCTACTTCACTTGCATACTAGTACATTCAATCGTACTGAGATATTTGTGCTATGGTGATTTATACCATAGTTTCAGAAGCACGCGCTGTAGAGTATCAGTAGC
>JAPEIP010000006.1:120216647-120240040 GCA_026120095.1 Capsicum chinense
AGATAGTAGAGGCTTTCAAACTAGATACAAACTATTATAGTAACACCCTAACTTAGGAAGGAGTCACACATCAGCAAAACACAGGAGGGATGCTGGGTATATAAGTGAGAAATCCTTAATCCCTAGTAATACATTTTAAAGCCGTATGGGCCTGGTCCCAGAGCGGACAATATCACTAGTACGTTGGGGAGTCATAGGAGTATCTCATGCCTGTGTGGTTTGAGATGCCCATCGCGGCCAGGGCCTCAGGCCGGGTCATGATAAAATGGTATCAGAGCATTCAGTGGGGCAAATCTTAGCGAGGATGCTGAGTCTGTAAAGGTGGGTGTATGTGACACCCAACTTAAGAAGGAGTCCCACATTGGCAAAACACAGGAAGGATGTTGGGTATATAAGTGAGAAAGCCTTACTCCCTAGTAATGCATTTTAATGTCGTGTAGGCCTAAGTCTAAAGCAGACAATATCACTAGTAGGTTGGGGAGTGGTAGGGCTATCTTGGGCTTGTTTGGTTTAGGATACCCGTCGCATCTAGGGCCTCAGGCGGGGTCATGACAATTATGTTTTAGACTTCAGTGTTTATAGTTTTGTGTTGGGTATTGTAATACCTCACAGATCTTATCTCATCCATGTTATGTTATGTATTGAACCTTATGGCCTTTCAGTGTATATTTCTACATTATTTAGTATTTTATGCAGTATACAGGTACAAATATCAGTCATGGGATAGATTGTGGTCCTTCAGGGTCATTAGCACCCTGTACCATTCCGGTTCAGCAAATCGGGATGTTATAAACTTGGTATCATTCTTAGACAGATTCTTTCCCAAAGTTCTTCAAGAGGCTAATGTGCTAGAATTCATCAACCTCAGGAAGTTAAATTTGATGGTGAAAGAGTATTCTCTAAAGTTTACTTAATTTGCCAGATATGCCCCTCATATGGTTGTAGAAGGCAGAGCCAAGATGAGTAAGTTTGCTTCGGGAGTAAATGATAACATGGTTAATAAGTGCAGATCTGCCATGCTAAATAGTGACATAACTTTAGCCAAACTTATGACCCATGAAGAAGATAGAGGAGGAGAAGATTAAGTAGAGGGCAAAGCAGATTAAGAAAGCTAGGACAGGTATATTCAATTTTAGTCATCCTAAATTAAAAGAAGGAAATCATTCTCAATTTTATCCTAAGTCATCATTCCCATCTTCTTCTTCAATTAGTGCTCCAGCTCCTAAGTTCAGAGATAGAGTGCCAGGATCTAACTTTCAGGGCAGTGTTAGTAATGCCTGAACTAATCCGATTTGTCAGACTTATGGTAAGAGCCACAAGGTTGCTTTTACAGATGACAGTGATGTCTGTTTTGGTTATGGTAAGCTAGTACACAGAGTCAAAGACTACCATTAGTCATGTTATCAGAGTCATCTCTGCTCCTCAGCTCAATCAGGTCGCCCAAATTAGAAGGGTGCCACCACCAGTGCAACTAGTGGGCAACACCCAAATAGCTAATATGCTCTTCAGACCTGACAGGATCAGGAAAATTCTATTGATGTAGTTACTGGTACGTTACAGATCTTTCATGTGAATGTTTACGATTTGCTAGATCCAGGAGCTTTTTTGACTTTTGTTACTCTTTATATTTAAGGCAATTTCAGAATCAGTCCCAAAATCCTTGTAGAGCCCTTTTCAGTCTCTACCCAGTGGGCAAAAACATTATAGCCCAGTGGGTATATAGGAACTACCCGATTATGATATTTTAGAAAGTCACTTCAGCAGATTTAGTTGAATTAGAGATGACTGATTTTGATGTCATTCTTGGCATGGATTTGATTCATTGCAACTATACCACAGTCAACTACAAAAATAGAATAGTCCAGCTTTAATTCCCAAATGACCCCGTCCTTGAGTGGAAGGGTAGTGTATCCGCTTTCAGGGGTCGGCTTGTTTCTTACCTTCGGGTAAGGAAAATGATATCTAAAGGATGTGCCTATCATTTTGTTCGAGTAAAGGACACTAGTTCCAAAACTCATAGCCTTGAATCAATCCCAGCAGTGAATGAATATTCAGATGTCTTTCTCAAAGATCTCCCAGGATTTTCTCCCAAAATGGCAATAGTGTTCGACATTGATCTTCTTCCAAATACTCATCCTATCTCTATTTCACCATAGATAATGGCACCAACAAAACTCAGAGAACTAAAAGAACAATTAAAGTATATCTTAGATAAGGGATTCATTGGCCCAGTGTTTCCCTGTGGGGCGCTCCAGTATTATTCGTATACAAGAAAAATAGTTCTCAGAATGTGCATTGATTATTGTCAACTCAATAAGGTCAATGTCAAGAAAAAGTATCCTCTTCCTAGAATTAACGACTATTTTGACCAACTTTAGGGTGCCAGCTATTTCTCTAAGATAGACCTCAGATCAGGTTATCATCAGCTCAGATTTAGAGAAAGTGACATTCTAAAAGTAGCTTTCTATACTCAGTATAGTCACTTTGAATTCTTAGTCATGTCATTTGCTCTTACCCATTCCCCAATATTTTTTATGGACTTGATAAACCGAGTGTTCAAGAAGTACTTGGACATATTCATCATAGTCTTCATAGATGATATTCTGGTCTATTCCTGTATGGAGCGTGATCATGCAGACCATCTTAGAAGGGTACTTCAAACTCTTAGAGATCATCAGCTATTCTCTAAATTCAGTAAGTGTGAATTTTTGCTAAGGTTAGTAGAATTCCTTGGTCATATTATTTCTGGTGATGGCAGATATCAGGAGTTTCTTGGGTTTCGTTGTCTATTAAAGATAGTTTGTTTAAGGATTTTAATCTATTACATCCCCTATGTCCAGATTGACTCAAAATAAAGTCAAGTTTCAGTGGTCAGACCCTTATGAGAAGAGTTTGTAGGAGTTGAAGTTTATACTTACCTCAGCCCAAGTCTTGGCTCTTCCAGATGGTTTAGATAGGTTTGTGGTGAATTGTGATAAATCCAGATTAGGTTTGGGTTGTGTCTTCATACAGCATGGTAAGTTCATAGATTACGCCTCCAAACAGTTTAAACCCCATAAGAGAAACTATCCTACTTATGATCTTGAGTTAGCAGCCATACTTTTTGCCTTAAATATTTTGAGGAATTATCTATATGGTGTTAACATAGATGTCTTCACAGATCACAGGAGTCTTCAATATGTATTTTCTCAAAATTACCTCAATCTTCATTAGAGAAGGTGGTTAGAGCTCTTGAAATACTATAACATGAGTGTCCTTTATCATCCAGGTAAGGACAACGTAGTAGACGACACTCTCCGTAGACTATCCTTGGGTAGTGTTTCTCATGTGGAGGATAGTAAGAAGATGTTAGCTCAAGAAATCTATCAACTTGCTAGACTACATATTCACTTAGTTAATTCTTCATAGGGTGGTGTATGTGTTCAGAGTAGTTCAGAATCTTCTCTAGTTTTTGAGGTGAAAAAAAGCAAGAAAGAGATCCCAGCCTTGTCAAGTTGAAACAGTTAGTTTAGGATCAGAAAATAGAGGTTTTCTCCCAAGGAAGAGATGGTGTTTTGTGTTGTTAGGTTCGTCTCTGTGTTCCAGGTGTAGATAACTTAAGGTTGTGAATTCTTGTAGAAGTGTATGGTGCATGCTATTCTATTTATCTAAGGGCCATAAAGATGTGCTGCGATTTGCGAGAAATCTATTGGTGGAGTGGGACAAAGAGAGATATTATAGAGTTTATGGATAAGTTCTCTATATGTCAGTAAGTTAAGATAGAGAACCAGAAGCCTAGTGGATCCATGTAGGAGCTCAGTATTCCTACTTGGAATTCGGAAGTTGTGCACACGGACTACATTATGGGTTTGCCTCGAACTCATCATCAACATAATTTATTCGGGGTCATTGTAGACATAATAACCAAATTATCTTATTTCCATCTAGTTCATACCTCTTATTCAGCTGAGGATTACGCCAAACTCTATATCAAGGAGTTGGTCAGATTGCATGGTGTTCCATTATTTATTATCTAAGACATAGGTACCCAGTTCACCTCTTATTTCTAGAAAGCATTCCAAAATAGTCTTGGTACCCAAGTTCATCTCAGTACAACCTTCCATTTTTAGACAGATGCTCAAGTAGAAAGGACCATTCAGACTTTAGAAGATATGCTAAGGGTATGTCCAGTTGATTTTAAGGAAAGTTGGGATGACCATTTGCCTTTGATTGAGTCTGCAAATAACAACAACTATCATTCCAGTACTCAGATAGCTCCATTCGAAGCTCTTTGTGGTAGGAGATGTAGTTCTCTAACTGGTTTCTTCGAAGTTAGTGAGGCCTCAGTTATAGGTTTTGACTTAGTATTCGATACCTTAGAAAAAGTCCAGTTAATCAGACAAAGACTCCGGGCTGCTCAGAGGCGACAGAAGTCTTATAAAGATGTTCATAGAAAAGATCTCGAATTTGAGGTTGGTGATCATGTCTATCTAAAGATCTCTCCCATAAAGGGAGTGGAGTGATTTAGAAAGAAAGGAAACCTTAGTCCCCGATATGTCGATCCCTTCAAGATTCTTAGTCATCTTGGTAAGGTACCTTATGAGCTTGCATTACCTTCAGATCTAGCCTCAGTTCATCGAGTCTTCCATGTCTCTTTGTTCAAGAAGTGTATAGGTGACCCACCAGTCCTCGTCCCTATTCAGATTATTGGTGTTTAGAACAGTCTCTCTTATGAAGATATTCCAGTCAAAATCTTTGACTATAAGACTTGTAGATTGAGAAACAAATAAGTCCCTCGAGTTAAAGTTCTTGGGAGAAATCAGTCCGTCGAGGGAGCTACTTGGGAACAAGAAGCAGACATGCATACCAAGTATCCTTACCTCTTCTCCACCAACTCAGATCAAGCTCAAGGTAACCGTTCTCCTTAATCTTACTCAGTTTCATGATTAGTATTCTTCACGAACTTGGTATTCAGTTTTAGGTTCATTTTCCTAGTATAAACTTGGTATCAAGTACAATTGTATATTCAGTCTTACATTCATGTATTAGTTGAGTTATATAGTAATGAATTAGAAATACATTCTCATTGTAAGAAACTTAGTTCTTTGGAACATTCTGTCATGCATTCATGAATCAGTTACACATGCATCAGATATGCATGTTCAGTATATTATGTTCAGCTTGTCAGTCATGAGATCATGTTCTAGTTATTCATGTTCAATTCATGTTTAGCTTTTTGTTTCCCATCTGAGTTTGTCTCATTTGAGGATGACTATCCTTAATGAGGAGACATTGTAATACCCTAAAGATTTCTTACAAATTGTATCCCAAGAATGCATAGTATTAGCTTCTAAAGTGAAGACTAATTATTCCATAAGGAATAATCAAGATTTCACTTTTAGTTATGTGGAAAATTCAATAAGCTTTCCATTGATATATGTTTTGCTTAAATCCGATAACCGAGTAAGAAGTTATTACTACATAAAGTTCCCATCATAAAATAGCGCCATATTATTCAGTGGCGTTTCGCACCACAAGAGGAAATGAAATTTATCAATTTTCAGTAGGTTTCCATGATTATGGCGCATCACGCCAGAAATCAAATTTTGAATTGTTTTTTTTCCAGTGTCTTAGCATGATTTCCCCGCGTCACACAAAAGTTCCAGGTCACGAAGGAAAGGGGCAACTCAATGGCTCCGCGTCGCATCATCACTCAATTTCTCAATTGTCAATTTCCTGTGATGTGGCGCGATAACACTGCGTCGCGCTAGGGTCCTAGTTCGGAAAATTTTTACTCAAATTAAATGACGTATCTATGGATAAAAGGGTTAATTTCCTACCCCTATTTAAATCCAATAACACATGATTTAGCTATTCTTCACCAAAAATATACTATTTACTCTCAAGTTTCTCTCAAGAACAAGATAGGGTTTCTATTGGGGATTCAAATTCCAGAAGGTTTCACTATCAATCTTTATGAAATCACAAACCAAGGTATGCATAGTATTCATTCATAGACTCCTTTCGTCCATGAAGCCCAGGAATCCCTTTTCCAAATTCAAGTTATGGATTTTCTTATGAATTTCAAGATTGGGATGATTTTATTCATGTTAATAATGAATAATTGAATTGTATTCCATGAACAAGTGTTAAATTCTATATGGGTTGATTTGTAATGGTATAGATTCATGAAACCCTAGGACTAAACCCTTAAATGATAAAATTGGAATTGAATCAAGACTGTTAATTGTTGTATGATGTTGTTTACATATTCTCAGCCTACTATATGTTTGGTTGAATGCCTAGATGAGGGAAAATGTCTAATTAGCATGATATCATGAAATCTTTGTTACG
This sequence comes from Capsicum chinense, assembly GCA_026120095.1. NCBI lineage: Eukaryota > Viridiplantae > Streptophyta > Magnoliopsida > Solanales > Solanaceae > Capsicum > Capsicum chinense. The sequence goes on from JAPEIP010000006.1 coordinate 120,222,981, forward strand.
TACAACCTTATGCCTGTCACATGTTTGATGAAATGCTTCAGTAAATGTATTATGGTAATTATTATGTATTCAAGTAAGTCATGCTTTGTGAGTTTCCTTCCATCGAGTCCTGGGGGTACTTGTACCCAAAACATTAGTTATTACCTAGAGCTATGTCATGTTTTCACGACACTCTTAATGAATATATGAATCCTTATATTTTAGATAGTCTTATGACTCAGGAAAAACTCCATGATCTCATGACTCAGTCAGTTGTGATATATCATTAGTATTACATCAGTCAATGACACTTAGTAACTCAGCTCATGTTTAGTTCAATAAATCATGTTCAGTTTCCATTCAGATGGGAGTAGGAATTACCACTGAGTGAACCCATGGATGGGGTCACACACTATCAGATGAGGGTGTGATCCTTAGAAGTCATCCTTGTGTTCTAGAACTATGTAGCCAGCATAGGTTGAGACATCAACACTGTCCAATGAGTGTTGATGAGGTGGATAAGCACTATCAGATAAGGTCCCCACCATTCTCTTTTGGGGACACTATTAGATAAGGGTCGCCCATAGCTTGTCCTTACCAGTGGTGCAGTATTGACCACCTTTCCAGTAGGGGTTATAGTTAAGAGAACTCAGAAAGTTCTTCAGATTTAAGAATGTCAGATACAGGCGAATCAAATACAATAAGGAACTCAGATAGTTCTATTAGATTCAGGACTGTCAGATACAATCACCTATGTTATCAGTTACATTTATATATACCTATTTATAATATCAGTTATATCAGTTATTATTATGTTATATCATCAGTATTCAGATTCAGTAATAATGATATCACAGAGTCAGTTATAGTAACATATTCATATATGTATTCTCGCATTCGTGTTAGACAGTCAGCTAGCATTATTCATGCATGTTAACCCTTGCATATAGACTACCTCACATGTATACTCAGTATACTCTATTGTACTAACGGATTTGTGCTACAGTGCTTTTTTTGTGTTACACCATAGGTTTAGAGACACGAGTTCCAGATCAGTACTAGATTCCATTTTTAGCAGTTAGAATAGAAGTGAGTCCTCATCCTTCCAGGACATGATTATTTCTCCATTATTTCATTGATTAGTTATTAGTTGTAGTTAGTTGGGAACATGTCCCATCAACTCCTTATTCAGATTATTCAGACAGTAGAGTCTTTCAGACTAGATGCATATAATTATGTTTTAGACTTTAGTGTTTACAGTTTTGTTTTGGGTATTGTATTACCCCACAGATGTTATCTTATCCATGTTATGTTCAGTATTGAACGTTATGGCCTTTCAATGCATGTTTTTTCATTATTCAATATTTTATGCAGTATACAGGTACAAATATCAGTCATGGGTTAGCTTGTGGTCCTTTGGGGTCATGAGCACCGTGTACCATTCTGGTTAAGCCAATCAGGATATTACAAACTTGCTATCAGAGCCTAAGGTTCAATAGAGTCCTTGGAAGTCTGAAATCCGCGTCTAGTATAGTCTTGTACATGGGTATGTTGCACGCCACATTTATGAGCAAGAGGCTATAAGATGTTTAGGAAACAGTTTCTCTTCTTTAAGTATTCATGTCATACCATTGAGCATAATCACAAGTCAATCTCTCAGTGTAATCTACTTTTTCTCTTTATTTTAGAATATGCCTCCTAAGAGAAGAAATCAATTAGCCCCTCAGCCTGAAGAACCTTTGGGCAATAATGTTTCTCATGCAGAGTACAGAACTGTATTAACCACTCTTCTGTAGTTAGTAGCTGCCCATAATGAGCAACCAGCTATCATTCCAGCCAACCCAGTGGCTAATTCAGTAGTAGCTAGGATTCAAGACTTCACCAGAATGAATCATCCATCATTCCACGGGTCTAAAGTAGATGAAGACCCTCAGGAATTCATTGATCAAGTTAATAAACTTACAGGTACCATAGGGGTGACTACTGTTGAGAGTCCTGACTTAGCCACATACTATTTGCAGGATGTGGCTCATACTTGGTTCAAATAGTAGAAGACAAAAAGGTCAAATTATACAGGTCTTAAAGAGTGTAAGGAGTTTGCCACTGCATTCTTAGATATATTCTTTTCCAAATAGCTTAGAGAGGATAAGGTGATAGAATTCATCAACCTCAGGTAGGACAATATGAAGGTGAAAGAGTGTTCTCTAAAGTTTACTCAATTAGTCAAATATGCCCCTCATGTGGTTGCAGAAGCACAGCCAATATGAGTAAGTTCTCTTCAGGGATAAATGATGGCGTGGTTAATAAGTGCAAATCCATCATGCTAAATAGTGACATAACTTTAGCTAGAGTTATTACCTATGCTCAACAGATAGAGGAGCAGAAAATTAAGTACAGAGAAAAGCAAAAGAAGATAGCTAGGATAGGCAGCTTCAATTTTAGTTAGCCTAAATCAAAAGGAGGAAACCATTCTCAGTTTTGTCTTAAGTCATCATTTCCAGCTCCTTCTTCAGCCAGTGCTCTAGCTCTTAAGTTCAGAGATAGAGTACCAAGCTAAGTCTTAATGCAGTGTCAACAATACCGAAACTAATCCCCTTTGTCACACTTGTGTTAAGAACCACAAGGATGCTTGCAGAGCTGGCAGCAATGTCTATTTTAGTTATGGAAATCTAGGCCATAGTGTTAGAGACTGCCCTCAGTCCGGTTATTAGAGTCATCTCCGCTTCTCAGCTTAGTACGATCACCCGAATCAGCAGGGTGCCACCACCAATGCTAGTAGTGGGCAATGCCCAAATTGACAATTAGTTACAGTTATGCATTTATGTATGTATTCTCGCATTCATGTTAGATAGTTAGCTAGCATTATTCATATATGTTAACCATTGCATATAGCCTTTCTCACATGTATACTCAGTACATTCTATTTTACTGACGCATTTGCTCTATGGTGCTTTATTTTTATGTTACACCATAGCTTCAGAGACGTGAGTTCTAGATCAGTAGTTGATTCAAGTCTCAGAAGTCAGAATAGAATTGAGTCCTCATCCTTCGACAACATGATTATTTCTCTATTATTTTATTGATTAGTTATTGGTTGGAGTTAGTTGGGGACATGTCCCATCAAATCCTCAATTCAGATTATTCAGACAGTAGAGGCTTTTAGACTTGATGCAGACTATTATGTTTTAGACTTTAGTGTTTACAGTTTTGTTTTGGGTATTGTATAACCCCACAGATGATATCTTATCCATGTTATGTTTAGTATTGAACCATATGGCCTTTCAGTGCATGTTTCCACATTATTCAGTATTTTATACAGTATACATGTATAGGTATCAGTCATGGGTTAGCTTGTGGTTCTTCGAGGACATGATCACCATGTAGCATTCCGGTTCAGCAAATCAGGGTGTTACACTATCCTTTTCATGACTTGGAGTTAGAGAAAGTGTTTTCTTTGACGATTTTGTACCATTATTTGTATGGGGTTTATGTAGATATCTGTTCACATTGTAAGAGCTTGCAGTACATATTCACTTAGATGGAGTTAAAACTTAGGTAGAGGTGGTTCCTCGAGTTACTCAAGGATTATGACATGATTCTGCACAATAATCAATGTAAAACAAATGGTGTTGATGATGGTGTTAGTAGGTTGTCTAGTGGATCTTATCCTATGTTGAGGAGGAGAAAAAAGGATTTGTGAAGGACATTCATAGGTTGGCTGATTTAGGAGTTCATCTTTCACAGTATGAGGATGGGGGAGTGATCGTTAAAGAAGTGGTTAGATCATCTCTTAGTGCTGAGTTGAAGGATAAGCAGACCTTGGATCCTATATGTCATGACCCTATTTATGAGTCATGATGGCAGCTACTAAGTCTCGCCAGTAGGTAAGACCAACGATAACTTGGAGAAAACTCAATCGGTTATTTAGTAGAAAATGCCCAAATAAGCCAAATTCAAGAAACAATAGTTATAAACAAAACAAATTTTCTAAAAAGGAAAAATAAGATACCAATCCCATGACCTGGTAGAGCCAGTACAAAGCATCTAATTATATTAATACAACTCAATGTCTAGAATGGTCAATACATCTATCTCAAAACAAAAAACTTTAAATAAATATAGAGGTAAAAAAGGTGACTCGAATTCTAAGAGCTCATCCTATCTTCAAAAATTGGTCACCGGACGAACAATGATCAACGACGACACCTAGTACTGACATCTTCTCTAAAAAGGAACAGAAGTGTAGTATAAGTACAAAAATCAATGGGTAATCAGTAGGAATCATTGGTCGACTTAGCTAAATCATGATATACATTTGATAAAATGCAAGATAATATGAACATAGTCAAGGTACATAACAAAAATGATCATCTCCTGGATTTCTGTAAAATAAGTAATTAAATTGGAATAAAAGTATAATAATAAGACATCAACATTTGACAATATTTTTGTGCAAACATACATGAGCATTTAAGAATAATAACACATCCTAAAGCACAATTGCAAGAAAACATAACTACAAAATTAGCTCCCATACGCCAACTAGTGTTGAAAAGTAAAGAACTTTTCACAACCTCCCATGCGACTAGAGAGTACGCTTCAGAGAAGAATAAAACTATTAACCAACTCAATAGTCAAAGTTCATCATCATTTTATCATCATTCCACAATTTTCATTAATATGTCATTTAGAAACATTATCCCAACTCCATACATTAGGTAAGGTACTCACATTTAATAATAGTATTGTAATTTAAAAATCTTAGAGCCAATATAAAATAATCACCATTTACAAGTTGACCAACTCTTATTAACTAATACATTTGACTATATCATCATGCAACCTATAATCTTCATTCAAAAAATAGTTACCGCAAAGCCACTATCCACTATTCATTAAGAAGTCATCATTACTAAGATAACACCATTCATTAAGTAGCCCACATTTACTAATAACTCTCTATTGGCAATAAGTAATTATTAGACACTTAAAAGCTATCCACCATTAATCATCAATTTTAACTAATCCTCTATTATCATAAATCATCAATTTACACTAATAAACATTTATGTCTCTTTATAAATATTTAACACTTAGATTCTAAAACTGGCATCACTAATATCAACAACATACCCGAATTTCATATATTTGAATATACGCATATATTTCTCATACATAGGTCTAGCTAGAATCAAATCGCTAGATGTTAAAGTTGGTACATTAATATAATCATCCAAAATTGTCGAGTATCAATATCATCAAAAGGTCCTCTGACCTTATTGGGCATCACATATCATCATTATACCCTCCCTCCTTGTCGGGTATGATCATATCATAATAATATCCGCCTACTATTCTAGGTACCAATATATCATTATAATCATAATTGGTGGCAGAATCGATAGAATAAAAAATCATATAATGAAGTATCATGGTTTTACACATGATGAATGACATAACTTCCTAAAATAATCAATAAGCATGACTTCTAACATAATTAATGGAAAAATTGCTAATATCATCATTGAGAATATTTTCTAGAAAGTTTTCTAGCATAATTTCTTTGCATGATCATAATCATTAGGCAATATCATGAACAATGACTCATTAATATCCTATTCAATGGCCTATCATTAGCATTAAGTTAGCTTATCAAAAGCTTGAGCAATGGCTAATTCATGGCATTATATATAGCATATTCATAGCATGGTCAATAATATAGTTTATGTCTTCGACAATATCATGTATAGAACTCATTTGGTAATACATTTAATAGCCTAATCAATAGCCACAATAATAGCATAATCAATAGCTTATCATAAGTTTAACCCATAATCATGCATATGGCATAATCAATAGGCATTATTTTAACGTCATTCTTCATAATCAGAAAGTACCAAGGCCCTTCAATGTGGCCTCACAAGGGCATTCCCTATGTATAAAATAAGATTACAAAGGTTTTATGATAACTATCATCAATATTGACTTAAGGTGGGTCAAGGAACCCATTTCAAAATCCCCAAAATACATACTAAGTCAGTTTTTACACTTGACTAGGCAAAGATATCTAAATACACTCTTAGATTTATAGTAAGCGACGATTAGTCATTAGGTAAATGTTCTTCTCAAACACAACAACTAGGCTAATATAACAACTAAGGCAACATTCCTTTGGTGTAATACATTAAAGAGAATTCAACCTAAGCATGAGTAACTATTACATTTTACTTAATTTAGAGCAACCTAGGGCATTCTCATGATAAACATTAGTAATGAAGTCTAAAGTACTAAGGTTCAAGGGAAAAAGCTAAGCATTTCAACTCTACGATTTCAATTTTTCCTAAGTGATCCAACGAAACCCAAGTGTTGCATTTTATCAATCCAACGCCTAAACCCGTTGCAAATCCAACACAATATCATAAAATACTTTGACAGAACTCAATCTTACAAGGGATAAACCTCGCCTACCTCAACCCCAAAAAAAGCTTAATAAACTACTAAACCTTTGCTTATCCTTTCTGAGAAGCCTCCTCAAGATGCTAAGCTATAAAAATCACATTTTACATGTTAATACAAGAGCAACGATACCCATATTTTACCATTCTACTTTGGGTCCCAAAATGATATCAAAAACCCTCTATGGGTCCCATTTACAAAAATCATATTTCCGAGGCCAACCCAACATTCATAAATTATCAAGGAATTAAAACCCTAAAGAATAGGTTGCAAAAAGAAAATTTGGGGATAATATCAAGCCCTTAAGCTATTTGAGGTTTTGGTTAAGAATAGAGAAAATTCACCAAGAAATTGGTAAAATCTTACCTCAATTCGGTCGATAATCACTAAAATAAATGTTAGTCAATCTCCAAAGTCACCCAAAAGTCTCAATTTTGAGTTATCACAATCATTATGATTTTTTCTTCCAAGAGATGGATAAAAATAAGCTAATTAGCGACCCAAAGGGTCTATTTACACCCTTTCTAGATAATTAGGTATTGTAATTGCTCATCCAGGTGTCCAATCATATATCCAGGTGTGGAATCACACACCCTGGCCTAAGGAGCAAGTGAAATGATCTCCACACACTTTAGTGCAATTGTACAACTTTTTTTGCACAGATAGGTGTGATCTCTACTGATGATGTGCAATCATAGAGGCACCAATAATTAGCTGAAACTTATGAATTTTTCCATGTTTCTGCCAAAACCTTTAGATTTATTAGGAATCCGATATACGCAAATGAACTATGTAACCACTCTAAAATCGATCGTCTGGATGCAATGGAGAAGCAAAATTTTGCATTCTAGGTTGTTTCGACCAAATATGGGCCCACACCTAAATTTCCAATTTTCTAACTTTTCGAACATTAGGTCTAAGTGATCTCAGGTGCATCGGGAAAAAAATCCAATTATCAATCCAGCCTAAAATAAATTTTTCAGAGTTGTTGGTGCATTTAGAATTTACATCTGAGATTGTTTTGCTGATTTTTCTCGCAGTGGCTATATGGAACCAACAAATAATTTAAAATAGGGAATCAACTCTATAAACTAAACGAACTGGCCGGTAATCAAACTATCAATCTCATTAAGTCATAACTTATTTTGGAAGCTATGGAAAAACTCTAACAACGAATATAAGCAGAAATAAGCAAAGTGACCTAAAGGTTTATTACAATATCTATTACTAGAGGTATTTTTGTCACCAATGGTTAAGAATTAGGACTTACCTAAAGTATTTAATAGGTAAGGATACTGGGCCCATATCTCGCTCTCAATCTCCCATGTGTCCTCCTATATTGGATGGTGCCTCCACATAAGCTTAATCATAGGTATCTCTTTAGAGTATTTCCGCTTCACATCAAATGCCAAAATGAGCACCGGCTCCCAAATAAAGGTTAAGCACTCATCGAAATAGACTGAGTCTCATCAATGAACATGACCTAGATCAAGAATATACAATATAAACATAGAGACATGGAAAATTGGATGAACAATAAAAAAATTTGGACATAAAGCAAACTCATAAACTTCCTCACTAACATCGCAAGGAATTTCAAAAGGCCTAATATATCTTGGACTAATCATACCCTTTCTCCTGAATCTCTTCCCATACTTCAAGGGTGATGCATGGAGGACTACAAGATCACCATCTCAAAATAAAAAGGAGAGAATCCCATATCTGCATAGGCCTTTTTCATTTTCTAATCCTTTCTCAACCTATCCTGAATTACATTAATTCTATCTAAGGACTCCAGAGGCAAATCAGTACCATGGGGCCTAACCTCGAAAGTCTCACACCATTAGAATAGGGAACGATATCAAATATCTACAAAGCCTCAAAAGTGTCCATATGAATACTTGAATGATAACTGTTGTTAAATAAGAACTCTTCCAAGGCTAATTATTTCTCCCATTAGCCACAATAATTCATAATGCTAGCTTGAACCATGTCCTCAATAACCTAAATAGTATGTTTGGACTAGCCATCGGTCTATAAATTAAAGGTTGTACTCAGATCCACTGGAGCACCCAACTTCTCCTAAAATTCTCTCTAAAACCTTAACATGAACATAGAACCACAATCTAAAATATTAGAAATAGGCACCCTATGCAAATGGACTATCTCCTGAACATGGATATGAGCTAATATCTTAGAACTAAAAGACATTTAAATAGTAATGAAATATGTTTACTTTGTCAACATATCCATAGTAAAAAAATACCATCAAAATCATGAAAAGTGTGAGGCAACCTACGAATGAAATTCATACTAATCTATTCTCATTTAAACATGAGAATATGAAATATCTAAGTCACACGACCTACCTACTAATACTTTACCATAACCTACTGATAGGATAAGAAATGAGCTACAAAGTCTATATACCACTCCACCAATAATTTTGTATTAAATTTCTATACATCTTTGTTGTACTAGGGTGAATAAAATATCTAGAGTTGTGAGCCTCATGCAAAATCAGCTGAATTAAGTCATCAATCTGAGGAACATAATTTTGACAATTAAATCTAAAAATGCCCTCAGAATCAATGATATGTCTGTCAGACTCACCTCTTAACACCTGATAAAAAAGAAACCAAAGTTTACTACACAAAAGACTCCTAAGTTTAGAGATTTCAAGGCAAATTATTAAGTTAGCTAAGAACTGAATGACCCTTGCTAACAGCCTCTAAGAAACTAAAATACAAGCCAAGCTACCTATCTTCATAGCCTTTTAACTCAAGTTATTTGCTACTATATTTACATTGATTAGATGATACAAGATAGAAATATCTTACTGATTAAGAAACTTCATCCATCTATATTGTTGAGCAATAAGCTCTCTCTAGGTCATAAGATGCAGAAGGCTACGATGATAAATAAAATCACATAATGCACACCATAAACGTAATGCCTCCAACTCTTATGCACAAACGCTACCTACCACCATTTCCAAATCCAAAGTAGGGTAGGTATGTTCATGCAACTTAAGTTGTCTAGAAGCATAACAAATACCACAACCCTATTTTCTCAATTCAAAACCCAGGCCAATACTAGAAGTATCACAAAACACAGTGAATCCCTCACCCTCAATCGGCAAAGCTAACATATGAGCTAAAGTAAGGAAGTCCTTTGATCTTTCCAAAGCTCAACTCATTCTCCTTAGACCATCAAAAAGGAACATTGGCCTAAGTCAATCTGGTCATGAGGGTTGAAATAGTAGAAGAACCCTTAATAAAGTATCGATAATAACTAGCCAATGTAATGAAGCTACGCACCTCAGTAAGAGATTTAGGTCTATCCCAATCACGCATCACCTTTATCTTTACTGGATCCACTATAATAAAATCTTTAGGAACCATATGTCTAAGGAATGTCACTAACTCAAGACAAAACTCTCACTTGTAGAACTTTACAAAAAGTATATGATTTCTCAAAGACTAGAGCACGATCCTTAAATATTGTGCATGGTTCTCACAACTTATTGAATACATAAGGATGTCATCAATGAAAATGATCACAAAAAATAATACCTAAATACTCAGTTCATAAACTCCATCAATGTAGTTGGGGCATTAGTCAACCCAAAAGACATTACCAAGAACTTATAATGACTCAGAAAGGTTTTCTTAAGGATATCCTCAGCCGAATTCCTCAACTAATGGTAACAAAATCATAAGTCAATCCTAATTAACATAGATGCAACTTGAAGGTGTTCACATAAATCATCAATGCGAGGCTAGGATACCAGTTCTTCACTATTAACATATTAGGCTACCTATAATCAATAAACATTATAACACCCCAATTATTGATCCCACAAAATTTATGAGTTTTTTAACTCACTATCCAACCTACGACTCACCTCACGAGTTGTAAGGTGTCCTTAAGAGCAGTATGAGCCAAATTACCATTAGGCCATTGAGTGGTACCTATGCTACTTTCCTAACTATGAATAGAGGTCATGAGTCATACGATGTGAGTTGTAAGGTCAACACCATATGTGTGTCAAAGGACTTTTCTTTGATCATGGCGTGATGAGTCATAGGGTGACCCATAGTGTCTGGGCAGTAAATTACAGAATGATGGTCAATTCCCTCTTTCCCTATATACCCCACGTACATAAAACACCTTGGGGCCTATTTTCAATACTTATATTGTGAACACTCTAAAAATCTAAAAAATTTCCCATTCAAGGACAAGGCTAGGATTTTAAGAAGTTGGTCTCCTAGGGCTCAATGGGGGAATGATTCTTAAAATTTGTTTGGGATTAAGGAATGTATCTCCCTCCCTAAGATTTTGTTTTCATTATTATATGAATTAGTTTGGTATTCACATGGTTTTTATGTTGGGTTTTTAATAATGGGTTGAGGGTTTTTAATGTAATTTTTTAAATACTTTTCATGTGATTATTATGCATTTATTATGAATGTAATTGATGATTTGTGAACTCATTTGGGTGAATGGGATTGGTGAATGAAATACGGATACAAGGATTCCCCAAATTTTGTAATCAATGGAACTAGGGATATAAGCATTTCCCTAAATAATTGGATTTTGGTAGTGAAAGTAATGAAAATCTCAAGCCACTTGAATAATTGGTTTTTGAATATGAATAATCATTTGGATTGGGAGAATTTTGTAAAATTAATGCATTACATAAAAGGCTTAAAATTAAGTGTGATCTTGAAAACCTTGCAGGGTACAAGGATTCCCCTAAGTTGATTTTAATAATCGAGTCTACAGTACAAGGATTCCCCAAGTGTTGGCTTAGTGACATTTACTTGCAAGTTAGAGTCGGCATGACGATATCACTTAATGTACCTTAATAATTAACACATTGAACTTGTGAATGGATTATGTGCAAAATATGTTAATTGGGCTTGAAGACAGTTGTATAGCTAGTCATTTAGGTGGATACCCCTAGGGACTAATACTGAAAACTCATGCTTATCGATATGAGGGTTAGTTGAGATGACTGTGTGCTTGTATCACACTATATATAGATGTATGATGTATAGCATAAGGTACAAGGAATCCTTGGCCATCTGGGATATCTCTGGTTCATACGGCTAACACACACTAGGGACCAACCTAGGGGTGATAGCTGGATCCATTTAGGCCATGGGTTGTTATTAGGATGGTCAAGATACACAATCCAGATCAATGATTTAAAGCTCATGCTAAACCTTTTTCCCTACCCTAGCATGTCATAAATATTTATATGTGAAAGCATATGATTGTGTTGATTGGATTTTGATTGATTTTGAATGGTTGATTATGACACTATTTTACACCCTTATATATGAGCTGCATGCTAAAGCTTAACCCGCTAACCATCTCCGACGTTGCATACCCATGCTATGCAAGCACCAATTTTTTTTTTACTTTTCCTTCGCAGTAATAGGATTTTAGGGTGTCAACAGTTATCTTGAAGTGGAGAGCCTACTTCTTTCGAAAGGTTGTTGCTTCTTGGTTTATGTATTATCATACAATTTCTTCAAACAAAATTTTGGCTATGATCATGGGCATGTCCTGAGTTACATTTATTTAGTTTTGCTAGAGGCTTTGTGGATTACTGTGGACTAGGTATTGTTTTTTTATGTATATTAGACTTATTGAGCTTATTGTTGGTGTATTGTATTCTATTTTTCAAGAAAAAGGTTACGGTCTCTGATCTACAATGGACATGAGATGCCGGTCTCAGCCAGGCCTTGATTTGGTTCGTGAAAAATATGCACACAGAACCATCTTTCTTCTTCAAAAAAACATTGGAGCTCCCCAAGGAGTCACACTTGGCCTAATGAAACCTTTACCAAGAAAATTCTAAACCATATAATTCATCTCCTTAAGCTTTGAAGGATCCATACATTAAGGTTCCCTAGAAATAGGTTGGATGTCAGGCTTGAGATAAATAAAAAACTCAATCTCACGGGTAGGGGGAATACATGATAGGTCGGTAGGGAATACATCAGAAAACTTATAAACAACTATGTCAGAGTTAAAGGATAGACCCTCCACACTGGTATCACAAATAAAATTGATATAAGACCCACAACCCATTGATATATAAGCCTACTAGCACACAAATAACAGTTAATCCTTCCTACCACACGACTATGGGTAAATTAGGTATAGCTAAGGTAACGGTCTTGGCAAAACAATCATGACTGTATGATAGTGAGATAACCAGTCTATGCCTAGAAACAAATCTTAATGTACCATATCCAGAAAAATAAGATTAGCGTAGGTATCAATGTCACTAACGATCATAACACATGATCTAAAAACTCAATCCACTACTAAAAAATCACCCATAGGGGAAGATATATGGAATGACACTAATAATAAATCACTAGTCAATTCCAATTATGGTGTATAATAAGTAGAAATGTAAGAATAAGTGGATATCAAATAAAATAAAGCAAGGGACGACTGGTGGCACACCAAAATCATACATGTAAATATAACATATGATGTCTAAGACTCGATCCTAGTAGGTACTACATACAACTAACCATATCTGCTACCTCGCTGGGCACCTGATCAATCTCCTTTCCTGACTACCTGATATCCTCCTCGACTACAGTGTGAACCACCACTGCAAATATAAAAACAACCTCTAGCTAACGAATGATCTTCTCTAGTAGGGAAACACTCTGAGCTGAAGAAACAACTACCCCACGACAAGGGAAATCCCACAAATAGTGACCAGGAAGTCCATAAGTAAAAAAAGAAACATTAGTTGAACTACAACAGATAGATCTAGCTAGCCTGGAGTAACCACCACAACTAGAATAACCAAATAAAAAAAATCTCGAATAATGAACACTTCCTTTACCAGGGATATCACTAGCACTCAATTAACCTCTATTACTAATCAGAAAAGCTGCCTGAACCAGCTGACTAGGCTAACTTGAGTCTTATAGGATGGATTTAGATGATACCTACTCTGAGAATTTCCATCTTTGGGTTGAGAAATTTGAAGACTCCCACTTAATATTTCCTAAAAATAGGCCTCTTATCACGACCCTCACGACCCTTATGGTGAATCTCCTCCATCACCCTAATATGATTCAAGAACTTAGTAGAAAAACTGCCTATAACTAAACTTAGAGTAGACATATGAATAGATATCCTTAAACCTCGACCAAACCAACAAACTTTTTCACACTTAGTATACCGGAATTAATTCACATGCCTAGGCAATACATGAAATGAAGCCTGATCTCACAAGAAATCAAAAAATCATTTGCATCCTCGCTTGAAGCACCAGAAAATCTAGGCAGAGCCAACCTCGATAGTTATCCAACACGTTTTGCTCTTTTAAAGACATATTAGGTTGAGTAACCACTAGTTGAGAAACTACTGGTTGAGTAACTACCAGTGCAGGAGGAACCTTACTCATCAAGCTATAGAGATAGGTTGCACCCCCACTTTAGTACTACTCTAACCAGTAGACCATACACTATCAAATGATAGACCACCAACTAATCCATAAAGCTGAACCAATGAATCTCATAGAAATAAAGATTAAATAAACCTGGGTGGAGCTTGGGATGGTCCTTGGCCCACTGCTGGCTACATCAGAACCTGAGGAAAGTAGCCTATCCATTCCACTACTTTAGGATATATCATGAGTCTATCCATGAGATTTAGGTTGTTACGACACTCATCTTTTATAGCGGTAGAATATGTCCTGGAAATTTACGAAAGAGTAAAGTCAAGGGAATAGTTCTACAAACCTACTCAGTCTATTAAAATGTTTTGAGTAAAAGATCTGATGAATTCTAAAGAATGTCATGTAGCCTCACAAATATCAGAAATAGACATCATTATTCTCACCCACAAGACTCAAATACATATTTTCTATTATATCAACCATACTAGTGAAACCTAGGGTCTAACACTAATGAGGCATAACACAATTTATGAGTCTTGATGGCAACTACTAACTCCCACTAATAGGTGAGCCCAACCATAATAGGGAGTTAACAAAACTGGTTAACTTAGTAGAAAATTCCCAACCATAAACATAATTTAAAAACAAACCAAGTGTTCTAAATAGGTAAAAAGAGTAAATAAGATACTGATCCTACGACCTGGTAGATCCAGTGCAATAGCATCTAATAGTATCAATAAAACTCAAAGTGTCAAATAGTCAATACATATGTCTTGAAACAAAAGACTTGAAATAAAAATAGAGGGAAATGAGCAACTCAAACTCCAAGAGATCACCCTATCTCTTAAAATTTGTCACCATAAGAAAAATGATGAACAGCGATAGTTAGTACTCAAATCTGCCCCAAAAAAGAACTAAAGTGGAGTATGATTACCAAAATAATAGGTAATCAGTACACATCATTGGCCGACTAAGCTAAATCATGTTATACATATGATAAAATATAAGATAACTTAAACAGTGTCAACGTAATGAGGCAAACCTGAATCACTCCAATATTGATGTATATAATAAGTAATGAAATCGAAATAACAAAATAATCATGAGGCATAAACATATGAAAATATCATCGTGAAAACATAAATAAGTATTTTACAGTAATAGCACATCATAAAGCATTATCACAAGCAAACATAACTACAAAATTTGCATCCATACACCAATTGGTGCAGAAAAGTAAGGAACTCATCACAGCCTCCCATACGATCGACGAGTACACTCAAGAGAAGAATAAAATAACCAACTAATGTAATAGTCAATTTATTTGATTATCATCAAACAGTAATCATTAATAAGCTATTTAGCAACATAATCCCAACTCTCAACATTAGGCAAGGTACTCACATACTATAATATTATCATTATTTAAAAATATTAGAGTCAATATACAATATTCACCATTCACAAGTTCAGCAACTTGTAATAACTAATCCATTTGACTACTAGTGATTATATAACCTCTAATAATCATTAAATAACTATTTACCACAACCCACTATCCACTATTGATTATTAAATCATCATTACTATGATAGCAACATTTATTATCTAACCCACATTTACCAATAAATCTTGATTGCCAACTAGTTATTATTAGCCACTTAAACAATATCAACCACTAATAATTGATTGTCACTAATCGTTCGTTATCATAAAACATCAATTTTCACGAATCAACAAATATGTATCTTTATAAACATTTAACACTAATGGGCTATAACTTGCATCACTAATATCAATAACATACCTGAATTTCATATAGGTGCATACAAAAATATAATTTCCATACATAGGGCTAGTCGGACTCAAACCTATAGATGTACATGTAGGAACATCAATATAATCAAAAAGTCCTCTGACCTTGTGGGACATCATCATATCATTATATTTTCCTCTGGCCTTGTCGGGTGCCAATATATTATCATAATCATAAGTTTTGACACAATCAATAGCATAAGTAATCATATAATGAAGTATCATGGTTTTACCAATAATGAACGGTATAACTTTCCAAATAATCAATAAGCATGACTTGTACCATAATTTATGGAAAACTTTCTAATATCATCATTGTGAGTGTTTTCTAGAATATTTTCCCACATAATTTCTTAGCTTGATCATAGTCATCAGGATATATCATGAATAATGACTCATTAATTTACCATCCAATGACCTTGAATTAGCATCATGGTAGCTTATAAATATCTCGATCAATATCTAATTAATGGAATAATCAATAGGTTATTCATAGTATGGTACATAACATAGTTTATGGCTTCAATAATATCATGGCAAAGGCCCATTAAATAATATATTTGGTAGCCCAATAAATAGCCACAAAAATAGCATAATCAATAGCTCATCATAATCTTAATTTAATAAATCATACATATGGAATAGTCTTTAGGCATTACTTCTAACATCATTCATCATAAAATAAGTACCAAGGCCCCTCCATATTTCCTCATAAGGTTATTTTCTTTGCATATAATAAACCTCCAGAGGATTAAAGATAACTAATATAAATCTTGACCTAATATGGGTTAAAGAGGTGGCTTCTATATCCCAAAAATACATACTATGTCAAATTTTATGCCAGACTTATCTAACGTATCTAAATAAACTCTTAGACATATAGTAATCCACGATTAGTACTAAGGAAAAAGTTCTTCTCAAACAAAAAACTAGGACAATATAGTAACTAAGGAAACCTTCCATTGATGTAACCAACAAAAACCAATATGGAAACAATACATATATGAAATCAATCTGCTTTGGGACCCACTTATGGAAATCATGTTTCTCAGGCCGACCCAAAGTTCATACATGATAAATGAATCAAATCCCTTAAATATGGGTGAAAACCAAGATAATTTGAGGCTAAAATATAACCATCAAGCTATTTGGGTTTTTGGTCAAGAACAAATAAAATAACCAAGAAAAGTATGAAATCTTACCTTAATTGGGATGATAATCATGAAAATAGATGTTAATCAAGCTCCCACATTTCCCACAAGTCTCAATTTAGAGTTAACATACACTTTAGGGTTTCTTATCTTAATAGATGTGTGAAAATGAGCTAATTCAAGACCTAAGGGGTCTATTTTACCCCTTTAAGGTA
>JAPEIP010000006.1:120240140-120270158 GCA_026120095.1 Capsicum chinense
ATGATAATCATGAAAATAGATGTTAATCAAGCTCCCACATTTCCCACAAGTCTCAATTTAGAGTTAACATACACTTTAGGGTTTCTTATCTTAATAGATGTGTGAAAATGAGCTAATTCAAGACCTAAGGGGTCTATTTTACCCCTTTAAGGTAGTTAGGTGGTACAATCTCACATACAAGTATGCTATCGCACACCCTTGCTTCAGGAGAAAATATGTTAATCGCTGAATTAGTGTGATCACACTACTTTCTCTATATACACTAGTGCGATAGCCACTCAAGTTGTACGATCGTAGAGGCACAATTATCTACTGAAACTTGGAAAATTTTCTAAGTTTCTGCCAAGGCCTCGCAATTTCTTCGAAATGTGATATGCATAAATGAACTATGTAACCAATCTAAATTCAATGTTTTGGACAGAACAGTAAATTCATATTTTCTATCCAAGCTCATTTAGACCAAATGTGGCTACAACACTTAAATTTCCAATTTTCCAACCAATTGGTTGAAATGAACATGGGTGCACCGAGATCCAAAAAAAGGTAAACCTAACCTATATCAATAATCTATAACTATTGGCATTATTGGAATTTGCATCTAAGATCATTTTGCTAAAGTTTTTGCCTGGTGACCATTTAGAACCAATAGAGAATCCAAACTAGGATATTGGCTCTAAAAAATAAATGAATTACCCAATAATTGATCTATGAGTCCCAGTAAGTCATAAATTACTTAGAAAGCTATAGAAAATAAATAATGGTGAAAATAAGTAGGAAAATAAAAAATCACCTAAAGGATCATTACATTATACCTATGCAATTTAAGGATGATGTGGTTTAGTAAAAGGTTATGGGGATTCAAAATTGAGGGAGATGGTATTCTAAGGTATCAAGGGAGATTTTATGTTCCTGATGTTTATGGGATTTGTGAAAGGATTTTGACTGAGGCTCATGAATCAAGATATATTATTAATCCAGGGTCGACTAAGATGTACCTTGACTTGAAAGAGATCTATTGAGGGAACCATATCAAGAGTGATGTGGTGGTTATGGCTAAGTGTATTATTTGTCAATAATTCAAGGTTGAATACTTGAATCCTTGTTCCATGTCTCAAGAGATAGATTTGCTCATATTGAAGTGGGAGATAATCAATATTCATTTTATTATATGTCTATCACAGTCTCTAAACTAGTATGATTTGCTTTGTATTATTGTGGATAGAATGACTCAGTCTGTTCACTTTTTTATTGTGAGTACTAACTAATCTTATAAAGATTATGCTAAGTTATTTATTCAAGCTATTGTCAAGTTGAATGGAGCTCCTGTGTCCCTCATTTCAGATCGAGGTATGTTATTTTCTTCTAAATTTTGGTATTTATTTTAGAAAGTTCTAGTAACTAAGGTGAACTTTAAGACCTTTTTCCACCCTCAGACATATGGACAAATGTTATAGATTATTTATACCTTGAAGAATATTCTAAGAGCATATGTTATTGATTTTGAAGGTAGTTTGGTTTATCATTTACCTCTTATTAAGTTTACATATAATAATAGTTATTATTCAAGTATTTAGTTGACTTCTTATGAGGACCTATATAGAAGAAGGTGTAGGTCCCTTATTTGATGGTTTGAGATTGGTAAGACTAGATTTTTTTTCTTGATCTGGTTCATCAGTCCATAGAGAAGGTGAAGGTGATTAGTGAAAGACTTTAGATTGCCTAAAGTCACTAAAAGTCTTATATGGATGTGAGGCAGAGGGAATTGGAGTTTGGGGTTAGTAAATTGGTGTTCTTGAAAATTTCTCCTACGAAAGGGGTAATGATGTTTGGGAAGAAAGGGAAGTTTAGTCCCAAAAATATTGGTCCATTTAAAATTTTGAGGGTAATTGGGAATGTTTCTTATGAGTAGGAATTTCCTACTAGCTTGGGCTCTTTTCACCATATTTTTAATGTGTCCATGTTGAAAAGTGTATGGGTTATCCTTCTTTGGTTATTTTTGTTGAAAATATTGGCATTTTAGATTCCTTCTCTTATGAGTAAGTCCAATTGATGATATATGATGGGAATGTTCATAGTATGAGGACTAAGGATGTAGCTTTAGTAAAAGTTACTTGGAGAAAACAAAAGGTGGAACAAGCTGCATGGGAAGTTGAAGAAGACATGAAGGACAAGTACCCATTCTTGTATTCCAGGTTTGATGGAAATGTTTAAGGTATGAGTTTCTTCTTCTGTATCACTTTTTGAATTTGTTCTTAAATGTGGACTGCATTCTCTCTGTTATCATGCTAAGGGTACCCCTATCTTCTCAGTTAGGGATGAATGATCCTAAGGGAATGGAGAAGGGTAATGTAATACCCTAGGTTTTTTGACTCTTAAAATTTTTAAGTGTTAGCAACACTGCCAGGATTATGACTTAGGTGATCAGTTGTCAGCACATATCGCGAGTCCTTAGGTGAGAGTCGTGGTTTTACTAATATGATTGCCTGAGGTTTCTACCTTGAATATGAGTCAACATAACGAGTCATTTTGTCAGGTCGGAGTCGTAATGTGTAACTTGTGACCATACGAGTGAAGGATCAAGCTTTGGGCTCTTTAGTAACAACTCATACACAAACATCACGAGTCGTTAGTCGTAGCGACTGGGCCCAGTTTTTCTTCATGCTTTAAGTGTAGTTATTTTTGCCTTTTCTTCATATCCAAACATTACTACACAACTTAAATGACGTCAAATATTATTTTTTCCATTAGTTAACAAAATCTAATACACTCTTCTTCTCTTAAAATCCCAAAGAAAAAGAAGCTAGGATTTTTAAAGGGTTAAACATCTAGGATCTAATTCGTTATTTCTCTCTAAATTATTTTGTTTAAGGTATGTCTCTTATACCTAAACTTAAATTTTATTTAATGGCATATGTTGATCGTTGTTTAGGTGGTTTTAATAGTTGAATTTCAAATTAGGCTAAGGATTACTGAAGATTATTACTTGAATTATGTTTTCCATGGTTTAAATATTTTAGTTATGCTTTAATTGATTATTTTATGGATGAATAGGTTATAGGTTGATACGGTTGGAATGGGGGCATGGGTTTTCCATAAATCAATAGATATTTTATTTGGAACTGGTATTAACTAAACCTACTTTGTAATTTGGTTTTGGAACATTGATATATGTATGATTTAACTTGTTTGTGGAACATAGTATTACGTATAAAGTTTCAATAGATAAAAATGGATTTGAAAGGCCTTGGTGGCCATGGATTTGGATTTTTAAAGGAACTTAGGAATAAACATAGTTAATTAGATTTGAATGTAATAAATGGATTAACTTGCAAGAATAAATTGGTATGATGATACCAATTGGTACATGCCTTGATAAATGGCTCCTTGGTTAATAGATGGGATTATGTACAAATGTTTTAATTTGGTCTTACAGAGGGTTGTGTAGCTCACTGTGAAGGTGAAGATCCTGGGGGAACCAATACTGGAAACCATATTTTTTAATGTGTTTGTTATTATGACCTTGTGCATAATTTACATATTATATATTTTTGGGATGGTTGGAGCCTTGGTGTCTCAGGCCATCTACTAGATTTCCTTGGTTCATATGGCTAGCACATGTTGCTACCCTTTCAATAGGAGAGCTGAACTCATATAGACCATGGGTTCCCTTAGGATGGATAGAGCTACACAATCTAGGTTACTGACTTTAAACTCTAATATTCATGACTTGTTACCCTATCCCAACATCCTATAAATATATGTATGAATATATATATGTGGTTTGACTACATTTTGATATGGAATTATTTTATAACTTTCCATGAGTTACATGATAGTGCTTATCCCACTGACCATCCCTGGATGCTACATTATTTCATGATATAAGGTACTAGGATTTATTTGTTACTCTTGTCTAGAGTTAGGTGGTATAGATATTGGTCAAGTTTCTTTGAAATGGTGAGACTCTATCAAACAGAAAGCTTTACTATTTCATTAGGTTTCTTTTCATATTTTGGGAAATATGAACTCTCTTTATCATGGTTGGGGACATGTCCCAAACTAATATTGTACTTTTCTATTTAGAGGCTTCTGTGGACAATTGTGGGTTAGCTGTTCATTTTGATTATTAGACTATCTTTGTATTTTCTTCATTTATTTCCATCAGTGGTTTTCTTTTAATGTTTATCTTTATTTTGTTCTACATTTTAGGCTAAGGGGGTGGTCAGTGACTCATGATTGACTTAATATGCTTGTCACGACTAGGCCCTAGTTTGGGTTGTAATAGTCGATTTAGCGATCAGTTTTTGAGTGTTTTATCTTTTGGATATTCTAGTAGGTTGGGTTCGTCATTCTTTTTTAGCTCAAGAAATATGTTACCATTATGGATCTTTTTTTCATTATTCACATGAATGCCCTAGAAGTGGGTGATTATTGCTTCATCTCTGAGTGTTTCCTCTATTAGAGCAGTTAATCCCTTAGCTAGAGGTGGTTCTCAGGGTCCTAGGGGTGGTTTCTAGGATAATCAAGAGGGTTCTTAAGCAGGAGGAAAAAAATCTCAATCAACAGCCCAATCAGGTAGCAGGCGTGGTTAGTTATATACTATACTTTCCAGAATTAATGCAGCATCTTCAAATATTATTATTACATGTAAGATTTTTTCTGCCATCAGTTAAACTTGCTTTATTTAATCTAGGTTCCACTTATTCTTATGTATATGCTTATTATGCTCTACAGTTAGAGTTATCTTAGGATTTATTTCCCATTTCTTTGTGTGTATCTACTCTAATAGATGAATCTTTAGTAGCGGATTAAGTGTCCAGATCCTTTATTATGAATATTAGAGATATTGCTACTCATGTTATTCCTAATGTTTTGGATATAGAGGATTTTAATATGATTCTTGGCATGGACTGGTTATCCTACTATCATGTAGCCATGGATTATTTTTCTAAGACAATTATATTAGCTAAGCATAATGAACTCCCACTAATATGGGAAGGGATGGTTAGCCATGAACCGATGGGTATTATTTCTTATTTGTGTATGTAGGCTTATTTTAAGGGTTTGCCAGTCTTATCTTACTTATATTTGTGAGAGTATAATGGAGTTTCTAATTCTTGACTATGTTTCTATAATATATTATATCCTGATGTGTTCTCTATCGACCTACCTGGTATTCCCCCTTTCTATGAGATTGAGTTTTATATTGACCTCAAGATAGGCACTCAACCTATTTCTATGGCACCTTACTATATGGTTCCTGCAAGTTTAAGTAGTAGAATTCTCATCTTAAAGATCTTCTTAGTATGGGTTTTATTAGGCTAAGTGTATGTCCTTAGAGAGCTCATGTGTTGTTGTGAAGAAGAAAGATAGCTCTATGTATAGTTGTATTGATTATTGGTAACTTAAAAATTTGATAGTGAAGAACTGTTATCTTATGCCTCGTATTTGTGATTTTTTTCACTAGATTTAGTGTGCAATGATGTTTCCTAATATTAATTTTAGATTTGGTTACCATCTATTGAGGATTCAAGCTGAGGATATCCTGAAGATAACTCTTAGGATCCATTATGGTCATTATGAGTTCCTTGTGATTTTTTTTGGGTTGACTAATGCCCCAGCTTCATTTATGGACTTGATGAATAGAGTGTTAAGAACTTACTTAGACTACTCCACGATTGTGTTCATTAAAGACATCCTTGTGTATTCAAGGAGTTAAGAGGAGCATTCACAACACCTAAGGATTATACTCCAGACCTTAAGAAATCATGTGGTTTTTGCAAGGTTTTCTAAGTGTGATTTTTGCATGAGTCAGTGACATTTTTTTGAGATGTGGTGTCTAAGAATGGTATTATGGTAGACCAGACAAATATTAAGGTTATTCGTCATTATTCTAGGCCTACATATTTGACTAAGATTTATAGCTTCATTAGGTTAGCCAAATATTATTAACGATTCACCAAGGGTATTACTACTATTTCAGAGTCTATTACCAGATTGACTCGGAAGGATGCTCCATTTTAATTGTTTGGGGAGTATGTGTTGAGAACTATAAAGCTCAAGCATTTTCTTACTTCAACTGTTGTATTGTCTCTTCCTATTGAGGGTGTGGTATTCACCATGTTTTGTAATGCTTCTGTTGTTTTCCTAGGTTCTGTATTAATGTAGTAGTGTCATTTTATTTTTTATGCTTTAGGACAACTTAAGGTGCACGAGTGCAACTAACCCACTCATGATTTGGAGGTATTATCTTTATGGTGTGCATTGTGAAATTTTATCCAATCATCGCAGTCTTCAAAATCTTAATACATAGAGAGATCTTAATGCTAGGAGACATAGATGGATAGGGTTTCTTATTGATTATGATATTTTCTTTTGGTTTAATCCGAGAAAAGCTAATGTAGTAGCAGATACCTTGACTCAAAAGACAATTAATATGGGCAGTTTGACATATATTCTAGTTTCTTAGAGGTCGTTAGCATAGGACATGTAATGACCCTTAATGTCATTTTCTAGTATCCCACTTTTTTCTAATAAATCTTTCCCATAGAAGCCCTAAGTCATTTATGACTGTTGTAACTTATAGTTTGGATACTAGGCAATTCATTTATTTTTTATAACTATTTCTATGTTTAGAAATCTATGTTAGATCCAATTATCCACTGAAAAAATACTTTAGTAAAACGATATCAAATGAAAAATCTAACTTTACTAATGTGTCAAAACTGTCAAAATCTATATGGTTCCGCATCGCAATTACTCATATTGGACTCCAGATCCATTTAGAGGCATTAGGTAAATCATTGATTTTATTCCAAGTTACAACTGTGACATGATGCTGCCAAGGTACCATGATCGCATGGGTCATTGGTGTGATTGTGACTACCATGATAGCGGCATGTGTGTGTGTGATTGCAATACATGAGGGGATGGGAAGGGTCATTTAAAAGCTTTTCTTGGATGAGATTAGGCCATTTCTCCTCTTTTCTCAAAAACCTTAATTAAGAGACTAGTCTTTTAAAGTGTGTGTTGGGTGTTGATTTAAAGCTTAAGGAGCTTGTGTTATCGAGATTAACATCATATATAAGGTAAGATTCCTCTAATTTTTGCATTGATTTCTTAATTATTTAACCCAAAACTGTAAATGGCTTTATGCTCGAGTTTAGCCTCAAATATCGGTGTTTACACCTATTTATTAATGGTTGTAACTCCCTAGTATTATTTGAACATTGAGTGGGTCTCAAAAACTCTTTTTTTTTATTTTAGACCCATTTATGAGGTTTTTGGTGCAGCTTTGGCCCGATGCACAATGGTAAAATATGGGTGTTGTTATTCTAATAATAATGTATAGATTATGTTTTTGATAGTGTGGCTCATTAAAGAAGCTTCGAGGAAAGGGAAAGCGAAGATTATTGGTTCATGAGCTATTTGGACACAAGGTTTGTTAGGCTTAGTTGTAGTTACATTAAGCTTTATCATTGTATAATTATGATATCTTAATAAGATTGGGCGGGGTCTTAGGGGATAAAATGGTATATGGTATTGTTTGGAACTAATTGAATCACTTAAGTTATTGAATACATAATATGTGATGATTGACCCCTAGTCTATAACCTTGGTTAGTTTAACTTGTTATCTCATGAATAGCATGATAATTCTCTAGTTTACTAGTTTAAACGAAGTGAACTTGTTCACTAATCTTAAGAGTAAGTTGACTTTAGACATGCCAAGTTATCAAATTCGCCTTAGATGTTTGGTTGATTTAAGAGTAATACTTGAGAAAAAATTTTCTTATAGACTTAGTGTGGACTGATAAACCTTTGAGATACAACTTAGATAACTTAGTCTAATTTAGGGTAGAAGTTAGAACTGAAGAGGATAATTTGGGATATTAGAAGTGGAACTTGACCCGCCATAATCTTGAACTATGCAACTTCATTAGTGACCTATATACTTGATAAACATCTAGAATATGCTTTGGAAATATGGTGGGTAAACCCTATAAGTGGGTTATTGATGATGATAATTTTGGAAATAATGTGCATACATGATTGGATATCTTATTGACATTACTTGGAGCATTGGAAAGTCTTCTAAGTAGAACCTATGTCTATGGTATCACTTAACTTTGGCTTGATTACTATGTGAGACTTGAATTATGCCATTACTCATATTATGCTCAACCCTAGTGACAAAACTTATATTTCCCAATCATGCCTAATAGGAGAGATTGTAGAAAGTATGACCATGGCTTTTGATTGACCATGCTAATAATCATGTCAAGTCGGTAAAGAATTGAGTGTTCATACTATATAAATATGTGTGATCATGAACTTGCTATTATAAGGTATTGATGATAATTGGTGAGGTACCATGTTATGCCTTCCCTTACTTTTCTACACTTTATTGTTTGTGGGGCTCGTACTTGATATTGATTTAGCTATATACATCTATATATTGTCTCTTGGATAAATATTGATGCTATAGTGAATATTGTTGATATTATACTTTCCGGTACATCTAAAGGATATATTGATGATATTATGATAACAGTATATTCAGAGGATATATTGATTATATGATAATGCCTGGTACATTAGATAATACATTGATGATATTATGATGCCCGGTAATCCAGAGAATATTTTAATGATATTATGACGCCTGATACATCTAGAGAATATATTGATGATATTATGATGCCTAGTATATTTGGAGGATACATTGATGATATTATGATGCCCGGTACGTCCGAAAGATATATTGATGTTATGTTCCTGCCTAACAAGGTCTGAGGATATACTGATGATATGATGATACCCAGTGAACCCAAAAGAGATGTTTATGTTATGATGATGCTCGGTGAATCCAAAAGAGGTATTGATGTTATGATGGTGCCCAATGAATCCATAGGTCATATTGATATAAAACTGATGCAATGTATGGTAAGTATATATGTAAATATATATGCTTATATGTGTTTATTCCCTTGTATGATTACACCCATATATACATTGAGTATATGATGTTGTCCTTGAAAAGTTGTCTATAATCCTCTACCATTAATCTATTTTTAAGTGGCATGGCTATTATTAATTCTAGTTAGTGAATAAAATAGATTATGTCAAATATTGAGTTATGACTAGCTAGTAAGATTAACCATGTGTACAAGTAAGAAATCACTTAATGGATATATTTTGCTCGAATAAATGGATAAATTATGGGATTTTATAAATGGATTATGTTATAACTAGTTGTGTCTATGAAATGGTTATATTAATTGATGGCTAGAAGACTATAATAATAGTTGGTGATCCTTGTGCAGTTAAGTTGTGGTAGCTAGTAATTATGGTTGTAAAGGGCTAATGATGATAAAAGACTTACCATTTTTAATTATTAGTGATATTGATGTCTAGTATGTAATTCTGTTGGTGGCTTAATTATTTACATAGATATTTATGGTGCTAACAAGAAAGAGGTGTTGGTTAATAGATAGATAAGTGAGTTCTAAAATATGTAATCTCCTTCCTATGTGATGACTAGGGCATCCTTGATAAATAGGGATGAACCTTTGCTAAATGACTACTATGGTTTAGTTGTTCTTCTTGAATAGATGTAAATTTTTGCTACTTAGTGAATAAATAATTAGTGGAAACTTCATGAATGAGGAGTATATAATTTAGTTGTTTAGGCTAATGCTTGAGGACATAAGATGACTAGCAAACTAGTCATTTAATAATAAGTGAGGGCTAGTTAATAATGAATAGGTAGAGTGTATTGACATCTTAGATATCAAAATGGCTATATAACTATGTTAATGATTACTTTTGTATATGTTAATGCAATTGCGCTAAATGGGTAATGATTATCGATCTTTGGGATTGTCCATTTATGGGAAATATAGAAATCGTTAATAAATATGAGTTGGTTATATATTTATCTGGATTTGGTGATAATTGATGTATTGAGGCACTCTATGGTTGTATGGGACTCTGTGATGAGTTCTTTACTTTATGTTCTTTTGTGTGTACTTCCCGATGGTATGGGAAATCATGTGAAGTTCTTTTACTTTATGCTCCAATAGTTGTTTACATGTTGAACTTTGTATTTATGCAATTGCAGTCGTATATATGTTTCTCTATGATTCAAGATTGACTATTCATTTTATATGATGAATTTGGTATGTACTGATATGAGATGTCATATTATTGTTCTAGTTGATTAATTACTTGTACAATGAAGATGAAGAGGATTCATGTTTAATTCTGTACCTTGACTTTTAAATATATTGTCTTGATTTATATCACTACTATATAATAATTTAGCTTGCCCAGCCGATGATGCCTACTGAGTGCCCATAGTTTTGGTACTCAAACTACACTTTTGTACCTTTTAGGTGCAAACTCGAGTACTAGTTGCCGGCGTTGTATTTAGACCGTGTTGTGTTGATCTTTTGGAGATAGGGTGAGCTCTTGGAGTTTCGATTCATCCATTTCTTTTCTATCAGTATTCAGTCTTTTATATTCAAGACAAATGTATAAAACCATTTAATAATTAAGTTGTAGTTCCTACGATCGAACATAGATGCTCTTCTACTGATATTACTAGGTCATAAGAATTGGTATCTGTAGTTTATTTTTTATTGTGGATTATTGTTGATTATGATTTGTTTATCTACTGTGGCCCTTGTAGGGCAATTATACCAGAGTAACCAATTACCTTAATTCTATGTTATGGTGTTGGCTTGCCTACTGATGGGTCTTAGCAGGTGTCATCACAACTCATGAATCGGTCCATGATAGGACATTCAGTCCTTAGAAAACTTGATGGTGTGTATTGATATTTCACATACTACGAAGATTATTGCGAGTGTTAAGGAAAGCCTTTTGTTGTTTGAGCAGATTCAGGATAGGTAGCTTTATTTCCTTAGTGAGTAGGTGTTGTGTGGTGAGTCCGAGAGGAACACCATAGATTCTAAGGTTATTTTTTAGTTTTATTAATGCATTTATTTTCCAAGGATTGATGACTTGATTTAATTTATTTTTCATGAAGTTCACGGCTCTAGATATTGTATTTGTCCAGCACATCCAAGATGTAAAGAGTTTTGAGACAACATTATTGGTGGAGTGGTATGAAAAATGATGTGGTGAATTTAGTAGCTCATTACCTTTGTTGTTAGCATGTAAAGGCCAAGTATTAGTGACCAGGTAGTTTGATTGAGAGATTTCCCTTCCCAAGGTTATGTGGATGTGAATTACCATGGATTTTTTTTTAGGTTTTCCTCGTACTTCACATGGTTTTGATTAAATTTTTGTCATTGTGGATCAATTGACCAAGTCATCACACTTTATTCCTATTCAGATGTCTTTTAATGTTGAGAGGTTACTCCACATCTATGTGCATTCTATAGTCCATTTGCATAGTGTGCCCATAACTATTATTTCGAACTAGGGTTCTATTTTCACTTCTAGATTGAGGAGTGATTTTAAGGAAGAGTTGTGTAATCAGGTGGATCTTAGCACAACTTTCCATTCGTAGACAGATTGCCAGTCAGAGCAGATTACTTAAGTGTCTGAGAATAAGATCTAAGCTTGTATTATAGATTTTGGAGTCTAGTTTGAAGTGCACAAATCCTTAATAGAGTTGGTATATAACAATAGTTATCATTCTAGTATTGAGATTGCACCATTTAGGCTTTATATAGTAGGATATGCCGTTCTTCGATTGGATGGTTTGAGAATTCTAAGATTCAAACCAGTGGTATTGATTTTATTCAAGAGTTGTTTGATAGTGTCTGGATGATTCAAGATAGGTTGAGAGCAGCTCAAAGACGAAAGAAGGCCTATGCAAATTGTACACTCTGTTTCATGAGAATTGTGGTTGGTGATAGAGTATTCCTTTGAGTATTTCCCTGAAGGGTGTGATGAGGTTCGGAAGGAAGGGCAAGCTCAGTCCGAAATATATTGCTCCTTTCAAGATTCTTCACATAGATGGTGAGGTGGCTTATGAGATAGCTGTACCTCTATATTTTGCTATTGTCCATCATGTTTTCCATGTTTCTATATTGCGGTGATATTTTCCTAATCCTTCTCATGAGCGTCGATAGGACTCAGTCTAATTGGATTAGCATTTGACCACGTAGAGGATCCAGTGCTTATTTTGGCTAGAGATGTTACCAGTTGTACTAGGGAAATTCCTATACTTATAGTTGAGTAGAGGAACCAGCCAGTAGAGGAGGCTACTTGGGAGATCGAGATCTCTATATGGACCAAGTATCCTCACTTGTTTTAGATTTCAGGTACATCCTATTCCTTAACTTTCATGGATTAAAGTTCCTTTAGTAATAGATATTGTAATGACCCTTCAAGTCATTTTCTATATTTCCACTAATTATTTCTATTAGAGCTTTAGGATATGTATGATGATGCTTGGAGACTAGAGGGGTGCCTGTGGCATACTCTAGGTCCATTCGGGATATGTATGATGGTGCAAAGACTCTTGTGAGTATGGTAGGTGGAGATTCGGGGCACTTCCTAATTTGGATAGGGTTATACTAGGGATCGACTCTTAGCCCATTTTTATTTTCCTTGGTGATGGATTTTTGAACGTGACATATTCAAGGGGACGTGCCTTGGTATATGTTATTTGCAGATAATATAGTATTGATTGATGAGACTAGGGGTAGAGTTAATGATAGGTTGGAGATTTGGAGGCAAACGCTTGAGTCTAGAGGATTTTGGTTAAGTAGAATCAATGTGGAGTACTTGGAGTGTAAGTTCAGTGATGTGTCATAGGAGGCTGGAGTTGTTGTAAAGATAAACTCTCAGGCCATTCAGAAGAGGGAGAGTTTCAAGTATCTAAGGTCTATGATTCAGGGAAATGGTTATATTGACGAGGATGTTACACATCGTATTGGGGCAGGGGAGTTTAAGTGGAGGCTCGTTTCGGGAGTTTTATATGATATGAAGGTGCCCCTTAAGCTTAAAGGTAAGTTCTACAGAGTGGTAGTCTTGTAGTCTATATTTTATGGAGTGAAGTGTTGACCAGTTAAGAACTCCCACATCCAAAAGTTGAAGGTGGCGGAGATGAGAATATTGTGATGAATGTGTGGACATACCAAGAAAGATAGGATGACGAATGAGATTATTCGAGTGAAGGTCGGAGTTGCCTCAGTGGAGGACTAGCTATGAGAAGTGAGTTTGCATTGGTTCGGGCACATGAAGAGGAGGGGCTCTGTAATACCACAAAATTTAGTTCCTGGGATGCCACACGGTGCTCTAAACTATAAGTAGTCCTGAGCTAACCCTGGCTGCTTCCTACTACATCTGAATCTCAAAACGGGAAAGTATGAATGTGATATCATCATAAATGCGGAAATCTAGCTGAAAAATCTGAACGTATCTACATATGCTAATCTCCTCAATCTGATAAAAACAAAACTGAAAAGTTTGAATACGACAACAAAGTTCTAAGACTGAATCTGTTAGTCCGACAAGCCTCTACTAATTAAATCTAGAAAGCCACTGGGATAGGCCCCAGCTGACTCAAACTCTCTGAAATAAATAAATAAATAAACATCTACTAATAAACCAAAACATGAATAGCCAAGTCCCCAAAATATGAGGACTCACCAACCACAGGGATGTAGAGGAGATACTCAAAAATCACTGTCACTAATTAGACTGAGAATCTGAACCTACATTATGAGACAATGTAGCACATAGACGTATATGTAGGTCAGTACTTTGAGGATGTACTGAGTATATGGTTGTGCATGAAATAAGCAAACAATATTATCACAGTTTATCAAATCATGTATGCTAACTGTAAATGACTCACATAGCTTGAGTAAAATCTAAAATCTAAAATTCATAAATCATGAATAGTAAAACATGTAGTATGAATCCTGTGAGTCAATACACTTAGTTCTAAAATCTATATTCTGTTCTTGTTCTCAAATCGCATAGGCTAAAAGAAGTCTGGAACTTATTCGGCTTAGTAAACACTTTATCTCAAAACTTTAAATAATTAAAATTGTTTTAAGAGTGGGGGGCATCTATTTGAGAGGTTCTTCTAACTGACATATACACCATGTGAATATCCATGGTGTCCCACGACTAGCCCCCGTAAGGTTAGGGTTGTTCTACCCTTTCCATCAGAATAGAACAATCTCATCTTAGTGATCAGAATCTCAGTCATCCATATAGAAGTGGGAATAATCTAAATCCTACATTAGCACGTACTTCTGGGGTATGAAACTGTAGTAACGTACCCATCTTGGTGCTAAATACTACTCCCAATCTCATGCTCAAAATCTCAAGAAAAATCCACTTTAAAATTAATCTAATAGTTTATAATGAAAACCAACTATAAATTTGTAATCGGAATCTGTAAAGTCGATTTCAAATCTATTTTGAGACAAAAAGGTGAAATATTTCTAAATAATCTGAATGTATTCTAATCATAGGGTGCTTATAACATAACAATTCTTTAAATAGCAATCTTTAAATAGGTCTTAATGACCCGCGTGCCAATATTATGATAAAACATCTCAAAATTCATGCTTAATAATATAAATGATCATAATTCATCATAAAATTTGGAAATTTCAGCAATAAGCATAATAATATGAACATACTCATGTAATTCAACTTCTAAAACATTAGAAATATAATAAGCTTTTATATAACAATAATGGGTATAATCCCTAGCTTGAAATTCATGTGAAAACACATAAAAATCAAATAACTTTAATAATTAAAAAACATTTTGGGCAGAAGGATGAAAGATTTATCCTTGTTCAAACCCCACATATCTTTAATGATGAACATACATGAACAAGCTTGCTTTGGAGATTCTATTTGTACTCTTGAATGAAAATTCTTGAAAGTCTTGGAATAAGAACTTCGAATCTTGAACTAATTTAGAAAAATGATAGTGGAGTATTGAAGCTTAGGGTTTCTAATTTGAGAAAATTTGATGAAAAGTAAACCTAATGTGCTTAGAATAGGCTTAAATCTTGTGTTTGGATGGATTGGGGATGGGTAAAAAGGACTATACTACCTCTTTGCCTCTTTTTCCCGTGTAGCTGACCATCGTGGTACGACTCCTAGAAAGAAGAATGAATCTTGCATCATGACTTCCAGAAATGGGAATAAATATCGTGTCATGACTTCTAGGAACGGGAATAAATCTCGTTGCGACGACTTTAAGAAACGGGAATAAATCTCGATTTTGTGGGCTTATCATAAGTCATCACTATTTTGAACGTCCAAAATCACCCTTACACTAGTTCAAAAAACCCAAAACTCACCCGAGATGTACTATGGACTTCCCCAATCATGATTCAACTAAAAAATCAACTTTCCAAGATTGGGAATGTCATAAATAAACTCCTTCAAGTTCGAAGGCTTTGGAAATGACTATGTCCCAACACTTACCTAAAATTTTCAAAGTTTGAGACCTTTCTTGGCATGCTTTAAAGGGATTAGACGACAAATATTTTTGCAGGGTCTTATAGGCTCTGATGCTTCAATGCGGAGGCCAAAGACATTGACTATGGATGGTTTTAGATGGGGTAGAGGTTGACTGAAGAAATATTAGAGGGAGTTTATTAGGCATGATATGGAGTAGTTATAGCTTATGGAGACATAACGCTTCATAGAAAAGTGTGGAGGACATGAATTAGGGTAGATGTCTAGGGGGTGGAAGTGTGGCTGTAATAGTAAGGGAACATTTTTTTAATGATGTTTCTTGTTCATGGTGTTGTGGCTATAGTATTATCGTGTGGCTATTTTCCATACCGTACTAGTTTATTTGAACTTATCTTTGGTGTTTGTTATACTATTAGTTTATTTTGCGTACTGTACTACTTTACATGCACTTATCCTTTGTGTTTGGTATATTGTTATCGGTCATAAGCCGGGGGTCTATTTGAAACATCCTCTCAATTTTTCCTGAGGTAGTGGTATGGTCTGCATATACTCTACCCTTACCATACCTCACTATGTGGGAATACACTAGGTATGTTGTCATTGTAGAACTTCTCTATAGCTTCTCCCAGTCATTTATGACTTCGTGGAACTAACCGTTTGGTTATCTGGTTAATTTGGTTTTTAGAGAAAATTCTCTATTTTAAAGTCTACGCTGGTTCCAAATGGGCACCGGTCAAAAACTTCAGCCAAATTGCATCAAATGGAAATTCTGACAATCCAAATAGCTCCCAAATGTCGATTTTATGCTAGGAGGACTCTTGGTTTGGGTTCTGAGGACCCTACTTTCATTTCAACCTATTTGTTAAAAAGTTAAGAAATTGTATATTGGGTATGGGATCCATGACATGAACCAACCCTGGTCCTTGTCGTAAAGGGCATCCCAAGTCCAACCAGGACCGGGGACCGCCCCCTATGTCCCAACCCATCAACCTTTATCGAGCCTATGATAGGCTGAATTTTGAACATATAAAAAGATAGCATAAATGTTCTCATCAAGACTTTAGGATAAGGTCACAACCATGACCGAACCAACCGAGTCCAAACATAACACAACAACCTCCCAACCAAACCATAGGCCATAAACTTAGCCACAACTAAATAAGTTAGACAAAGTTTAATACATTTAAATCCAAACTGTAATATAATGGAATAGTGAGAAATCCTGTGATGTGGTGTCAACCCACCAGCCTATTTCAATGCCGAGGCTGACACCAATACCGATTCTGCCAATACTAAACCCTAGAAGTACCACAAAGCATGTATACAAAAGAGTACACCAATTTAGTTGGGACATGCCCCCAACCATGGCCAAAACCAATATCCAATTAAAAGAAAGTTTTTTAAGGAAATCCAAAATAGAAAATGATGTCTATCGAAAGGATGGAAGCTTACCACTTTCGTCCAAATACTGATACAGATTCTGCAGCTAAAAATGCAAAGTTGAATGGCTGGTTCCTCCATAGCGTAGGTAAACAGCCACCAGTAGATGGGGTGATGGAGTAGCCATTAGCATGAATCTCATGATAACGATAAAATAATTCTAATTATAAAACCAAGTAAAACCATCCATAATGCATACAACCATACATATATAGGGGAGGAATAAGGGGCTAAGAGAAGAAAGGGGCGGACATTATACAATGATAGCTAACATACACTGATGTCTAAAATGGCTCGAAAATAACAGCCGAAGGCGAAAATTACAACCAAGGTAACACTTGCAGGACCATTGGCAACACAACAACAGCAATCTGTATCAAAAGAGAAGCTAGTCTCTCCAGCAATGGAGGTTACTAAACAATCCCCAGTTCAATTAGATGAGAAAGTAATAGGGGTTAGTAGTGGCTCTGCCGCGAGAATAGTTACACACAAAATGGGGGTTCCTCAGCCACTGCCTACAACCCAACTAGCTGAATGGATGATGGGGACTAGTAGTGGGTCGAAATGTTTGATTAAAGTTCCAACCCAAAACCCTCAAAATGCTCAAACCACTAAAACTCCACCCAACAATGTCAAATATAGGGGGTCCTTAATTGCAGGTGATGAGGAAGGTTACATTCTCAGAGAGCTCCATACCAGCTAAGCAGCAAAGCAACCTTCCGATGATGGGTAAAAAACTTCAATACTTTCCATCTGTAATGAAGAATGGGATTAAAATGGTTAAATTAAATCTTGATGAAGTGGAAAAACAACTAAGGAAATAGGATTATGCTTTAATAGGATATGTTGTTGGGAAAAATC
This sequence comes from Capsicum chinense, assembly GCA_026120095.1. Classification (NCBI taxonomy): domain Eukaryota; kingdom Viridiplantae; phylum Streptophyta; class Magnoliopsida; order Solanales; family Solanaceae; genus Capsicum; species Capsicum chinense. The sequence continues at coordinate 120,257,876 of JAPEIP010000006.1, forward strand.
CATCGTCTAAATAGATGTGGCACTTTGTGTATACATTCTGTATATTTGTGGTAACACCTCAAGTTTTCCTACATGATGATGGAAATTTCATATTTCGGTTTGAGAATGAAGATGATAGAATAAAAATCCTTAACAATGGACCATACACATACGACTATCGAGCATTTGTTCTGAAACCATGTGTTTTAAATTTTTAGAGAACTAAAGAGTCTCTGAAACATGTATAATTATGGGTTACTTCCCTAACCTACCAATTCAATAATGGTCTATCGATAACTTGAGAAAAATAGCAAGCTACTTAGGTAAACCAGTATGCACTTATGGCCTAACTGCTAGAAAGGGTAGGATTTCCTATGCTAGAATGCTAATAGAAATGAATGTGCCACAACTATTACCTGAAAATATGTTGATTGAGGATCCCGATGGTAATACCAGAAATTAGAACCTAGACTATGATTAGTGGCTAGAGTACTATCAAGATTGTTTGATTTTGCGACCTAAGACACACAAATTTCTACTAAAGAAACAAGAAAAACAGCACCCTGAACCTTATAAAGCACCAGTATAGGAAAAGACCTTGGTTCCTACACAATGGATGCCAAACACTTCTTCTACAGCTGCACCCAGTCAGTAAGATAACACTGGAGCTGCTAATAGTGATAACTTAAAAAAGCAAGAGTCCAGGAGAATCAAGGGAAAAGAGACAAGACAAGAAGAAAAGACTGCAAATTCAGCTGAAGGCTGCAGCAAAACTAGGGGACTAAAGGAAAGAACCATCTATGAGGCAAGTCAATTAAGTTTATTGGGAGTTACTGAGGGTACTGAGTTGCCCTCTAGAGCTCCAACATGATTTTATACTCTTGGAATATAAGAGGGACGAACCAACCCTTAAACAGAAAGAGTTCAAATTCTTTCTGAATTACAATAAAATTGATTTAATGGGTTGCTTCGAAACAAAAATAAAGGGTAGTAAAAAAGATACCTTTACAAAAATGTTGGGTAAGGAATGGACATGTACAACTGACTATAATGTGAATTAGATAGGAAGACTGTGGCTATGTTGGAAGCACTAATAGGTTAAGGTCATAATTGAATTAGCTACATTAAAACTGGTGCACTTTTATGTGGAGGATAAAGGATCCAGATTTTCCAATTTATGGCTTTTGTATATGGTTATAATACAATTATAGGTAGGAAAGACATGTGGGAGTAGTTGAAAGGAATTCACCAGCATATAACTGATCCTTAGGTCATATTAGGTGATTTTAATACCGGTCTCTCTGTAACTAACAGGCTTAATGGAGCCCCTATTCAACAAACTGACAAACAGGACATCCAGGACTACCTAGACCAGCTAGTATAAGGCATGCTACCTAAACATGGATGTGATGACATTTTGTTTACTAGGAGAGAAGCAACTGCTAAAATAGGTAGTAGAATAGATTGGTTACTAGGAAATGCAGCATAGTTTATGAAGTTTGGGTCTTTAGAGAAAGTATTCAGACAACCAAGATGCTCAGATCATTCACCAATCACTGTCAGCACAAAGATGTAGGTACAAATTACTAAAAGACCTTTTAGGTTGCAGAATATCCAATTAAGGTAAGATAATTTCCATAGTATAGTGAGGGATATTTGGGTGTACAATATCCAAGGGTATGCAATATACTCAGTGTGGCAGAAGTTATTGAGGATTGGAACTAAAGCTCAAAATATAAACCAGCAGATGTCCTCACTAGACCAGAAAATACAACAACTAATATCAGAGTTGCAACAAGTGCCAGAAGATTTCAATGCTAATATGTTTTACACAACTTTGATCCAGCATGAGAAATATGTCACTGCTCAACTCCAAAAGTGAGATTGGATAAATTAATAGGTGTTGAGGTAGAAGTTCAGGGCAATTTGGATAGCACATGGAGAGTCCAACTCAAAATTCTTCCATGCTCAGTTAAACACAGACCAACAAGGAATAGAATTGGGTATATCTCTAATGAACAAGGAATGAGGATCATAGAGCCACACCAAATCCAACAGGAATTCACTTAATTTTTTTATCATCTTTTGGGATGTGCAGCAAGTGAATTGCCTTACCTCAATATTGATATAGCATGATATGGTCTTTGTCTAAACAATGAGCAAAAGAAGCAACTAATACAAGAAGTGACAGAGCAGGAGGTCTTTCAGATAGTTCAACACCTTCCCTATGACAAAGCACTAGGTATTGATGGTTTTCTAATAAAGTTTCTAAAAATTAAATGGTCAGTAGTGGGATAAGAGGTCACTAAGGAAATTTTATAATTTATTGAGAATGGGAGGCTATTGAAGAGCATTAATTGTGCAACCATCACCCTTGTCCTTAAAGTAGATAGTCATAATTTTGTGAAGGGGTATATGTCAATAGCATGTTGCACTACTTTATATAAGATTATACCTAAGATCCTCACTGCAAAAAATTAAGCAATGGTAAATATTATAGTGGGTCACTCATAGACTGTATTTATTGAGGGCAGAAGTTATTTAGATAATGTACTAGTGGCTCAGGAACTAATTAGAGGATATGGCAAAAAATATGTTTCCCCAAGATGTTTCACGAAAATAGATATTAGGAAATATTATGACTCAGTTGAGTGGGGATTCTTAAAGAAGATCCTTGTTGAATATTGCTTCCCTGCAAAAATGATTGAATATATAATGACTTGTTTAACTATTGTTAGTTATACTATACTTGTAAATGGGTGCTTAACTGAGAAATTTGCTACTAAGAAGGGTCTTAGACAAGGAGAACCTATGTCCCAGTATCTCTTTAGTCTGGTGATGGAGTAATTAAACAAATCACTAAAGCAGTTAAGGCACAATAAAAACTTCAACTACCAGCGAAGATGTGTCAAATTGCAACTAACTCACAATGTTTTGCTGATGACTTATTGCTATGCTACAGAGCAGACCAATTGTCTATCTTATTCATGTTGGAGGCTTTTGAGCACTTCTCTTCTATCTTAGGGCTGAAAGAAAATTTAGATAAAAGCTCTTTTTATGTAGCAGGGGTAACCAGTGAGTTCAAACAACAGATATTGAGGGATACGTAGTTCACTGTAGGGGAAATTCCTTTTAAGTCTTTAGGGGTACCACTCTCATCTAGAAAATTGACTATTCAACAATCTATACCTGTAGTTGAGAAAATAGTAGCAAGAGTCAAATGTTGGACTGCTAAACTCTTGTCCTATAGTGGTATATTGCAACTGATTAAACTCTTGTCCTATCGTGGTATTTTGAAATGCAAACATACTAGGAACAAGTGTTCTTACTGCCAAAAAAGGTCATATCCATGGTCACTCAAATTTGCAGGGTGTTCCTCTTGATAGGTGGTGTTGAAAATTCAAAGAAGTCACTAGTCTCTTGGGAAGCCATGTGCTTACCAAGAGTTGCTGTAGGGCTAAACATAATAGAGTTTTAGAGGTGGAACAAAGTTGCTATATGCAAATTGTTATGTACATTATAAAATAAGAATGATACCTTGTGGGTACAGTGGATTCACAGCTTCTATATCGAAGGTAAGGAACTAGAGTCAGGGAGCAAACCTAAATAAGCATGCTGGCTTGTCATAAAAATATTTGAGGCAAAGCAAGGACTTTTACCTGAAACCTATTACAACATCTTGCACAGTTCATAGTAGGATCAAAGTTCAGTATCAAAAAATTATACTACTCAATGCTGCCACAACACCCCAAGGTTATCTAGAGGATCTTGGTGCAATCACAAGGAACCATCCCCAGACACCAGTTCATAATATGGTTGGCTTTGCATGGGAGGTTAGCAATAGTTGAAAGACATGAGAAATGGGGCATAAATGTAACTATTGGTTGTGTACTCTGTTGTTCAGGAACTAAAGAAACATTTCAACATCTATTCTTTGAATGCACATACGCTAAATAGACCTGGAGCACCTTGTTGAAATGCTGCACATTCACAGACAAATCCACACCTGGAGAGCTAAAATTACATGGTTAACTACTACTGTCCACACTTCAAAAGCAAGGTCACAGGTCCTCATATGCTAGTTTTCTACTACAATTTATTAAATCTGGCTAGAAAGGAATGTACGCAAATTCAAAGCCCAATTCAAGAACAATACACAACTGATTAAAGATATCTGTCTTTAAGTACATATAAAAGGCCAACAACAGAGCAAATAGAAAGATATAGTAGAAAATTTGAATAACTATCCGGTTTAATGTAGTGTAAATTGGAATTTCAATAGTTAGCAAGGACATGGAAAATTGTACATTAAATGTTCTGGTTGGAATAATAAATTTTCTTTCGACCAAAAAATGATACATATATAAGTGGCGGGAAAGGGAATGGTGTTTAGCATGCATTAAAAACCTTTACCTAGGTTGTATAGCTTAGCCGTCCTAAACCACAACCGAGTTATATGGGTTCAGTTCCGCCGGTTGAAAGGGCCCCAGTGTATGTAGTCAGACGACTAGGGAAGTATCCAATGGGATGACTATTACATACCCTAATAGTACGACATCATGCACATGATCCACTAAGAATAATCCTCATATAGGAAAATATGAATTTCCAATTTTGGTCCCCTCGAAACCACCATCTTCAATGACTTTGCTACAAACCCAGCCATTAATGCCCAATTAAAACCGTTTCCAAATAACAAACCAAAAATATTTACCATTTTATTAACCAAGGACAATAATAATGGTATCATCATACCACCCCTTAAATGCAAGTAATATCTATAGCAAAACCATTTAGGTTAAGGGGACTTTCAAGTGCCCTACCATATAACACATTAAAGCACTTGGGAGACTTCCATGTTCTCCACAACTATAACCATTTAGCCTTTAGCATTTCAAACCATTTAAATCATCCAAAGTTCCTTTACCAATTTTAAAACATGCAAGAGTTACATTAAGAAAAGTCAATGCAATGGACTATCTTTATAAGAATTTTATCAAACATCTTGGGGGCATAATATAACAAAAACAAATTCCAAAACCATTAAACCATTATCATGCAATCCAATTTTCCAAAACAACATGTAAAAGCATAATTAAAACCATAGGGAACCATAACAAAGCATTTAAAATTGAAACGCCCAAATAATAGTTGAAAGCCATTATAATGAAATAGTAAAACGATGAATTCAGTTATATAAACCATGCCTTTAGTTGAAATTACAATGAGGTAAGAGAATCACGCCTTATACTAAACAATTGACATAAAGAAATCACAAAGCAAGCCCTAAAGAAATCCTTAAGATAAAACCTTGGCCTTCATGCCCCAAAATCTCTTAAGTGAATTATGGAGTATTTTGGTAGTAGTTTCTAAGTGTTAATTAATAGAATAATAGGGTAAATAACCTCCTAAGTGTATTAGAAGTCACGGGTCCTAATTAGGGTAAGTAGGGCAATGTCCAGAAAACCCCCACTTAAGTCTTCTAAAAATCCCATCACAGGAATACGAGAGACCTATATGAGTTTTACCTTCTAGATACGATCAGTACCCACAACCTGTACCCAATCCTCAATTATGGATCAGACATTGTTCAGTATGCAAATCATCCAACCAATCATAACCACACTATAAGATCCATATCTATGACCCGTATCCCTAACTGAATGAAATACTAGGAGGATCAAACACTATCTACCATATGAGTCCCTGATACAACTTGAACCAAGCCCTTACTACTCATACTCCTAAGTTATACCTATTATAGTGATCAAAATCATCCCACCAACTAACACTGGTCAACATATGACAAGACCACACCACTCGTACCCCAAACATACGACTCCTATCCTTAAGTCATATTGGGTCCAGAGAATGAAACTCTAGGAAGTTTTCTAAGGGGAAAAACCCAAGATATTTCAGTCTCACTCACTAGGAACATTCATGCCCAAATGACCGACATGGTAGGGGTAACCAAACACATTGTCATTTGCAATATAAAACATCATTTTAACAAAGTTTGATAAAAAGGCAAAGATGTTAATATTTCCTTTAGTAAACTCAGAAAATAATGCTGTGTTGAAGACACATACCCTCTGCATGAATCCTAGGAGAAGAAAACAAATGTGGATATTTGGACTTCATTTTCTCTTCCACTTACCGAGTAGCTTCTTCCAACTTATGGCTCCTCCATAGAACCTTAACCGAAGCCACATCCTTGGTCCATAGCCAACCAACTTTGCTATATAATACCTCTTCATAAGAAAGTGAATCCAAAATTCACAATCCTTCAAAAGGAACAACCTAAGAAGGATCCCCAATGCACTTCTTCAACATAGAAATATGAAAGACCGAATGAACCAAACTCAAGTTAGATAGAAACTCCAACTCATAAGAAACATTGTCAACTCTCCGCAAAATCACATAAGGACTCGTAAATTGAGGACCATGTTTCCCCTTCTTTCTAAACCGCACCACTTTTTCATGGATACACATTAAGGAACACCCTATCTCCGACCTCAAACTCAAAGTATCTATGCCTAACATCTGCATAGGTCTTTTGGAAAATTTAGGTAGCTTTAAGCCTATCCCAAATCACCTTTACCTTCTCCATTGCTTGATAAACTAAATTCAGACCAAATATGTCTTCCTGCCCGAGCTCAAACAAACAAATAGGAGATCTACACCTCCTAACACACAATGCCTCAAAAGGAGCCATACCAATACTAGAATGATAGCTATTGTTGTAAGCGAGCTCCACCAAAGGTAGATGCTCAATCCAATTGCTACCATAATCAATCACACACGCCCAAAGCGTATCCTTCAATGTCTAAATTGGTCTCTCTGTTTGCCCATCCGAATGTGGATGAAAAGTAGTTCTTTGACTAACCTTAGTACCTTACCCTTTCTAGAAAGACTACTGGAAATGAGATGTAAATTGTGTACCATGATCATAAATAATTGAGACATGTAACATATGCAGCTTCACAATCTCTTGAAGATACAGCTTCACATAATCCTCCACCAAGAAAGTAGTCTACACTGGCAAGAAGTGTGTTGACCTAGTCATCTTATCCATGATGACCCAAATTGAATCAAATTAGTCCATAGACCAAGGATGACCAGTAATGAAATCTATATTGATCATCTGCCACTTCCATTCGGGCAAATCTACTTCTTAATACAACCCGCCAGGCCTTACGTGCTCAACCTTAACTTTTTGACAAACCATAAATTTTGCCATGAAATCAACCATATCCTTCTTCATACCATTCTACCAATAGACCTCCTTCAGATCATGATACATCATTGTCAAAATAGGATGAACAACATAGAATGGATCATGTGCCTCAACCAAAACCGTTTTTCACAACCTGTCGATATCAGGAACACCAACCTCCCTTGGTACCGTAAATTACCATCACCACTAATCTTAAACACCACAACCTTTTTCCCAACAACATCACTCTTTATTTTTATCAATACAAGATCTAGTGCTTTCTTCTTCTTAATCTCAACACCAAGAGACAATAGGACCACTTCTTGCACCATCACACTAACATCCTTAGAGTTCAAGATACGAACACCAAGATTATCCTAGAAATGAATATCCATCACCAATTCCCATATTCTTTCCTCCATATGAGCCAGACTACCTATGGATAACCTTCTATGAGCATCAGCAACCACATTAGCCTTACCTAGGTGGTAGTGAAGACTCTTATCATAATCTTTGTCAAGCTAAAGCTATTTTCTCTACTAGAGATTTAGCTCTTTCTATGTGAACATGTACTAAGGACTCTAGTGATCAAAAAAGGTATCCATGTGAAAACTATACAAATAATGCCGCTATATTTTCAAAGCAAACACAACCACCAACATTTCCAAATCATAAGTAGAATAATTCCTCTCATGTATCTTCAACTGCTTGGAAGTAGAGCAAATCACCTTCCCATGTTGCATCAAAACACAACCAAGCCTTACTAAAGATACATCAAAATAAACCACAAACCTATCATTGCCTTTTGGCAAAGTCAAGATTGAAGCCAAAGTCAACTTATCAACTTCTCCAAAAAATTTTCACAAGCATCCGACCAAGAAAATTTAATGTTCTTCTGAGTTAACTTAGTCAAAGGAGCAGCTATCGAAGAAAAGATTTCCACCCTTTCACCAAAGTAAACTTTTATGAATCCACCATGATCCCTTCACTAAAAATTATATGAAAAAATAAATTCATAGCGTTCAACCAAACCTCACACTTAGAGAAATTGGCATACAACTATTATTCCTTTAAGATCTGTAACACCACACAGAGATGATTAGCTTGATTTGCCTCACTCTTTGAATAAACTCAAATGCCATCAATAAATAAAATAACTAAGAGATCCAATCATTACCTGGAAACTTTGTTCATCAAGTCCATAAATGTCGTCGAAATATCAGTCAACCCAAATGACATCATCAAGAACTAAAAATGCCAATATCGAATATGAAAAGTCATCTTAGGTATATCCACCTCCCTAATCTTAAGATAATGGTACCCAAACTGAAAATCTATCTTAGAAAAGAACATGGCACCTTGTAACTGTTCAAACAAGTCATCTATTCGGGGAAGAGGATACTTTTTCTTGACCATCACCTTGTTCAAATATATATAGTCAATATACATCAAAGGGAGACCATCCTAATTGCACATAAAAACACCAGTGCACCCCAAGGAGAAACACTAGAATGAATAAACCCCTTGTCTAGAAGATCCTTAAGTTGATTCTTGAGTTTCCTTAACTCAATTATAGCCATTCTTTAATGGGGAATAGAAATTGGATATGTGTGAGAAAGTAAATCAACACCAAACTCTATTTCTCAATCTACAGGAACATCAGGAAGATCATTTAGAAAGACCTCTGGAAACTCATTAACCAGAGGGACCAAAGACAAAGAAGGTCCTTCTGAGTTAAAATCTTTAGCCTGGACCAAATGATAAAGACAACCACTTAAGATTAACCTCCGAACTCTAAGATAAGAAATTAACCACCCCCTACGAGATTAGGACCTACCTTTCCAATCAATAACCAGTTCACTAGGAAACTTAAAAATAACATTACTAGTCTGATAATCCAAAGATGTATTATAAGAATTCAACACATACATACCCAAAACTTCATCATAATCTACCATATCCCATTCAAACGGATCCTCCAAGGTCTGCTTGCTACAATAAGATACTACACTCCCCCTATAGACTCTCTTAGCAATAACTAAGTCACCTACTAGGGTAGAAATAGAAAAAGGATCCAAAATAATTTTTGGATAAAAACGAAAAGACACGGCTATATATAGAGTCACACAAGAAAGTGTGGAACCTAGATCAAGCAAATAATATATGTCACGAGAGAAAAAATATAATGTACCAGTAACAACATCAGGTGATGCCTCAAATTCCTATTAGGACACATAAGCATACAACCTATTTTGACCAATACTAGAATTAGGAGCAGTAATAGAAGATAAGGCAACAGGAATGTTATTCACCCCTATAGCAACTTAGTTTACCGGATAATTCCTGAGTCGATGGGCTATTTGTCCACTCTTGAAACATTTGTCCTTCGTTGATTATAGTAAACTCGATGAGGAAAACCACAAAATCAATGAAAAGGACACCAAGAAACTGATTGACCTCTGATTTCCTGAGATTGGGCAACCTGTGCTTGAGAATTATCACTCTCTTCATGGTGCCTGTCTCTCGACTAATAAGGATCACTAGCAAAAAAAGAGTTAGAACACCCCTCTTTTTTCTGTTTGCCACCATCTCTACCACCCTTAGATTGAGCACCTCCCTAATTAGAAAACTTACTTCTCTTTTCCTGCCAATCCCCCCCTCAACTTATTGTATATGAATAGTCAATTGATAAATATCCATATACTTAATTAGCTAAGTAGTCTTTCTCTCAAGACTCAAATCTTTATTCAACCTAGAATCAAACATTCTTATTCTCGACCTTATATCAACCACTAAGTTAGGAGAATACCTTGATAGCTGATGGAACATTAAAGCTTATTCCTTTACTGATATCCTTTCATACCTGAGGTTCACAAACTCCTCCATCTTAGCTTCCCTTAACTCTTAAGGAAACAACTGTTCCAAGAAGGTAGTAGAAAAATCCTCCCTCAACCCTTCCTCTTCCATATCACCCTATCTATGTACCACTCCATATACCACTGATAAGCAACATATTTAAGATAAAAAGATGCAAAGTTAACCCACTCTACATTAGAGTCCTGCAGCACCTGAAATATCTTTTCTATATTATCCAAAAAGCCTTATGGATCCTCCTCCACCTTTACTCTAGTAATTATTAGAGGACCCATCTTAATAAATTGACCAAACCTAGTGGCCACAATAGACAAACCACCAGCCATACCATGCTAAGCCTGAGCAGCAACCAGTTGGGCAATAATATGAATAGACTGACAAAATTCTGCATTCATCATGTGGCCCTAAGGGGAACTAGCCAGAATAGAAGGAACTTCAACACCATTAGGAATGGGACCATGAGATCAAAAATATACTGCAGACGTAGGACACACCCTTTCAACATTGTCCATAAATAAGACAAAATAATTTCCTTGTCTTTCAGACCTAGGAGGGAAGTTCTGAATAATGAACAAATAAGGATTAGAGAGGATTCCAGGATTGTGAACTGTAGCTTGAAGATAGAATACCAAGAAAGTGAACCATTCCTAAATCCTTTCTAGCCTCTATCTTATAAGTGTGGCACATTTTACAACCCTAAAAGAGACTCAACTCGACATAGGTTTATGGACTCCCACGTGACCATGGACCTAGGCTATGATACCAGCTTGACACGACCAGAGCCCAGGCTTTGTTGTAATGGGCATCCCAAGTCCAACCAGGATCGGGGACCTCTCCCTATTACCCAACCCATCAACCTTTAACCAACCTTTGATGGGCTAAATTTTGAATATATAAAAAGACAACAAAAATGTTCTTATCAAGACTCTTGGATAGGGTCACAACTGTGACCAACCAAATCGTATCATACCACCCAACCACACAAAATAAAATCATAGGTAATAAACTAGGCCTTGACCAATTAAGTTAGAAAATAATTTAATATAATTAATCCCAAAAATCCCATTGTATATTATCCCTATATTGAGCTGGGGGGTCTATCGAAAATAACCTCTCTATTCTTTAGAGGTAGTAGTATGGTCTTCATACATCTTACCCTCCCCAGACCTTATGCTATGGGAATACACTGGGTTAGTTATTATTGTTGTTGTAATCCCAAAACTAAAATATGATGGAACAGTTAGAAATCTTATGATGTGGTGTTAGCCCACTAGCCTATTTAAATACCAAGGCCTACACCAATATCAACCCTTACCATACCAACCCTTAGAAGTTCTACAAATCCTCTATCCTAAATAGTACAAAAATCCAGTTGGGATATGCCCGCTACCATTTCCAAACCAATATAAAAAATAAAAGAAAAGTGTCTAACAAAATCTATTACATAAAATGATGTCTTTCAAAATGATAAAGGCTCACCACTGTAGTACAAATACTGACACTAAATCCACATTCTAAACAGGAGTAGATAGGTCAGTTCCTGCAAAGCATGGGTACACAGCCGTTAGTAGACAGAGTTAGCACGTGACTACTAGCATAAATCTCAAGATAATAATAAAATAATGCCAGTTATAAAATAAAGTAAAACTATCCATAATGCATACAACAATACATATATAAGTTCTAGGAAAAGGAACCGGGTTTAGCATCCATTGAAAACCTTTACCTGGGTTGTGTATCTTGGATGTCCTCAACCACCAGCTGGCGATATGTGCTTAACTCCACCGACCAAAAAAACCTCAGTGCATGTTATTGGACTACCAAAGAAGTATATCCCAAAAAAGTGAGACATTATGTACATGGTCCACTAAGACCAATCCTAATATCAGCAAATACAAGTTTCTAGTTTTGGTCCTCCCAGGATCACTACCTCCATGGCTCTGCTACACACCCCGCCATTAATGACTAATTAAAATCATTTCTAAATAACCAACTAAATGTATTTTATATTTTATTAACAAATGCCAATATTAGAGGTATTGTCATACCGCCCCTTACTTGCAAGTAATATCCATAGCCAAACTATTGAGGTTAAGGGGACTTTCAAGTGCCCTTCCATATACCATATTAAAGCACTTGGGAGACTTCCATGTTCTCCACATGAAAAATATTTAGACTTTATCCTTTTCAAACTATTTAAACCATGAAAATTTT
>JAPEIP010000006.1:120270258-120292628 GCA_026120095.1 Capsicum chinense
CCCTTAACTCTTAAGGAAACAACTGTTCCAAGAAGGTAGTAGAAAAATCCTCCCTCAACCCTTCCTCTTCCATATCACCCTATCTATGTACCACTCCATATACCACTGATAAGCAACATATTTAAGATAAAAAGATGCAAAGTTAACCCACTCTACATTAGAGTCCTGCAGCACCTGAAATATCTTTTCTATATTATCCAAAAAGCCTTATGGATCCTCCTCCACCTTTACTCTAGTAATTATTAGAGGACCCATCTTAATAAATTGACCAAACCTAGTGGCCACAATAGACAAACCACCAGCCATACCATGCTAAGCCTGAGCAGCAACCAGTTGGGCAATAATATGAATAGACTGACAAAATTCTGCATTCATCATGTGGCCCTAAGGGGAACTAGCCAGAATAGAAGGAACTTCAACACCATTAGGAATGGGACCATGAGATCAAAAATATACTGCAGACGTAGGACACACCCTTTCAACATTGTCCATAAATAAGACAAAATAATTTCCTTGTCTTTCAGACCTAGGAGGGAAGTTCTGAATAATGAACAAATAAGGATTAGAGAGGATTCCAGGATTGTGAACTGTAGCTTGAAGATAGAATACCAAGAAAGTGAACCATTCCTAAATCCTTTCTAGCCTCTATCTTATAAGTGTGGCACATTTTACAACCCTAAAAGAGACTCAACTCGACATAGGTTTATGGACTCCCACGTGACCATGGACCTAGGCTATGATACCAGCTTGACACGACCAGAGCCCAGGCTTTGTTGTAATGGGCATCCCAAGTCCAACCAGGATCGGGGACCTCTCCCTATTACCCAACCCATCAACCTTTAACCAACCTTTGATGGGCTAAATTTTGAATATATAAAAAGACAACAAAAATGTTCTTATCAAGACTCTTGGATAGGGTCACAACTGTGACCAACCAAATCGTATCATACCACCCAACCACACAAAATAAAATCATAGGTAATAAACTAGGCCTTGACCAATTAAGTTAGAAAATAATTTAATATAATTAATCCCAAAAATCCCATTGTATATTATCCCTATATTGAGCTGGGGGGTCTATCGAAAATAACCTCTCTATTCTTTAGAGGTAGTAGTATGGTCTTCATACATCTTACCCTCCCCAGACCTTATGCTATGGGAATACACTGGGTTAGTTATTATTGTTGTTGTAATCCCAAAACTAAAATATGATGGAACAGTTAGAAATCTTATGATGTGGTGTTAGCCCACTAGCCTATTTAAATACCAAGGCCTACACCAATATCAACCCTTACCATACCAACCCTTAGAAGTTCTACAAATCCTCTATCCTAAATAGTACAAAAATCCAGTTGGGATATGCCCGCTACCATTTCCAAACCAATATAAAAAATAAAAGAAAAGTGTCTAACAAAATCTATTACATAAAATGATGTCTTTCAAAATGATAAAGGCTCACCACTGTAGTACAAATACTGACACTAAATCCACATTCTAAACAGGAGTAGATAGGTCAGTTCCTGCAAAGCATGGGTACACAGCCGTTAGTAGACAGAGTTAGCACGTGACTACTAGCATAAATCTCAAGATAATAATAAAATAATGCCAGTTATAAAATAAAGTAAAACTATCCATAATGCATACAACAATACATATATAAGTTCTAGGAAAAGGAACCGGGTTTAGCATCCATTGAAAACCTTTACCTGGGTTGTGTATCTTGGATGTCCTCAACCACCAGCTGGCGATATGTGCTTAACTCCACCGACCAAAAAAACCTCAGTGCATGTTATTGGACTACCAAAGAAGTATATCCCAAAAAAGTGAGACATTATGTACATGGTCCACTAAGACCAATCCTAATATCAGCAAATACAAGTTTCTAGTTTTGGTCCTCCCAGGATCACTACCTCCATGGCTCTGCTACACACCCCGCCATTAATGACTAATTAAAATCATTTCTAAATAACCAACTAAATGTATTTTATATTTTATTAACAAATGCCAATATTAGAGGTATTGTCATACCGCCCCTTACTTGCAAGTAATATCCATAGCCAAACTATTGAGGTTAAGGGGACTTTCAAGTGCCCTTCCATATACCATATTAAAGCACTTGGGAGACTTCCATGTTCTCCACATGAAAAATATTTAGACTTTATCCTTTTCAAACTATTTAAACCATGAAAATTTTCTTTAAAAGAAGTCAATGCAATGAACATATCTTTATAAGTATTTTATCAAACACCTTGGGGTATAATATAACCAAAGCCTATTCCAAAGACCATTAAACAATTACCGTGCAATCCAATTGTCCAAAACCACCATTAATGCTTATAAAAGCATAATTAAATCAATTGGAACCATAACAAAGTATTTAATATCAAAACAACCAAATAATAGTTGAATGCCTTAATCATGAAATTGTAAAACCATGAAATCAATCATATAAACCATATATTTAGTTGAAATTACAATAAGAAAAGATAATCATGCCTTATACCAAAGAATTGACAAAAATAAATCACCAAACCAAGCCCCAAAGCAATCCTCAAGATAAAACCCTAGCTTCTTTTCCCAAAAGCTCTTGAGTAGTTTTGGAATAGTTTCTATATGTTAATGAATAGAATAATAGGGTACATGACCTCATAAGTGTATTAGAATTTTTGGGTCATATTTAGGGTAAGTAGGGAATTGTCCAGAATACCCCAACTTAAGTTCTTTAAAAATCTCATCAGAGGGATATGACAGACCTATATGAGTCGTACTATCCAAATATGACCGGTACCTACTACTCGTATCCAATCCTCAAAGTTGGATCAGACATTGTTCAATACAAGACTCATCCAACCAAGTCGTAACTATAGTATACAATCCGTATCCATGACCCATATCCTTGGCAAAATAAAATCCTTGAAGGATCAAATACATCCCACTTTATGAGTCCTTAATATGACTCGTTCCTAGCCCTTATGACTCATATCCCTAAGTAATACCCATTCTAGTGACCAAAAATATCCCATAAACTAACACTGGTCACTATATAATTCGACCATACCACTCGTACCCCAACATATGGCTCATACCCATTAGTCGTATCGTGTCCGGAGAATGGAATTCCAAGAAATTTTCTAAGTATAAAAACCTAGGATGTTTCACCCATATTTTGTCAAAACAACCTCGAATGGAAATTTTGACTAGGCTATTATGTTTGGAATATCAAATTCATTATGGTTACATAGTCTATTTGCATATACAGGATATAGGATGAATCTCAAGGTCTTAGCAGAGACTTGAAAACTACCAAGTCTAATTTTGTATATGTTGTATCGCAATCATGAGCTAATAGTCGCAATCATAATACCCATGGAATTACCTAAGTTTCAAGATTGCAATGGCTTGTTGATTTAACAATTCACTAGTGCATCCACATGATATGGCAATCACGAATATCGAGTTGAGATAGCTACACTGAAGAACCTATTAAGGGTATAAATGCTCCATTTTATCCCTATTTTGATTATTCTTTATCAATTTTCTTGAGAGAGAAAACCTTAAATTGGGAGATCTCATGAAATTGGAGGTTGTAGGTGATTTAGGAGTTAGTCTAACATATATTTACATGATTTTCTACAACTTTGTGGTAAGATTTCACTTTTTTCATAGTAGAAATTTCTAGTTCTAATTGAAAAATGCGAAAACCTTACGGGATTTATTTTAGCATAAAATTTTGTCAAATTTCACCCATTTTAGAGGGTAATAACTCATTAATCATGAGGGAATGTTAGGTTGGTTTCAAAAACATATTTTTATAAATAGGACCCACATAGAATTTTTGGGTGATTTTTGGACCCCAAGCAAAATATTGCCATATGGGTATCATTTTTCTCGTGTTGATGAGTAGGATGAAATTTTTATTGCATTACATCTTGCAGAATCTTTTCAGAAGAGAAAATGGTGATTTAGCAAATCTTTTAGCTTTCTTTATTGTCGAGGTAGGCTTGCTTTTACACCTTTTTAGATTGAGCTAATTCATAGTATGTTTATGATATTGTGTTAGATTTGGGAAGGGTTTTAGGTTTTGATATGATGTATTGAAATACTTGGGCTAGTTGGACAGTTTATGGTATTTAGAAATCATAATTTAGGCAGTTGCTTATATTTTAGGTGAATTTCCTTTTTGAGTGATAATTGATGATTGTTTAACATCTAAAAGTGGATTTGGGTACCTTATGCCTAGTTCGGATAGACTTTTCTCAAATTGTAACTTCGGTTATTAAAAGTGGGCCCTTGCTCCCCATAGGATAAGATATATGTTAGCTTGTGTCGACCTCTGTATGATTGTTAGACTCTTGTAAATTCTTATTGTGATAATATTGAGAGACTTGGGCACTTGATGGATATGTTAATTGATGCGAGGGTTGATGCCTATTAATTATTCTATTACTTATGATATTGATGATACTAACAACTTATTGATCTATTTATAATTACCGGTTGAAGTCCAAAGGATGATTATGACCTTGATGATATATTTATCAGTTCAAGTACGACTATTGATTATATATTTACCTATTCAAATTTGTGCATTTATTATAATTACCAGTTCAACCCCAACTATTGATTATATATTTACTGGTTCAAGTATGGATATTTATTATATATTTACCGGTTCAAGTCTAGCTATTCATTATACTTAGCATTTCAAGTTCATCTATTTATTATTTGTATATTGGTTCAAGTTCGAATATCCATATTATGTTATTATGTCTTTAGGTTGTGAGATTGATAATCTAGCTAAGTCAAAAATAAGGAAAAGTTTTCAATATAGTCTTACATAAATAGATTCTACTGAAATAAAGAATAGATGATAGATGATAATTAATTGAAAAACTATGAATATAGATGAGCGATGGCTATAGTGTGACATAATTTTGATGAATACCAATTATTTTATCAGTGTTGATAATTTACGGTTATGGGTTATTGTATCTTTTTCTTACCTTCTAGGCTTAGGTTGTGAGATTAATAATCTAGCTAAGTCAAAAATGAGGAAAAGTTTTTAATATGGTCTTACATAAATAGATTCTACTGAAATAAAGATTAGATGATAAGTGTTGATTAATTGAAAAAGCATGAATATAGATGAGCGATGGCTATAGTGTGACATAACTTTGATGAATACCAATTGTTTTATCAGTGTTGATAACTTACGGTTATGGGTGATTGTATTTTGTTTTTACCTTCTAGGCTTATGGGGGCTTCTGATGGGCATATGAGGTATAATTTTGTTGATATATTTGCGTGTGTTGATGCTTTAAATTGTTTTATGCTATAATTTCAGTTTACTAACCTATGTATGCATAGCAAGGTTAGAGTTGATACAGGTTCATTTCCTTACCTAGTCTGAGTTAGGTTAACTTGCATTCTATCATACCTATTAATGATTTAGCTCAATCGACTGATGATGCCTGCTGATTACCCATTTTTTAGGTACTCAAACTACACTTCTATACTTTTTTGGTGCAGAATGAAGTACTAGTTATCAATGTTTATCGACTTTCAAGCTGTGTTGATATCCAGAGATAGAATGAGCTATTGGAGTCGGAGTCACCTATTTCCTAATATCTTTTATGTTTAGTCTTTAGCTTCAAGATAGAACCATTGCAACATCCCAAATTCTGAAACTAAAATTCTACATGGTGCTTATGACCCCGAAGGACCACAAGCTAACCCATGACTGATATTTGTAACTGAGCACTGAATAATATATTGTAAAATGCAGAAAACTAGCAGAAAACTTTCCATAACGTTTAATACTGAAATAAAACTGAAAAAAGTAAAACAATACCAAAAGTAAAACAACTATCTGAAAGTACACTAGTCTGAAAAAGCATCTAAATTATCTAAATAAGGAGTTGATGGGACAATCCCCTAACTAACTCCATCTACTGAAATGCTAAATCTAATGCAATAATAAAATAAGGAACATTCTTGAATGATGAGGACTCATTGTTAAGTCTACTGTTACTGGCTGAATCTTAACTACTAAAGGGCTCGGATCCCGTGCTTTTAACCCTATGGTAAAGACACCATAGCATAAGAGAAAAGTATGCATCAGTCGTGAGAATGTACTGGTATGCTAGATAAGGTAAGGCCGAATGCAAGGGTTCATATGCATAAATTGTAACTGACTACGTAACGTGAATATGACTGAGTGAGAATTTAGGCATGAGTGTATAAACTATAACTGAAATCATAGTATCACTATATACTGAATTCTAATAACTGGATTTCTAAAAACTGAGTCTACTGATACTGATATCTAATTGACTGAATCTAAGATCAATACTATCTAGCGGGTGATCTTTGAATCTATAGAACTATCTAAGTTCTTTACTGAGCTGAGTGACTGTGTCTAATAGTCCTGATTTCCATAATACTAATTTGAGTTCTATTCATAAGACCGAGACATAAACTATGGGAGTTAGCCATCTAACTGATATGCCTTTTCTTGACTAATTGGGGTCCAACCTGTAACCCCAGCTGGAAGGGTGACAGTAGCGTGCCACGGGTAAAGACAACTGCTTTAGATTCAGTCCTAATCTAACGTGTGACCCCTGAGATTAGTTCATAACTAGAAGGTGATCTCTGAGTATGTCAGTCCTATCTAATGGGTGACATTTCATGCTTACGCTGTATACGTAGTTCTGGAACTTAGGGATTTCTTCTAGGGACCCAGTCCTTACTTACTGGTGTACCCCCATCCCTACACTTGCTCGTGTTCAATCCTACTCCCAACTGAAAGACACTGAACTGATTTCCTAGTTCATACTAGTCCTGACTGAGCTGTTATTGATTGTACTATTTAACTAAACTGAACTAAGTTGCTGAGTTCCGTTGACTGATGGAATACTACTAAATTTTTTTAACTAACTAAATGCTACTGAGTTCTGAATTAATTTACAGAGCTGGACTAGACTGATACTGAGATTACTGAGTTATCTTATGTTTTGTAACTGATTGAGTTCTAGTAATGATGGAACGACTGGGATTGCCTTAAAACTAACACTGGTTGTAGGCACACAAATAAATTATCAGGTATTAAATACCCTCAGGAGTCGATAGCATGGATAATATAAGCATGATAATGCTTGAATAATATAACAATGGTTTATCTTTCACAATACAATCAATAAGGCATTTCATCTAGCACTTGAAAGTCATAAACTTGTAAATGTATAGAGAAGCATATCTTTGTCTCATGATTCATTCAATAAGGTTTTTCATCATATACTTTGCATTCATTAACTTATACATAATTGGAGATTTCTTGTCAACATACTATAATAACTCTATCTTATTCACATAGGCCTTATTTTAAAATATATTGGGGAGCATGCTCTGGTCATACAATAATAAATAAATATAAATTATCATGGCTATATCAACTCACTTGCAAATTTAAGGCTTTATCATGAATATTACGTAAGTCATCACATACTAGGATCAAATCTTAAAACTTGTAATCTAAGACATGAATCCACACCCAACAACAACATGAACATGAATATCAATTCACAAAATTTATGAAAACTCATAAATATATAATCTTTGAATTTAGAAGAAAGATTCTTGAACTTCATGGGTGGAAGGGACGGATGAATCAACATCTAATATACCTTAATACTTGACTTTAAGAAGATTGATGGTGAAATTCTTCAGTTTAACGTCATGAACTAAGAACCCTAAGCTTATTCTTCAAAGAATTTAAGAGAAAACAACTGTACTTTGGTGAATAATGGTTGAATTTCGTGTTTTAGGGCTATATAGGTGTGAGAAAAGACTGAAATAACCCTGGGTTCACGACTGTTTTAATGACTAAAAATTGGGTACCAATGCGTTGGTTGACGCACCGAGTCATTACAATGATGTGATAGCCAACACGCCATGTTGACATCGCGTTAGCTCATTGGAAATTACCTTGAGCTGAGGAACATTTTATCTTTCAATGTGATGGACGATGCGATGCACCAACATCACGTCCACTCACTATTTTTGACACTAGAACATCGTCTAAACGAGGTTCAAAAAATTTAAAACTCGTTTGAGAATCGTTATTGACATCCTTAATCATGAATTAACTAAGATATAGACATTTAAAGGACTTTAAGGTTTCAAAATGAGATTTCCAACTTTCGAAGGAAAAAATTAAATCATGTATGAAAACTTAGCTAGAATTTTCTAAGTCTGGGATCCCTTGGCAAACATTTATAAACTAAATTAAGCATAGGATTTTGCGGGGTCTTACAATATCTCCCCCTTGAGAACATTCATTCTTAAATGAGATTTACTAAGCTAAGATTTCTCATAGACTAAACTTACTGGACATGAATATCTAAAGCATGACTTTATAACCAACATTACTAATTAACTGAAATTTCATACTGGATATGCATATCTAATGCATGGATTCCTGACTCATGAATACATGATTGAATTTGCAATGGTGACTGATATCGAGTTTGTAAGAAAAATCTGAGGGTAAAATTCTATGGTTTTAAGGACATGAAAGCATTGGCGAAATCATAGGGTATATCCCCCTTGGGACACTATGTCCCTCTAAAAATGCTTACTTCACAGAGATACTGGGGTGATGGACAAGGAACCTATGAACTAAATTGTGACTGAATGTCTGGGATTTGAAACTAATGCATAATTAATAAGCTAAGCTGAACTCGCAAGTATTAAGATGTTATATCTGGGAATAGTTACATTTCTGATATTTCTAATTGTATGACTAGATGGAAACATAGAAACCAAAAACCATACGAATTTGACTGCAAAACTGAATTGCAGCTTTACTGACTGACTCATGTTGAAAACTTAGCTCAACTGGGAGAAAAGAATCTAACAAAGCGTATCATAAAAATGAAAGACTCATAACATACCCGAATCTATGTTAAGGAAACTTTCCTAATCATGGAGAGCCTGAAGTGCATAAAATCTACTCTGACACTGATCACTAATGGTACTGGAAGTGGCACCCTACTGACGTAAATCCTTACCCCTCTGAGCCAAAAATCTGCACTCCCACAGCCTGTGGCCTAGCTTACCACATCCAAAACATACCTCATTTCATGCTTTACATGCACTAAGGTGATTCTTACCACATTTTTCACAAAGTGGATAGGTACGATCACTTCTCACACTGCCCTAGATTTTGGAGCCTGGCGCCCCATCATGACTGCCATTCTTGAACTTTGGTACTAGTGCACCAGATAAACATGGAGCTGGGACTAAAAACTTCTGACTATGTTGAGAATTGTTACCACCCTATGACCCTTGCTGAGAAAAACTAAAACTACATATTCTGTCTATCTTATTTACTCTCTCTTTCCTTGGATTTGTCTGCCTTAATCTATTGAGCTTGTATCATCAATATAGAAAGATCCATGTCTCTATTGAGCATAGCAGTCCTACACTCCTTAACCACCAATCATGACACACCGGTCACAAACTTACTTATGCTTGCTCTTGGGTCAGTCATCTTATCAGGGGCATACTTAGACAACTGGTTGAACTTGAAGCAATACTCCTTCAAGATCATAGAGCCTTGGCTCAGGTTCATAAACTTTTCTATCTTAGCTTCTCTCATCTCAAGTAGGAAAAACTTGTCTAGGAACGCATCCAGAAATACCCGCCAAGTCATGGGAGTTACATCCTCCCCTCTATTCTTCTTCCACATTACTACCCAATCATAAGAAACATCTTTCCACCTATAGGATACCAAATCTACTCTCCTCTTTAGACACATGCATAATTTGGATGATATTCTTCACCTTATCAAGATAAAGTTGTGGGTCCTCACCTTTTTTTAATCTAAAGAATTATGGTGGGTTCATTCTCATAAATCTTTCATTCTGGCAGTGGATAAATCCTCATCTTGCTCAAGTGGGGATGCAGTCTGACGATTACCCTAAAAATTTATTCTCACAACTTGGGCTAGAGCCTGAAAAACTGCCCAAAACTCTACATGTGACACATTCTCATTCAAAGGATCTGCGACTTGAAGTGGTTGGTTATTATTTCTGTAAGCATTAGCTCTGCGAAGAGGCATATTTTGTAAATAAAAGGAAGAAATAGATTAGACTGAGGGTTTTCCTGGAGGTCATTCTCACTCGCACGACATAAATACTGAAAGAAATAAAATTGTTCCTAAAATACCTCATAGCCTCCTGTAAATAAATATGGTGCGCAACACACCCATGCACAATACTATACTAGATGTGTCTTTGTAGACTTCCTAGGACACTATTGAACCTTAAGTTCTGATACCAAGTTTGTAACACCCCTAATTCTTAACCCCAAATGCTATACGGTCATATAAACCCAACGGACCACAAGCTAACCCATGACTGATATCTATAATTAAACATTGAATAATATACTTTAAAATGTAGAAAAATTATGGAAAACTTTCCATAAGGTTGAATGCTAAAATAAAACTTAATAAATTATAATAATACCAAGACTAAAACAACTATCTGAAAGTACTCTAGTCTAAAAAAACCTCTAAACTATCTGAATAGGGAGTTGATGGGACAATCCCCCAGCTTACTCCATCTACTGAAATGCTAAATCTAATCTAATAATGAAATAAAAAACATCCTCGAATGAGGAGAAATCACTGCTAAGTCACTGTTGTTAGATAAATCTAAACTTCTAAGGGTGCTCGAGATCCAGTGCTTTCCAATCTATAGTATAACAAACCATAGCGTAAGAGAAAAACAGACGTCAGTACATGAGAATGTACTGTTATAATAGCTGAGTTAAGGCTGAATGAAAGGGTTCATATATATAAACTGTAACTAACTACGTAATGTGAATATGACTGAGTGACAATGTAGGCATGAGTGCATAAACCATAACTAAAATGGTAGTATTATTGAATACTGAATTCTAATAACTAGATTTATGATAACTGAGTCTACTGATACTAATATCTGATTTACTGAATTTGAGATTAAGCATATCTAGCCGGTGATCTATGAATTTGAAGAACTATCTAAGTTACCTACTGAGCTGAGTGACAGTGTCTAAGAGTCTTGATTTTCGTAATACTAATTTCAGTTTCACTTTGAATACTGAGACTAAAACTATGGGAGGTAGTTATCAAACTGACATGCCCCTTTCTAAACTAATTAGGGTCCAACCTATAACCCCAGTGGGAAGGGTTTCAGTACCGTGCCATGGGTAAAGACAGCTAGTTTTGAGTCTGTTCTAATCTAATGGGTGACCTCTGAGATCAGTCCTAAACTAGCAGGTGATCTCTGAGTATGTCAGTCCTATCTAACGGGTGACATCTCATACCATACTTTCTATGTAGTTCTGTAACTTAGGTATTTCTTCTAGGGACCCAGTCCTCACTAATGGGTGTTACCCTATCCCTAGGCTTGCTGGGTGTTGAATAGTACTTCCAACAGAAAGACACTAAACTAATTTACTAGTTCATACTAGGCCTGACTGAGCTGTTACTGATCGTATGGTTTAACTGAATTGAACTGAGTTATTGAGTTCCGTTGACTGATGGAATACAACTAAATTTTGTTAACTAACTAAATGCTATTAAGTTTTGATTTAATTTACTAAGCTGGAATGGACTGATACTGAGGTTACAGAATTTTCCTAAGTTCTATATTTTTCTGAGTTCTACTGATTGTGGCACGACTAAGATTTTCTTGAAACTGACACTGGCTCTAGGTACACAGCTAAATTATTGAGTATTAAATACCCCCAAGACTCGATAGCATGGATAATATAAACATGACTATTCTTGGAAAACATGACAAGGGTCTATCATTCACAATACAATTAATGAGGTATTTCATCTAGCACTTGAAAGCCATAAACTTGTAAATGTATTAATACGTATATTAATGTCTCATTATTCATTCAATAAGGTCTTTGATCAAATAGGTAGAATGCATTAACTTATACATAATTAGGGATTTTTTTTAATGTGCTATAATGACTATATCTCTATCACACAGGCCTTTTTTTCAAATATATCAGGGAGAATTGTTTGGTCATACAACAATCAATACATCTAAATCATCATGGTTATATCAACTCACTAGAAAATTTAAGGCTTTGTCATGAATATAATGTAATACATCACATACTAGGATGAAATCATGCAACTTGTAATCTAAGACATGAATCAACACCCAACAACAACATGAACATGAATATCAATTCACATAATTCATGAAAACTCATAAATATATAATCTTTGATTTTAGAAAAAGGATTCTTTAAATTCATGGGTGGAAGGGACCCATGAATCAACATCTAACATACCTTAATACTTGACTTTAAGAAGATTGATGGTGAAATTCTTGAGTTTTGAGTCTTGAACTAAGATTCTTAATGCTTGTTCTTGGGAGAATTTGAGATAAAACAACTGTACTTTGGTGAATAATGGCTGAATCACGTGTTTTAGGGCTATATAGGTGTGGGAAAAAGACTAAAATAACCCTGGGGGTGACTATTTTAATGACTAAAAATTGGGTACCGATGCACTGGTCGACGTACCATTTTGTTGGCACCAATGTGATTGCCAACACGCTGCGTCGACATCGCGTTGGCTCATTGGAAATTGCCTTGAGCTGAGGAACATTTTATCCATCGATACGATGGATGACGCGATGCACTAACATCACGTCCATTCACTGTTTTAGAAACTTGACACTACTAGAAAAATGTTCTCTGGCGATGGTTCTCATACCATCTTCATATACACCAAAACTGTTCCAAAAGACATATAGCGATGGTTAGGGGACCCGATACAATAGATGGCATTATTGTATCTCAAATGTGATGGTTTCTTACAAAGGTTAGGAAATTCATCGCTACATCCCTATATTTAGCAACAGTTATTTACATTGACCATAATGTGATGGTTGTGATGGTTTTAGGATGGTTCCAAACTGTTCCTATGTATCTACTATAGCGATGGTTATAAGCACGCTACGGCGATGGTTAGGAGGCTGTTGAGACAACTTTAAACCTTCTTTATACATCGATGCTTGTAAGGCTATAGCGATGGTTTATTAAATGTTGGGACAATTTTCAACCATCCCTTTAAATTTTGTTGCGACGGTTTATTACATGTTTGGAAGGTTTTCAACCATCCCTATAAAAGTTATTGCGATGGTTTTTAAGCTATTGTGATGGTTCTATTTATGTTGGGATAGCTACCTATTGTGATAGTTATAAACCCGCCTAAAATCTTTATAGGATGGTTATTTTGTAGGCTATTACGACAGTTAAACATGACCTATAGAAACGTTTAATTTTGGATATAGAGACAGTTATTTTAGGCTATTTAAACAATTACTATTAAGCTATTCAACAAACTATAGAATTCTATTTCAATGATTTTATAAAGCTACCATAACACAAAACAATTTCGATCTCTTAGGTCAAGTCTAGTTTATCAATTTCGTTTCCACCATCTTCTATGTAATGATCACCTGCAAGAAAAACAAAATTAGAGTTGAGAAAAAAACTACACAACAACAATAGCAAAAGAAGCAAATAATGGATAGAATACATAATAGGAAAGGAAATCCCATAGGAGTAGAAAGATGAGAAATAGTGACAAAAGGTTCATCTCATTTCCTCAAGATATTGATCAGATAGACAATCACTGGAAACCAATTTTAGCTAGATGTTTATCGACTAGCAAATTGGCAAAAAAAATTTCAAAGGTACCTCCTCGGTAATACTAATATTAACTTATTACTAATTCACAATTTTATTACTATTAGTGTTTCTGACTCTTGTTTAGGTAATAAGTACTAGTAACAAATGCTATAATATTGATCCCCTACCTGAACTGTTCCCTCTGGTTTCATTTTTGTGATTGTAATAGTATTCCCTGTGGATTCTAACTAAATAGAATTTTTATATTAGTTATGGATTCATAAATAAATTGGATTGTTACAGCAGGAAACATGACTATGAAGTGATTCACTCGGTGCATTGACTTAAAATTAAACTGTTGAATAATGAATTTTCGGGGTAGCCTTTGAGGTTGTTCTTTTTCTATTTTAAAGCTTTGTTTCATCTAGGTAAAACCAATTAATGCATGACTAACATTAAATCTATCAACCATCTTTTTCTACTTGTGAATTTTGATGATAACAACGTAGAACATATTTATTAAACTAAGTTGCACAGCGTTATACAAGGGCCCAAGAAACTATTTACAGTGGCAACTAATTTTTATGAGGACTTGGATGGTTATTCCAATAGGAGCACCATAAAAACTAATCTTCAAAATAGAGTTGTACACAAGCTATCAAATAAAGGCCTGAAGGTGTAACATGGTCATCTCTATTGTAACATGGCCAAAGGGGGTTGTCCCATTTGATGTACACAACCTATCAGACAAAAGCCTAACAGTGTCACAAAACAACGTAAATTATTAACTGATATTGTGATCCAGAGAAAGAGACATTCTTTAGCATCACGCAAAACTGCATCATATATAACCAAGCTTTCAAAAATTCATCTGGAAGTTTGGTTGTATATGCAGATATATTTGAGGCCATGGTTCTATCAAAATCAGAAAGCATATGCGCAGGGCCATAGTAATATTCTGGGAAATGTTCAAATTCTTCAAGATATAAATATATTAGTATCATTTTAGGATTCACTGAAGATTCATTAAATGGTAGCTATTACACCAATAATCATATGTAAACTATGTGATAGACACCTAAAAGGAACAAAATTAGGAGTACAATATGAAAAAATGATTTAAGTGATACTACTAAATAGCTTCAAGTATTAAAACAGACATCAGCTAGCACAGTAATTTGAGTATATCCCCCAAAAAATATTAGTGAACTGATACACTTCAGTTAATACTGTAATTTCAGACCCAAAAAAACTGGTAGGTGTGAGTATCCAGAAGATTACCATTGATTATTCAATAAAGTTTAGGGGACAAAAAAGTTCACAACATTGACACCATGTGATGTTACAGTGTTTCATCGGCAACAAATTGACCCTTAATGATAAAATACTGCATCTCTGATTTAAAGCACACCAATAACCATCCAAAATTTCAAACAATAAATAACAATACCTTGATATATGACACAGTTACCATCCACCAATAACCATCAAATATAGTCCAACAATAAAAACAATATCAGTGACCAAATAAAGTCAAGTACAACTTTGAGCTTCATACACTAACCTTTATGGTTTTGACTATTTCTCTCTGTAGCTGAAAGTGTTGAAGTCGATCCAGTTGGTTAAGGAAACGAAAATGCCATTGGTATCTTAGGATCAATTATTCCTTTATTCTGAAGCTGAGCAATTATATCTGCCATAACTTCTTGTTTAATGGTTCTATTCTACTCCTTAGTTTGATCCTTAATTTTTTTCTTCCTTTCTTGCGTTTGTTGCACAATATCATTTGTGGTATTTAAAGTTGGTCTATATCTATCATTTAATCTTTTTAAAGAGGTCTTTGTAACTCCCCCTCCAAGCAGTCTTACACGTCCCGGATGTTCAGCACCCATGACAGCTTAAAATGGATCAATGGGTTGCTCATTTAAACCCTGTTGTGTTTCAATTTCCTCCATTTGAGCCTAATTATCATATTTAAAAGCACATTTAAAGAATTAAATATTAAGAACTGATCATTTATGTCAATATAAACTTGAAAAGGATAAGTTTAATACAATTTTACTAGTGGTGTCTTCATCAAACGTCTTGTATGTACGGTCAGATTATCTTGCTCTTGTGACCGCAAACAACTCCTTTAGTGACTAAGTTCCCCTTTTCTTGTTTTCCCATTCATAGTTAAACGTAAATATAGTTAAATTAGTATAAATGGGGTTTCAATCGTAAGTGCATTTATCTAATCACGAGTATATGAACCACTATATGATTGATAGTCTAGAGACATGTAGAACTTTTTCTTGAATACAACAAACATATTCGAGTCCATAAATAGGAATCAAAAATTAAAAACCAATAGAGATAAAAAGTTGCAAAATATCTAGGGCACAACTTAACAACTTGTCGACTAACATTTTTGTTACTTACACAACCAAAAATAAAGGAATTTCGTAAGAGAAGCATTATTGAAGTGCCTCACGAGGAACACTTCATTCTAATAATCTACTAGGTGTAGAATCCCTGATTTTGGTCCAGTTATGCAGGACAGC
Source organism: Capsicum chinense (assembly GCA_026120095.1). NCBI lineage: Eukaryota > Viridiplantae > Streptophyta > Magnoliopsida > Solanales > Solanaceae > Capsicum > Capsicum chinense. The sequence goes on from JAPEIP010000006.1 coordinate 120,286,512, forward strand.
CATCGAAAATATTACTTTTTCTTACACCAACCTATGACCTATCATACATTAAGGGGGTCGTTTAGTTGGTGGGATAAGGAAAATAATACCAAATATTCCGTCGAATTATTTTATTTTACATTTGGTAATGGGTATTATTCGGTCCCAGAATTATTTTATCCCATCATTTTAGTATAGATGGTAGGATAAGTTATTATCCCATATAGAAGTGGGATAAATAATCTCATGGGATATCCTTTGTCTATCACATCCACCAACCAAATGACCCCTAAGGGAAAATTGACAGGTTGAAGATTAACACTTCAGGCTATCTACGTATCACCACAATGTAAAGAAAACAACAAGATACATACATCAGACATACTATAGACGCACATTTCATTTCCTATTTTCTACGTCCCTTTTAAATTAAGATGTGAAGTAGATGAATAGTTACTGAATATATTTATTTTTGCTACTCCTTTTTGGGTTTTCTAACTAAACAAAACAGCTGAAAAACTAGCAAAATAGTGATTTTCACCAAAGCCATTCTTCTTATTTACCAACTTTATCTAATTGACAGACTCGCAACAACTTTGTCACCTACCTATCACTAACCCCCCCCCAACACTAGTCATGTTTTTTCTTAACCTAATGTTTACTTTTTTTTCTTACCCTCCTGTCTTACTGACTAACCTTTTTCATTTTGGTTTTACATTAAAGTTCGATAGTAATCCATATTGACATTGTGTTAGCATGTGGATTTATGCAAGATTTCAATCAAACCCTAAATAATCCACTTTCATATGTCAAAACTTTGATAAGGATCAAATTTTCTAAAGGATTTATTTCTTATATCAAATATATTCACCTTTATACAGTACTTTCACTAGCAGAAAGAAGAAAATACAAAAAAACTAACTAAGAGAACAAAATCCACTTAAATATTCTTTCAATTATGTAAAAAAAAGCACATGCAAGGTAAATTACAAACAATAGTTTCTTCATTCTTACATGCAAATGTAGAATACTGATTCCTTCAATCGAGAATATCAATTCCTTTAATGGAGAAATAGTAAAGCTAAAAAATAGCAAAACTCTGAGAAAATCAAAGCTCAAAATACCAAAACATGAAAATCACAGATATTGTACTCGAAAATCAGAGACTGCTCCTTACCGAATCCTTCAATGGAGCAGTTTCACCCAAAAATATACTAAGTAAAGAATCAATTTCACAGAAAATACTTTAGTAAAGAATTCTACTAATATGACTCCCCGGAGTAATAACAAAGACAAGAGTTTAACAAAATCTACTAAGAATTAAGCAAAAGCTACGTGTTGAAGATATGAGATTTGAGCCGTTCTTTTTTGTGTATTGAAAGATCTAGGAAAGAAAGAATAGGAGAATTAGGGATTTTCCTAACCTTAAGACCCAATTTTGTTTCGTTTTTCAATAAATTTAATTAATTCCTAGTAACATTTCAATGTAGGAGGGAAAATTCCCGGGTTACTTTTTTTATCAAAAAAACAATTCCAATAAATTATCAATAGCGACAGTTCATATAACTATCACCACACATTAATTTATAGGGATGGTTATATATATTAGGCGACAGTTAATATTATATTTTTTCCTAACACATTATACTACAATATGCTACGTTTATATATCTGTTACCACTGATATCAACTGGAATCGTTATAATAACCATTACCATAAATATAACTATTGGGATGGTTATAATAAGGCATATGTGACGATTAACTTCTATTGTTGTCCTAATATCTATTAGGACTGTTATAACTGACGCTATAGGTTTTCTATTGTAACCATTTTAATAACCATTACAACAGGGTGATTTATTAGGATGGTTAAATCAAACATGCGATGGTTATGTTGACTAATTGTCCTATTAGACATGGTCACATTATGCAACGGTTAAAACCATCACCGTAGAGTATCTATAGTGATGGTTATAGAACTGTCGCCAAAACTATCGTTACCATAGCCCTTTTTTCTAGTAGTGAGAACTTGGTCTAAATGAGGTTTGAAAAATCCAAAAATCCTCCGAGAATCCCTATTGACAACCTTAATCATAAATTAATTAAGATATAGAAATTTAAAGGACTTGAAGGTCACAAAATGAGATTGTCAACTTTCGAAGGGATAAATTAAACTAAGTCTGAAAAATTTACTAGAATTTTCTAAGTCTGAGACCCCTTGGCAAGCATTAATAAACTGAATTAAGCTTATAATTTTTCAGGGTCTTACAACTATGTTGACTAATTGAAGACTTGGGTTTTATTATTATTAAAATATTCTCTTGTACAAGATCTACTAGGTCATGGGATCATTTTTCTATTTCAAATACTATGCTTATTTATAAGTTGTGTTGTGGATTATTGCCTATGCTGAATGTTTTCCACCAAGTGAACCCATTGTGTTTAACTTTGGGTTATGATTTGGCTTACCTTCCAGCATAGGTTCCATCATGTTTCATAAATTAGGTCATGACACTCCAATTATGGGTGTTAAGGTCATGATAAGCATAAACCACAACTAATCATTATCCCTCTAAATATAGATCCTCATACTGTAGTCCTTGAGTAATCCTTTTTATGTTTTGATTGTTATTTTGATAGTAGTTGACTGATGGTTTAATTGAGTGGATAGAGTTACTCTATTGTAAATACAATATTATTCATATTCCACCTAAGGTTCCAAGTACTAAGGAAAATTGAGTCATAGATCGAATATATTTATAGTTAGATGAGAAGTTATATTGTATTTCTTAGAAGTTTGATTATTAGGTAAGTTGATTGTCTAGAAATCCATTAATTTGTTATAGTGATCGAATTGAATATTATGTTGATAACGTTTGGATGAAGTCATTATGCACTAGTGACATTTTTATTTGAATATAAGGTTAGTTGAATAAGGTAATAAGATGAAAGAATAATCCTAGATTATAGTATGAGCATATATGTTTATGTGCGTGCATGTATTGGGAGGATTATTTAACACTAAGAATGATATGGTTTTAAAAGGCATATGCTTTGAAACTATGTATGCCAGTGTAGGTTATGGATCATCCGCAAGTCAAACGACTTATTATATGTGCCCTAAAATAGGCTTATAATGGTCTTTATGTTATGTTTCCCTTATACCCCACAATGTATAGGAAAACTCTTGTAACCAAGTTAAAGATTTAATACAATGAGCTCATGCGGTGTACATCAGGTAAAAGAAACTCCCCCCAAGGAAAGCTTAGTATTTCTACAAATGTGTTTTTTAATGCATGCTCACCGGTCCATAATTATGTTTCATATCTTTTTGTATTTAGCTTACATATAGTTTTGTTACTTCATAGTACCACATGTACTTATGCCATTAGGTACTGCATCCTTTTACTATACAGATTCAAGCACTCAGGTTCATGATCAAATACTTCAATAAGCTCTATCTCCTCAAATTTTGGTGAGCCCTCATTCTTCCAGAGGTCTTAGTATGCAGTCTAGTTCAACATTTTATTTCTTAACATAAAGGTAGACTCAAGGCCTTTTCTTAATAAATAGTATTTAGTTATGTTAGTAGAGACTCCATAAATAGCTAGTTCATTAATCAGTTGAGTTATCTTTTAGAAATCAGTTGACTATAAATGTCATTATTTTTTATTAAAAACATTTATACTTATTTCAAGCTTAAATCTCATTACCTATTTTCTGATCCTTTATATATTTCATTATTTAGTTCTAGTAGCATGATAGACCAAGAGATTTTTGGACTATCATTAGCATCGGTTGTCTTCCATAACTAGAAGCTAGCCTCACACATAGATAGTTATCAAATTTATGTATTTTGGTTTGGGTGAAAAAATATTTTCACTCCTCATATTTTCATTGAAAATCAAACTCACTTTTCATGTTTTGAAAATAGTCAAGTTCTCCCTTTTTACTAATTATTTTTCTAGCTATCTATTCTACACTTATGTTATCAATTGTTTCCTTTTTATACTTCCTTTAAATTTGATATTTTGGTTTTTAATCCGTGTATAAAATTGTATATAAAAATACTATTTTTGTCTACAAATGAAAACGGCGAAATGCGGGTAAAATTTATAAATTTATAAATAGATTATTCTCCCTATAAAATTAATGAACTTATATACAAATTTATGAATCCCTAGATTAAAAGATAAAATATTATATATAATATAAAATATTTTTCATAGACAGTGGATTTCAAATGTGAAGGATAAAATGAATATTGCATGGCGTAAGAGGGTAGAATGATTAGTTTTCAAAGTTGACCCTAGGTGAATAACCCTCATGTTTACTCATGTCCACTTCATATGATAGCTGATGATCATGTCATATTCTGGATTTTCTAAGAAATGATAAGATAGTATTGCTAAGCTCCTATCTATCGAAGATACAACAAGAACTAGAAGTTTTTCAACAAACTGGAGATATGTTTGAGCCATGCTTCCAAAACTGGTGCTTGAGAATCTATTTTCCAGTAAATTAGTATCAAGATCTCAATTTCTTATACAAAAAATATATAAGATTCTCTTACAATATATCAGAGACATTGAGAAATTTGATCTCGATGTGTCCGGAGCACGGTTATCGTTGTGTTCATATATTGGTAGTATTGCATTCCACCAAAAATGGTGTCAAGAATCTAAGGCTTAAAATGTCAAAAGATTGTACCTACAAAGTTTATTGTTAAATATTTAACAGTTCAACCTTGAGAAAACTTGAACTCTTAAGCTATGCCACCAAACTACCAAAATATTCTCTTGGGTTTCAGAATATTACAATGGCTCTGGAAAAAGTAATCTTTGTATAAACAAAAAAGACTGTCATTATCAATGCCCCCCTACTTGTCAATTTGATCTTGATGAACTGTAATGGTGCTCAATACCTCAACATTCTTTTTGTCGAGTTGAAGTCCTTGTCTTTTCATGAGAGTCAATATACTCTTGACTGAAGTTGCTTAATGAACTATGAAAAAAATTATTTTACATCTCAAGGTTGAGAAATATCCGACATCAGCTGAAAATTCTATTTTGGAAAGCCTTCATCTTAGCTTTACTAGACTTGAGACACTTTATTTTCACATAAACTTGGGGTAGTAATCATATACACACAAATTATTTTACCTCCCTGTTTATCTGGGGTTTTTTCCAATTCTGTATCTTCTTCAAAGTTTTTGAGAGCAAGTACAGTTTCCAAGGGGCTACCTTTTACCCTTAATTGCTTGTAGAATATACATTTATATGTAGACTTTATCCAAATTTGTCAGATTTATTAAGCTTTTGAGTCAATTAATAACTTCCCCTATTTGACTAAACTTTAGATTTGGGTAAGAAAACTTATACACATATGTGTGTGTATATCAATGCGTGCGGTCATAACAAGATATATATGTATGATCAACTCCCTAAATTTTAAAGTTAAACAACTAAAATAACCTCTTTATTGATATAATTATTTTAGTGAATTAAATAAAATAAAAACTAACACATACTAAGAAACCTAATAATGCCTATTGATGAATGGTGAATTTTCTACTCATTTACATCCAAAATTCGTGCACACTACTATGATTTGAAGGTACTAATTAGATAACCTTGTTAGTTGAATTCAATAATTTCCACATTTTTCAGGATAAAGTTGATGATAAAGAAAGGTGTGGAATTGACTTTAAAACGGATCCAGAAGAGAAGAAAAGTGAACAAGCTGGAAGACCCTGCACAGTAACAAGGCTTAGTTACTGAGGGCCATAATCGCAATCAACTTTGGTACAGGTGAGCGTGATTACAATTTGAATTTATTGACAACAATTGTCCACTACCTAATACAATGGTACAGGTGAGCTTGATTAAAATGGTGTCATTGTCGGGGAGTGAAATTTAGTTTTCACTTGTGTAGTGTTGAGTGTTGCTTTTGGTATACCAGTAAGTGTGTGTATTTACTCTGGTTGTTGTTTTTGTGATTTTGTTTGTGGAGACACTATGAGCAACCACACATGTAATTTCACGACTTTTTACAGTCCCCTTGATGGCAAAGGGAAACTTTATGGCGTTTGTTGTGCGAGTGCAATTTGTATCCCACCTAATCAAGGAAATACGA
>JAPEIP010000006.1:120292728-120310743 GCA_026120095.1 Capsicum chinense
CCTTGAGAAAACTTGAACTCTTAAGCTATGCCACCAAACTACCAAAATATTCTCTTGGGTTTCAGAATATTACAATGGCTCTGGAAAAAGTAATCTTTGTATAAACAAAAAAGACTGTCATTATCAATGCCCCCCTACTTGTCAATTTGATCTTGATGAACTGTAATGGTGCTCAATACCTCAACATTCTTTTTGTCGAGTTGAAGTCCTTGTCTTTTCATGAGAGTCAATATACTCTTGACTGAAGTTGCTTAATGAACTATGAAAAAAATTATTTTACATCTCAAGGTTGAGAAATATCCGACATCAGCTGAAAATTCTATTTTGGAAAGCCTTCATCTTAGCTTTACTAGACTTGAGACACTTTATTTTCACATAAACTTGGGGTAGTAATCATATACACACAAATTATTTTACCTCCCTGTTTATCTGGGGTTTTTTCCAATTCTGTATCTTCTTCAAAGTTTTTGAGAGCAAGTACAGTTTCCAAGGGGCTACCTTTTACCCTTAATTGCTTGTAGAATATACATTTATATGTAGACTTTATCCAAATTTGTCAGATTTATTAAGCTTTTGAGTCAATTAATAACTTCCCCTATTTGACTAAACTTTAGATTTGGGTAAGAAAACTTATACACATATGTGTGTGTATATCAATGCGTGCGGTCATAACAAGATATATATGTATGATCAACTCCCTAAATTTTAAAGTTAAACAACTAAAATAACCTCTTTATTGATATAATTATTTTAGTGAATTAAATAAAATAAAAACTAACACATACTAAGAAACCTAATAATGCCTATTGATGAATGGTGAATTTTCTACTCATTTACATCCAAAATTCGTGCACACTACTATGATTTGAAGGTACTAATTAGATAACCTTGTTAGTTGAATTCAATAATTTCCACATTTTTCAGGATAAAGTTGATGATAAAGAAAGGTGTGGAATTGACTTTAAAACGGATCCAGAAGAGAAGAAAAGTGAACAAGCTGGAAGACCCTGCACAGTAACAAGGCTTAGTTACTGAGGGCCATAATCGCAATCAACTTTGGTACAGGTGAGCGTGATTACAATTTGAATTTATTGACAACAATTGTCCACTACCTAATACAATGGTACAGGTGAGCTTGATTAAAATGGTGTCATTGTCGGGGAGTGAAATTTAGTTTTCACTTGTGTAGTGTTGAGTGTTGCTTTTGGTATACCAGTAAGTGTGTGTATTTACTCTGGTTGTTGTTTTTGTGATTTTGTTTGTGGAGACACTATGAGCAACCACACATGTAATTTCACGACTTTTTACAGTCCCCTTGATGGCAAAGGGAAACTTTATGGCGTTTGTTGTGCGAGTGCAATTTGTATCCCACCTAATCAAGGAAATACGATATTCCATATTATGATTGCCATGTTGGATATGCTACAAATGGAGGCACTCTTTAGGGAGCAAGCCTATGAGGACCCCAATTTGCATTTGATAAACTTTATAGAAGTTTGTGACCACTTTGATATTGAACATATCCCATAAGATGCCATCTAATTGCACCTTTTCCTGTTCTCTGTAACCAATGATGTAGTATTGTGGATTTGATATCTTTTGGCTAGGTCAATTAATATATGGGATGAACTCACCATTACTTTCCTTTAACGACATTTCCCACTATCCAAGAAAGTATAATTCCATGATGAAATCACAAACTTTCGTTAATTGAAAGGAGAACCTATATATGAGGTATGGGAAATATTTAATGGGAAAGTCAAACAATGTCCCAACCACAAAGTCCCAGAGAATATGCTTCTCCAAATCTTCTACTGGGCTCTAGATCAACACAAAAAAATTATGGTAGATAATGTAGCGGGGGGCTCTCTTATGAAGTTGTCATATCATACGGCTACAAACTTTCTTGAGAAAGTTACAAAGAAAAACTGGAGGTGGAACACCAGTGATACTGAGGTACCAAAAGGATCTCATACTACCTCCTTTGTTGATAAAGAGAAAAGTTAGATAAAGAGAGGGAGGAATATGTCAAAAAATTATTACACAATTTGAGCTACTAACTAAGAATATGATGGGTTCTCCCACAAAATGAATGAATGTCATGGAATCCAAGGGATATGATGATGAAGAAGCCAAGATTCTTGATAAAGAAATTTGGTATTTGGTTAACTATTTAGGGGATTCCCGCCCGGCCTATCAATAGAAAGGTGGAAACAAAGGTTGGACCAAATGGGAAAGAAGTCGTAATTGTGGTTGGATGTATAAAGACCACGAGGATGATCGTTATGTTTCCCATCAAGACCCTTCAAAGAGAAAAGAATCAAATATCATTGACCCTAACAAAGTAAGAATAGAAGATGTTTTGGCATGAATGATAAAATAACAGGGACGAACAAGATGGTACGAGAATCGAAAGGCAATTTTTTGTAAATAAATTGAATGTTTATGTCCCACTATGCTTCAATTAAATAATTTGAAATGAAAATAGGCCAAATTTCCACTCAACTCAATGCTATAAAAAATAAAGGTTTTCCTAGTGACACCGTTCTCAATACAAAAAATGATGCCCAGGTGTTTAATATTGTCACTATGAGTGGTAAAACACTCGGTGAACTTGTGGTGGATGTTAAAAAGGTGACCAATTTTGAACATACTAATTTAAAGAAAAATACTGTGAATGATTCAAATGATAAAGCTCTGAAGACTCAAGACGGGAACAAAAAAAATAGGTGTTAAATGAAGAAGTGGATGATGAATAGGGAGAACCAAAGGTAGTTAATAATGATGAATTGCAAGGTGATCTAATTCCTACCACTAAGTTTCCACTTCTATTACCTCAAAGTCTCAAAAATAAGAAGGACAAGGCTAAATTCAAACCATTCTTTGCAAAGCTTAGAAATCTCTAGATTAATATTCGATTAGTTTAGGCCATCCGAGAAATTCTGGGGTATGATATGTTTATGAAGAAATTGATGTGAAAAAAGAAACTTTTTGAGGGTGACATCATTAAAGTTACTCATGGGTATAGCACCATGATGGCTAATGTGATACCGAAAAAGAAAGAGGATCTCGAGTCCTTTACAATATTGAAAAAGCTTTATGTGACCTTGGTTCAATTATAAATCTCATGACCTATGCAATATATCTGAAGCTTGTCTTAGGAAACCCTACTCCAACAATGATGAGTCTTTTGATGGTGGACTTGTCTATCAAAAGGCTAGTTCGGGTCTTGTTTGACGTGTAGTAAAGATGGATAGATACATCCTTCAGGCAAATTTTGTGGTGCTTGATTGCGAAATTGACCAAGAATTTCCTATTATATTTGGATGACCTTTTATTTCTACCAGAAGAGCTATCGCCATATCTTAGGCTGATTTCCAGCTTGGACTAAAACCCTGATATTTCCAATTATGGCCCAAAAACCACCAAGCAACCACCCCATGAGCTTAATTGAATGACATAGCATAGTTTATTCATAAAAATTATAATGATAAGTGTTGTTATGTTGATCTCATATTTGCAGGTTTGAATCGTGGGAGATTATGATCAAGTTCGTTTCATGGCCCCTGAGTTTCGCAACTTGTACTATGGTAATCTTTCATAGACCAAGCTACTTCCAGAGAAGGGCATTTGTTTTGACAAGGTGCTGGAAAATCTTCCAAAATTGCATAATAGACTAATTTCAAACAGGTGGAGATAGTTTTCCCTAGATCTTTGCAAGGAAAATGAGAAGTGGGTAAAGGAGTTCTACGCTAATCTTAGTATGGTGTCTTTCTTAGAACCAATAATTAAGATCCAAGGGAAAGAGGTATACTCTAGAGTCAAACAAATAAATGACATATATGGGCTCCCGAATACAGATATGGCTCAATTAGAAGCAAAGTGGTGTGAATCAAGGAAATGGATAGATGAAAAGTTGTACTCGAGTAGGGAGGTTTCAAGGGCGATCACCAAGAAGAGGATATCCATGAATGACTTAATAGTAGAGGTGGGGATATGGTTGTACATTATCTGTATCCGGGTTTCTCTATGTATACACATGACTATTGTACCAGACATAAGATCCCGGATGATTTCCTGTATACTAAATGGCATTTCTTTGAATGTTGGTCTGGTTGTGTTCTAAAAAATAAAGCTCTTGAAGACTCATTATGGTATGCATCTCTTATTCCCTTATTTATATATTTTATTATGAAAGAGATCTAGGGTTGAGGTATACCCCCAAAGACACTTGGTTGAGCCCAAATACCCCCATTTATCCTCTCAGGATTTGGTGTAAGGGAGAACCTAGAAAAGGCAAGAAGAGAAAGATCGACTTATGAAAGTCAACATTTGAGGAGACAGAGCATTGAAGGCCATGCACAACCAACCATTTTTATGAGAACTTAGTAGATATGAGTGTGATTAAAGAGCTTGTAGCTGGGCTACCTCAGGACTAGGAGAGCCCTCCACCATTCGCCATTCATATGTGGCTCAGTCTAACTATGAGAGGTAATTAAAGGATCAGAAGATGCAAGGAGAAACCATTTCTAGGCCTAAGATGGCCTACTAATCATGTGCAGAGTCTTCCAGAGAGCCCTAGGACTCACATGAGAAGATGAAAAAGGGAAAAAGAAGGGACAAGTTCTTCAGCAAGATGTAGAAGGGGGTGAAAGGCCTTTTGAAGGTCTTAAAACCCTAAGATAGTCTTTTTTTTCCTGAGTTAAGAGTGATGATGAGGCCCTAGTAAGTGTTCTTTGTCTGACAATGCTTGAGATGATGCAGTGTCTGAGGGCGAGGGCAACTGTTGATGTGGTTTCAGGAAGCACCCTCTCTCTTTATACTTTATTTTTTATGCATTGAGGTCACTACAAGCTTCTTTGTTGGGGGTGCCTATCTCCTTATTTATTTATTTAGGTCTGTATTATTGAGATATTTCTAGATGTTTTTATCTTTTTGAATGGGTTTTAATATTTGGCCATTTTGATGGTGCCCACATTTCATGGATTAGTTCTTTTGTTTCATTTTTAGATTTTTATTTTACCTTTATTTTTTTTATGGATACATCGGATGAGCCTTTCCCTTTTATAGATTGAGTGATGACATTCTTAAGTAAAAATCGTTGTGATTTGGTTTTGAGCTATGAATCCAGGGGAAATCCGAGTACCTGTAGCATCGAAGTTAAAAATGCAAGTGAGATATAAGTATGTGTAGCATTTTGAATTTGGGATTGGACTTATACCAATGGTAAAGTCTGTGTAGCCATATGTTTTGCCTGTATGAAAGCCAAAATTTAAGACCACAACTTGGTTTAGTGCCATAAATAGAAAATTGTATATGGTGCAAATCGAAGCAAACCCCCCCCCACCCCCACCTTCCTTGTCAATTTTATTTTCTGAAAAACAAGGATGCGAATGTGAGCAATGTTGTAAAAATACTTTACCTCTTTTTGTGACTCCAAAGCTTTCAGCTTTTAGAAATTGATAGGTTCCCAAAATTTTCTCTAGCGGGAAGTCAAATTAATCCCTCTTTAAGAATTTCCATTCCATCTACGGTGAGCATATTTATTTAAATCACATTTATACTTGTACCAACTAGAACTTGCTCTGTTAGTCTCTCAAGGCTAATTGTTATTACAATTGGTTGGTGAAATGATCTTAGGGCATCTTTGTGAACATAGAGATCCACTATAGCCTAAATAGCCTATCCATGCATAGGATAGTACCCTTAGTTACCCACTTCGAGCATTGAAGACAGGAAAGCAAAGAGAGCTGGAACCGCAGATCAGAATCACAGCCAACCACAGAGCAGCAACTAGGGGAATAGATGGTAAAAGAAGAAGTCTTGGAGTAATTCACAGTCAACTACCAGCGCCCAGACCACTAGTAGATGGATGATCGCAGAGTTTTCAGACTTCTCATAGATTCAGAGCCCCAGATACTCAGTCACAGGGCAGTGTGGCCTAACAGCGTCATACTCATCCACGGTGCAAGACTTATGGAAAGAATCACTCAGGAAGGTTTTATTTTGAGGGGAGGATTGTTATACTTGTGGCTAGGTAGGCCACCTTTAGAAAGACTGCCCTCTACTGGAGGAAATATAAGAGGACTAAGCCCCAAGTGCATTCATGGATCCTTCTCATAAGATTGCCCCTTCAGCTGCTGGGAACAATCACAATTGGTTATATACTTTGACCAACCTCCAGGAGGCAGAAGTTTCCCCAGATGTTGTTACCGGTAAATTACAAATCTTTTCCCATGATGTTTATGTGTTACTTGATCGTGGGTCTACTTTATCATATGTGACCCCTTATGTGGCTGTTGGTTTTGGATTTGAGTCTAGTGTGATTTCTGGACCCTTTTCCGTTTCCACCCTGGTGGGGCATTCTATTATTTCTAGGAGGGTGTACAAGGGTTTTGTTGTGACTGTTGGTAGCCAGGATACACTGGCAGATCTCATAGAGTTAGATATGGTTGCTATTGATGCTATCTTGGGAATAGATTATCTCCATTCGTGCTATGCCACAATAGATTATTGGACTCGAAGGGTCACTTTTTCTTTTCCAAAGGAACCAGTCATAGAGTGGGAAGGACATTCTTTAGCACCCAGAGGGCATTTTATATCCTATCTCAGAGCCTGTAAACTCATTTCTAAAGGTTGCTTGTACCACCTTATTTGAGTTAAGGACTCCAATGCCAAGAGTCTTCCTCTTCAATCTATTTCCATAGTAAAAAAATTCCCAGAAGTCTGTCCAAATAATCTCCCACGAATACCACCTGATAGGGAGATTGAGTTTGCTATTTATGTGTTACCAGACACTCGTCCTATTTCCATTCTGCCATATAGAATGGCTCTTGTAGAACTAAAAGAGTTGAAAGAACGGTTAGTAGATCTCCTAGATAAGGATTTTATATTCCCCAGTGTGTCCCATTAGGGTGCACCTGTACTTTTTGTGTGAAAGAAAGACAGTTTCTTTTGTATATGCGTAGACTATCATCAGCTGAATAAGATCACAATTGAAAATAAATATCCTCTTCCTAGGATTGACGACCTTGTTGACCAGCTTTAGTGTGCCAAGTGTTTTTCAAAAATAGACCTTCGTTTGGGTTATCATCAGTTGAAATTTAGGGAGTCAGACATACCCAAGAAAGCCTTCCGAACCCAGTATTGTCACTACAAATTTCTAGTTATGTCCTTTCGGTTAATTAACACCCCTATAGCCTTCATGGATCTTATGAATAGAGTGTTCCATCAGCTTCTTGACTTTTTCATCATTGTATTTATTGATGATATTCTGATCTATTCTAAGAGTAAAGAGGATCACACCAACCAACTCTGAATTATTCTTCAGACCCTTAAGGATCATTAGTTGTTTGCCAAATTTTCTAAGTGTGAATTCTGGGGGCATATTATGTCCAGTGATGGGATACGAGTGGATCCCCAAAAAGTTCAAGCAGTGAGAAAATGGCCCAGACCCACAACTCCAATCGATATTCAGAGCTTCTTGGGTTTGGCGGGGTATTACAGAAGGTTCGTAGATGAAGTTTGTGTAGTCTGACTTGTGTGAAAATAGTTTTGAGAAGTTGAAGCACAAGCTGACTACTGCTCCTGTTTTGACCCTTCCCGAGGGTGTAGATGATTTTGTGGTTTATTGTGATACATCCAATGTGGGACTTGGTTGTGTATTAATGTAGCGTGGTAAGGTGATCGCTAATGAATATAGGAATTTATAGGTGCATGAGTGAAATTACCCCACTCATGACTTGGAGTTAGCAGCCATGGTGTTTACACTTAGAATCTGGAGGTACTATCTCTATGGAGTGCATGTAGATATTTATACTAACCATAAGAGTTTGCAATATGTTTTCTCACAGAAAGAATTGAACCTCAGGCAGAGTTGTTGGATGGATCTTTTGAAAGACTATAATATGAGTCTACATTACCATCCGGCCAAGGCAAATGTTGCAGCCGATGCTATTAGCAGGTTGTCTATGGGAAGCCTTTCTTATGTTGAAAAAGGGAAGGAAGAGATAGTGAAGGATATTCACCGCCTTGTAAATCTGGGAGTACGACTCTTAGATTCCAAATATAGAGGGGTGATTTTTCATGAGTTAGGTAAGTCATCCCTTTGTGCTGAAGTTAAGGAGAAGCAGGTTGAAGATCCCATCTTGATGCAAATCAAGAAAGATGTGGGTCAACAAAAGGTTAAGTCATTTGAAATTGGTGGTGATGGTATTCTGAGATTTCAAGGTAGGTTTTATGTTTCGAATGTTGATAGACTGTGGGAAAGAATCCTTGATAAAGGGCACACTTTGAGGTATGTCGTTCACCCAGGCTCTACAAAGATGTACCATGATCTAAAAACCTTGTATTGGTGGAATAACATGAAATGTGATGTAGCAGATTTTGTGTTCAAGTGTTTGAACTGTCAACAAGTAAAGGTAGAAAACATGAGGCCAGATGGTACTTCCCAAGATATAGCCCTTCCTTTATGGAAGTGGGAGATGATAAACATGGACTTCATTACAGGACTTCCGAGATCCCCAAACCAGTATAATTCTTTATGGGTGATTGTAGATCGGTTGACAAAGTCAGCCCACTTTTTTCCTGTGAGGACTAATTATTCAGGAGAGGGTTATGATAAAATTTACATTGAGGAGATAGTTCGGTTTCATGGGGCACCAGTGTCCATTATATCCGATAGAGGTATGCAATTTTCATCTAAGTTTTGGAGATCTTTTCAGAAGGGTTTAGATACACAAGTGAATTTGAGCACAGCTTTTCACCCTCAGACGTATGGTACCATTCAGACCCTCGAGGATATATTGAGGGCATATTTCATTGATTTCAAAGGTAGTTGGGTAGATCATCTGCCACTGGTTGAATTCCCTTACAATAATAGTTACCATGCCAGAATCAAGATGGCTACTTTTGAGGCTTTGTATGGGAGGAGATGTAGGTCTCTAATAGGATGGTATGAAATGGGTGAGACTCAGTTGTATAGGCCTGATCTTGTTCATCAGGCGATAGAGAAAGTGAAGATCATTAGAGAACGACTCAAGACTGCTCAGAGTCGTCAGAAGTCCTATGCCGATGTTTGGAGAAGAGAACTAGAGTTTGAAGTTAGTGATTGTGTGCTTCTCAAGGTTTCTCCTATGAAAGGAGTTATGCAGTTTGAAAAAAGGGGTAAATTGAGCCCTCGCTATATAGGGCCATATCAGATTCTGAGAAAGATTGGTACAGTTGCTTATAAGCTAGAATTGCCTACAAATTTGGGTTCCCTTCATCCAGTATTCCATGTATCCATGTTGAAGAAATGCATTCGAGATCATTCTCTGGTATTGGAAGTAGAGGGTATTAAAGTGACAGACTCCTTGTCTTACGAAGAAGAGCCCATTGAAATTTTAGATCGCCAAGTTTAAAAGTTGAGAAGCAAAGAATAGCCTCATTAAAGGTACTGTGGAGGAATCAAAAAGTCGAAGAAACAACTTAGGAGTCAGAAGATGACATGAGAATTAGATATCCCAATTTTTTTGCTTCGATGGAGGAGGAGACAAAAGGTATTATTCCTATCTTATCTTTCCTAGTCCTTTATTATGCTTGAAATCGTGTCTGTCTGTGTCCTGCATCATCATTCAGTGATGAATGATCCTAAGGGAGGGATAATGTAACACCCCACATTTCAGGCTACAAGATAGACCATGATTCCGATGTGTTGATAAATCCCAAAGCCATAAATCCTATGCCAATATGGCATGGTAATTATTTTTGTAGCATGTGAATCCATTCAAGCTTGAATTTAGACCATAGAGGTCATCTGACTCAAGGACGAGTTGAAAACTACTTCGACCGATTAAGCTTAAGTAGACATTATAGTTTGTGCCAACTTTTATCGACCATGACTCTTTGTATATATCGAATTAGAAATCCTACTTTGTGTAAAATGATAATTTTCTGAGTTAGCTTTCCAATGATACCAATTTTTCTAAAATCCGACACCCAAGAAAGAAGCTATGGCCTTTCAAAGTGATATGCGTCACCTAACCAATTGACCATGGCCACTGCAAATCATAGGCGATAGCCTAGGCAGCTCCTATGTAAACATTGGCGATGGAATGGGCGGCGCCTATGTAAAGATTTTAAGTGACTTAAACACTCCATTTTCGGGGCAAAATGGTCCTTTTCCACCATTACTCAGCCCTAAAACATGAAATTCTGTTCCAAGGACCCCAAAATACACCCTCATTCATCAAAAGTGCTCAATGATTCTCCTTAGGGTTTCAAAATAAAAACCCAAGCAACTGAAGATTCAACCGGGGGTTTTAGAAACTAATTGTATTTTGGAACCCTCTTAACGTAGGCTTCAAGAAAAATATAATATTCATAGTAATCAAGGTACGTGGGGTTATCCAAAAATCTCATGGATGTAATTTTATGAACATGCATGCTTTTAAATGGGGGTTTTTAATAAAATACTAATAACTTGCTTTTATTATGATTTGTAAGTCATTTTTTATGGGAATTGTTTGTCTATATACTTCAATGGTTAATACCATGCATATGTGATTTGAGATTTTCTGTAGAAGTTTGATAAATATGAATGATAAATTGCTTCAAATTCCCATGATAATGTTTAGATACCCCATATTTTATTGTGACCAACAAAAGAGAGCATGAATTTGAAATAATTATTGTCCACTACTTGTAAATGATGAAAACATCTTGATTTTTACATGACTATGCATATGTTGATGTAATATTGATGACTTGCAAGTCGGGTATGACTATACCCTACAAATAAGATATGTGATTGAATCAGATAAAATTTCAATGCATTGATTTTACATAAGAAAGGTGGATGCCCGAAGAAGGAGCTTGAGTGTAAGGGCTCATCACTGGAAACCGTGTTTGCCGACATGGGAATTTGGTACCCTGCTTTTTGATCTTGCGTACCTGACTTTATGTCATTCCCAAATTAGGACTATGGTTAGGAGCCCTGCTTTGTGATCTTGTCACTGCCATTGGGTCGAGACACCCTGCTGTATGATCTTGTGTATCTTCTCCTCATGTATACTCTAATCTCGGCGACAACCGAGGTTTGACAGTTGGTGTAAATATGATATGTAGGGTATTCCACCTAGCTCAGCTGCATTACATTGTTGTTGAAAACAATTATATTATGCCCTATTGTTTTCAAATAACATGATATGAAACTGCTTTATAATGGCTCTCAACTATATTTTGTAAAAACATAATGTTTGATATCTCTGCATACCAGTACTTTTGTATTGACTCCCTTCCTCCCAGGTTCGGAGACACAGTCTAGGGGTCCGTAAAATCAGTAGATTTCTCGGATAGATTTGCTGAGTCACTTGGTGATCCTTCTATATTTCGGAAGGCCTAATTATCTGGTAGTATCATTTACCACTTATTAGTTTTGGGTCTACTGGGGCCCTTGTCCTAGTTTTTACATAGACATTTATTTCAGTCATGTAGTAGAGATTTCACAGACGTTATAGAGGTGTTGATTTGAAATTTTAGGAAATTATTCCCTATTATTATTTTCATATGACTGTTGACCATGTTTTGCATAATGTTGTTGTCTTCCGCATCTCTTTATCATTTGAGTTATGTGCATGATTACGAGACAGATAGGGGTGTTTCGAGCCTTCATGGTTTGGGATACTCATCACGGCCAGGGCCCCGTTTCCGGTCGTGAAAAGATCATCACATACCCAGCATGATTTACACCCTAACACTTTCATTCTGGCCTCTAAATATGTTAAAAAGTAAAGACGTGTTGTAGAACACATACCCTACGCATGAATTTCTCCGGAATGAAGAACCAACATGGATCATTGGACTTCATCCCGACTTTCGCATCCCAAATGGTTTTCTTGGATGTTTAATTACACCAAGGAACCTTCACTGAAGCCACACCTTTCGTTTGCAACCAACGAACTTAAAAATCCAATATTCTCCCCTTAAAGAATAAGCAATTCTAGATATACCTCCCTAAGGAACCAACCATACCTTATCCCAACACGAATACATCAGATACCTAATGAATGGAACTTATGCTAAAGAGCAAATACAATAGATCTTAGAATTTATTGAGGCACATCACTATGAAAGCTTGAGTCTAACTATACACCACCACTTCCATGTTCAAGCCTACTTAAATCAAAGAGGAGTTAAGCCACCGGGCTCTACTCCTTACATTTATCCCAAAACACTTTTCCTCTTTCATTACCTTTATATTATCGAAACCATGATTAAAGGACATGAACAAACAGTATCCAACCATTATAACCAAAGCTACCAACCTATAATTGAAAACCAAATCAATACAACTACAACGCCATGAAAAATATTTATAAAACCATGCCTCACCAAACCTCTTAAGTACCCAACATAACTTTGGGTATATCTATGAATAACAACATTCCGCCTACTTCTCTTGTACCCACGGTATGATTTATACATCAAAAGACCTAGAACTCTCTATCACTTCCACAAGGATTTCCACCACCTGCTCCTTTCCCAACCATTTCTCATAACAATAACCTTTACTCACCTTCCGGAACCTTAACCCTAGTCTTCATCCTAGACTATCCCCTACTTAGGGACTTCTACATTCCTCATTTCAAATATCACCATACTTTCAAAGCCACTACCATCCTAGAACAAGAAGAATCACTAAGGAACCAAATTATAAGAATTATACATGCCACCCAAGTCGAGATAAAGTCTTCCCGAAACAAGACACCGTACCATAGGCACAAAGTATTTCATAACAAACACCAAGACCATAATGAAGAATCATCTGGATATAACCATACCATGAAAGTAGTCCTTAGATTGGACATTGAAGAAACACAATCACACATACCGTGAGTAATGTAATATAAAATCAAAACGTATATTTTGGGAATAAGCCCAAATACACAATGCGAACCTTAGGCATAACTGTTAAACGGATGCATGCAATACTAGTAGAGTACTTTCTTAACAGAGATAGAAGAGAATCACTAAAATATGCAACCCGAACTTCCCTTGAAGTCCACCACTAATAAAATATTCAAGAATAACTACCAACCTTCATCCTATTACACCTACAAGCACAATAATCTACCCTAATGGGTATCACCCCGGATGTACACTAGTGACACTTTGTTTTCCTATACCAAAATGTCATCCACCCAAGGCTACCTAGAGCCTAGAAAAGACATGCAAAGACCATTTGACCAAATTGACTTCAAGGTTTCCAATTAAATCCAAAACCATTTAAGAAAATCAAACCATGGCAACCAAGGCCTTTCTAAAGCATTTGAATCCGATCAAAACAATTTCATGTTCCTTTAACCCTTCATGCAATGAAAATATTTTAGAGTAGTCAAAACATATGACAAAAATATTTTCATTGGAAATTTCACAAACAATTTGAGGACATACAATTTTCAAGACAAGAACCAAATAATTGGAGAATCCATAGTACCCTGAAATTCATTTACCATCTCCATGCATCCCAAAATATTTGTAAGCATTAATAAAACAGGAATAATGCATCATAATCCATGGAAAATCAATTTAATGAGTAATCATGTCAAAATCCTCAATTTTCCCAAAACCCATTTCAAAATCATGAATTTAATAATCAATTTTTATGCCAATAATAAAGTACAAGTATGTGGAAAAATATACATACAAGATCCATGATCTAACCTATCCAATGACTTGATCCCCAAAACATATCCATCCATTCAATTTGTTCCCGACCTAAGTCACAACTTTACCACATTATATTCCTCAACTCCTCAGCCTCATCCACCCTACCAATTCACCTCCACAATATTGCATTGCTATTAACATATGTCCATTATCCAAAATAAAGCATCTACGATTCATGCCTAGGATCTACCAACCACCATGCAATACAATTAAAACATTCCATACAAAATGGGATATACATATAGGTCCACCCCACAAAGAGGAAACTCCCAATTTCCTTAGTCACCCACCGACAACCTATTCATTCTCTGAGAGCCCATTCCCCTTATACATGTAAGAAAGAAAACACTCCATAGAGAAATATTAAGAAAGATGAAACTTTCATCTAAGGGGCCTATTAATTACTTCTTAATATCCTTTAACTCCACCAAAACCATTCTAAAAATAAGAGATAGAATTTGGACAAGTGTCTAAAACAAGGCCAATCTCGAACCAACCTCCCCATTAAAAAGACACCATGAGGGTCATCAAGAAAATATTAAGAGATTCATGAACTATTAAAATCGAATGCAAACAAAGAATTTTAGAGTTAGAATCTTTAAACCAGAACAAGTAACAAAGACTTACCTTGGAGACCACTCTCCGAGTTCTAAGACACGATATAAACTTTCTCTTAATAACAAGGGAATGAAACTATCCTCCCATTCCATATCTGACTCACCCGGGAATCTAAAGACAACCTTTATAGAATGGACAACCTAAGAATGATTAGCACGAGTGAAGCCATTCCATTCACCCAAATGATAGTGAAATCCACCATATCTGAGTCAAACAAATCCACCATGACCCCTTTATTACCAATTGATACTACACAACCCCATAGACTCTTCTGGCAATCAATAAGTCACCTAATGAGGTAGAAACAGAAGAAAAAAAGAGTCCACAATAAACGTTAGACCATAACCAGAATACATAACCACCAATGGGTTCATAAAATAGAAGGGACCCCAAGCCAAGTAAACCATACACACTATAAAGAAAAGAGTTTTCAACATACCAGTGGCAGAGCCAAAAGTAGCAACCCTTTGTACCACCCCTTAGTTTGAAGAATCAAGACCCCTTTTCTTACCCAATTCTTATCCTTACCTCATTCCTTCTAATACTAATAGGATGGAATTGGCTTGACTGAGTTTTCACTACTAGGATCAATAGGTTAATAAAATTTTGGGACTCAACATTAGTAACCCTTTTTGAGGTAACAAATAATACATCTCACCTTTCAAAATTAGGTTAGTGGATACCAGTGGGGACTCCACAGGGAGAATCAGAAACTGTGACCCCTGACCAGGTCTGTGCTTTATGAATTTGACTAGAGTGATCTATGCCTTCTCAAGTAGGACAGGTGAGTTTCTATAGACTTTAAATCATTGGGAGGAAATAATCAAAAAGATGAATCGAAGAAGATTCATAGAAGAGTTGAAAACCTTAGACTGCATAGCCGGAACGTAGAATAACTAAGAAACTGAAACATTCCTAAATGCTTTGTAGCCTCCTGATTATAAGTGTGGTGCACGACATACCAATAAGCAAGACTCTACTAGACACAACATTTTAGATAACTCATGACACCGGAACCAAATGCTCTAATACCAACTTGATGCATCCCAAACTAGGGCTTTGTCGTAAGGGATAATCCCAAGCCCAACTAAGGTCGAGGACAACCCTCATTACCCAACCCAACCACCATTAGCATATATTGAGCCGACTGAAGTCCAAATATATAAACACTGGACGTACAACTATGTGAACACTTTAAGATAAATCTATAACTAAGAACAACCGAATCAAGTCAAAAACCTAATAGCGAACAAAATCAATACGGGGGCCATAAACCAATGCCATGATAATAAGTTAATGAATATATATACACATAAAAAAACTGTCCTTACCATACCCAAGTCCACAATTGTCCATACAAAGCCTCTAGTCCAACCAAAGAGTATTAAGTCTAGACGTGCCCCTAACCATAGCAAAAAAGTAAATTTTATGAAAGACAAGAATTATGTAAAGTAAACCAAAAGCAACAACAATAACATACCCAGTGTACTCCCACCTAGTGGGGTCTGGGGAGGGTAGAGTATACGCAGACCAAACCACTACCTCAAGAGAAGTAGAGAGGTTTTTTCTGATAGAACCACACCTTAGGACCAATAACATTACAACAATTAAGAACATATAAACTAGTATGGTATACAAAAAAAAACTAACATTATACCAAACACAAAAGATTAGAGTATAATAAACTAGTACGAGATGCAAAAAAGCCAGCACTACTAGCCCAAGAACTACAGCTACAACACTAAGAACTAAAAACTCCAGACCCAAAAGACCACTCCCCTATTACTACCACTACACTCCCACCCCCTAACCCTGTACCCTAATCCACATCCTCTACACCGTCTTATCAAGGGTCATGTCCTCTGTAAGATATAATTTCTCTATATCATTCCAATCACCTCGCTTTAATATTTCTTCTATCTACCTCTGGCCCACCTAAAACCATCCACAGCTAGAGTCTTACACCTCTGCACTAGAGTAGGGCCCCTTCTCATGACATGCTTGAACCAACATAACCTTATTTCTCGCAACTTATCCTTCACCAAGACAACTTCTACATTCTTCTAAATAATCTCGTTCCTCATTATTGCTGGTATGTCCACATATCCATAGCAACATTTATATCTCTACCACCTTTACCTTTTGGATGTGGGAGTTCTTAACTGGCCAACACTCTACTCCATACAACATAGTCGTCTAAACTACCACTCTTTACAACTTACCTTTAAGCTTTGGGGGCACCTTCTTATCCCAAAAGACTCCAAAGAGAGCCTCTACTTCAACCACTCTGCCCCAATACGATGCATGACATCCTTGTCAATCTCACCATTACCTTGAATTATGAAGCCTAGATACTTGAAACTCTCCCTATTCGCGATGGCCTGAGAGTTCAGCTTCACAATCAATCTATCTTTTTACAACATATCATTGAACATATACTCCAAGTACTCCATCTTGGTTCTACTTAATCAAAAACCTTTAGATTCAAGCGTCTGTCTCCAAATCTACAACTTATCATTAACTACACCTTGAGTCTGGTCGATTAAAACCATATTATCTGCAAATAACTTACACCAAGGAACCTCTCCTTAAATATGTCACGTCAAAAGATCCATCACCAAGACAAATAGAAATAGGATAAAATTCGATCCCTGGTGTAACCTTATCAAAACTGTGAAGTTCTATGAATCTCCACCTACAATTCTGACACGAGTCTTCGGACCATCATATATATCATGAATCGGCCTAGTGTATGCCACGGGCACCCCTGTAGCCTCCAAGCACCTCCACATAATCTCCCTGGGAACTCTGTCATATGCCTTCTCTAGATTAATAAACAACATGTGCATGTCTTTTTTCCTCTCTCAAAACTGCTCCACAAATCTCCTTACAAAGTAAATGGCCTCAGTGAATGACTAGGCATGAAACTGAACTGATTCTCAGAGATCATCATGATCCTTCTCATCCTCAACTCTACCACCTTTTCCCAAACATTCATAGTATGACTCAATAACATAATACCTCTATAGTTGTTACAACTCTAAATTCATTCCTTGTTCTTATAAGTTGGAATCATCGTGCTCTACCTCAACACTTTAGACATCTTAGCAACTCTAAAAATAATGTTAAACAACCTTGTAAGCCACTCTAAACCTATTCCGCTAGTGCTCTTCCAAAAATCTACTAGAATCTCATCTGGCCCCGTAAACTATGACATTAAATAAATGCCTTCCAAGCTATGAAATATAACCACTTTAATCCAATATCGACTGACCCCAAATTTGACAACTATGCAAGAGGAATGGAATAGTCGATTCCTGCATACAGTAGGTATATAGCCTGCAGTAGATGGGTTAGTGGGTGAACACTATCATGCACTCATAATAGAGATAAAATAATGACATTTACAAAACCAAGTAAAACCATCCTATGCATATACCTATACATATATATAAGTGCCAAGAAAGGGAACCAAGTTTATCATGTAGTTAAAACCTTTTCTTGGGTTGTGTAGCTTAGTCATCCTACCAACAATAGGCCAAATCGGTTCATCTCTCCCTACTAAAAGAGTCCTAGTGCGTGTAGCCACACGACCAAGAAATATACCTGGGATGACTAGTACCTCCCTCCATTATAAATGTGACACTCGCATGTGGACATCAAAGACCCCTCATATCGACAACTATG
>JAPEIP010000006.1:120310843-120327009 GCA_026120095.1 Capsicum chinense
CCCCCCCCCCCCCCCCGAGAACGCCAACTTCCATGGCTTAGCTTACACTTTTATCCATTAATGCCAAATTAAAACCATTACCAAACAATCCAATTGTTCAATTATTAACCAAGTCTATTGAATAAACTAGTGGTATCGTCGTACTGCCATACTTGCAAGAATTATCTATAGGTAAACCATTTAGATTTAGGGGACTCTCGGTGCCCTTTCCGCTTACCATATTAACCTCTTAGGAGACTACCATGTTCCCCACAAGTATTACCAACTAGAATTAATCCTTTGGAAACCATTTTAAAAAATTCCATCAATGCATTCACTTGGTGGATTTCCAAGTATCCCATAAGTTTTTCCAAATAGACCAACCATAACCACCAAATCCTTAACTTTTAAACCATTAAGATCCATTTAAGACCATGAAAAATATTTAAAGAATTTATATCATTTAAACTATTTAAAACATGTAAAACCATCTAAAACTGCTTAGAATTCCTTTACCAAACCAAACCATGCTAGAGTTCCAATGCAAGTTAAACAATAGAGTAATCTTTGAGGCATTTTATCAAACATGTTAAGGGCATACCATTATCAAGACCAAAACAAACATGTAAATCACCATAATTAGGTTTAAACAAGACCAATTAGTTAACCCATACAAAAAATCCAACCACATATGAAAACAATTACCAAAAATATGTAAAAACATAGTTTAAACCAATACCAAACCATATGCATCAAGACCCTAAAAAATATTTTGAAATACACCATTCATGATTCATAAACCAACACTAAAATATAATAAAACATGACATTTTTTAGAGTTAACAATGAGAGAAGGAGTACATGCCCTATACAAGAAGATTCATGAAAGAAATCTTTACCTATGAGCCTTTTGAAGAGAATTTGTGAAACCCTAGCCTTCAATCTTCCAGGAGAGTGTTTGAGAGAGTATTTGATATTTTTTATCATTTATCACCTGTTATTTATAATTATAGGGCATAAGGGTTTAGGATTCGGAAATATCCAAACTACCCTTGACTTAAAAGTTAAAATAATTCACATCCAAGGGTACTTCTCACCTTACCATCCATAACCAAGGGTACGAGTAGTACCCCAATTCATACCCAAACCTTAACATGACCTTACCTACTAGTTTATGTATGAATTACGCACCCCTATGTCATACATAAGGGTACTAGTGGTAACGTTAATCATATCTAACAACCATATAGTGAACAGATTACACTAGACAACTAAAATAACACTATATGACTTGTTCTATACCACTCATAAGCTCTCATAAAACTCGTACCGATATGAGTCATACCTTGGGAAGTATCTAAGCCTACCTTACTACCTAGGGTATAATTGGACCACCTAGGAACCCTACGACTCATAACTAAGGGTACGAGTGGATCCTTTGATTATTGAGCCAAAAAGGGTCCAAACTTTGGAAATTTTCAAGGAACCTATTTCTGAGATGTTTCACGTAGAATTTAAAAGAAATAAACAAATGAAAGACACTAGCATGTCTAAAGTGTGGAAACAAAAGAAGTGGTCCATGTTAAAAAAATGGATAGAATAGTGTAATGCAGATGTTCAAGGAAGGTTTAGATACTTTGTTCCTAAATGATATCCTAACCTTCGTCAAACCTATATTACAAGATCAAAAAGACCCTTCTAGATCTCCCACCAAGTGTATTCATTGTAGTAGCGATTAAAAATAAAAACAAACCTATAGTATGGTACTTGTTTGCATTGAGAGTTATTTTGAGAGAGAGAGTTTTTCACTTGAATCCCTTGTGTCATAGTAAATAATTGATTATATGTGGGATTTTCCTTTTTGTGAAGGGCAATGAAAACAAATTGAGGTGGTTGATACAGTCATCTTCCAAAAAATAAGGAAAAAGTTGTATAGTGGAGTTGAGGTTAATAGATAGTCACTTCTAGAGTGTTAGTGATTGTTGTATTATTTTTTTTTAAAAGTCATTAGCATCTTTTAAATTGTATTTCACGTCATGGGATGTCATAAGAATAGCTTTGCTTATGTTTGAAGAGCGACTTGTGGTAGTAATCAAGTTGAAGTCATAGTGATGATTGGATTGTATAAATGAGCTTAAATTTTCATTGTCTCATTAATTAAAAATTAGTGTTGCTTGAGGACAAGAAAATTTTTAAGTTGGAGGTGTTGATTAGAGGTGAATTTACCACTCAATCACATCAAAAATTTGTGCACACTCCTATGGTTTAAAGGTATGAATGAAACAAGTTTGTTAGTTGAATGCACTAATTTCCACATTCTGTAGGTATGCAGGTGATGAGAAATAAAGGTGTGAAATTGAACTTAAAAGGAATAAAGAAGAGATGAAAAGTGTACAAGCTGGAAGACTTTGCACAATAACTAGGATCAACTACCATGATTGCGCTCTAAGGTTCGTGATCACGGCCAGTCAACTTTGGTCAACCTACTGTAATCATGAGGATCTAAAGGCGTTTGAAGTAGCCACAATCGCGTAAAAACTGCAATGATTGCAGCTTGGCAGGTCTATGTTGATAGATAATTATGTCATTGTACATAGGCGACTCCAAATCCCTTAAAAGGATAAATCCCTTTCCCATTTGGTATTCCACACTTTGAACAATTGATTTTTGGAGATTTTGTAGCCCTAGTAATTGGGGAAACTATTATGTTTGAATTTTCTAGTTTGAATTTAGTGAAATTGAACCTTAATTGAAGAATCTTCATTCTTTCAAGTCCCTTGGATGCTTTGAATAAACCTTTTAATATATCTCTTCTCCTTAACTTCATGAATAGTTAAATTTTCTTTTCTTGGTATTATGTTGAACTAAGATGTAATTATGTTTTGGTTGTGATGTATTTGTGTGGATTCTACTTTGTTCATAATTGGTTTCACTATTACTTGCTTAAATTAGTTGGGGTTTGTGGGTGAAAACCCTAAATTCCCAAAATAGATTTATAGGTAAACCCCAAGTTCTTACAAGATCACATCATCCTTGAAAGAGGAATGTGGGTGAAATTTTGAATACAATATTATCTTTAAAAGAGGGATATGTGTGAAAAGGCAATAGTGGATAATTGTATATATAGTTTTTTCTCTTTTCACTATCTTAGAAATAAGGGTGAGCAGAGAGGTAGCTATGTCTTAGGCATCTTCCTAGAAATAGGAATGCCCAATTGAGGTATTAGGTGGTTTTAGTTGCTACACCCATAAGGTATCCCAAAGGGGCCATGGTTGATAATCTTGAAGTTTTTTTTGACAAACTACCCTGAAGAACCTTCAATCTACCCTACCCATGTCATTTATGACTAGAATTTTCACCCATAGATACCTTGCCCTTAGGTAGACATAATCCCAAGATTGTCCTCATAATGAATTTTCACTCACAATTGTTGGCTTTATTTGTTAGCGTGTATAAACTTTGGTGAAATAACTTTCCTAAAAAAATCCCCCAATTTTGATATATGAATTTTACTTTGTTTATATTACGTGTATCATCTTAGTTAGTATTAACACCGATAAGATTATACGACAAATTTCACTCCTCGAGAATTCGACCTCAACATATGTTGAGTTTTATTGACAATGATCGTCCTCTAACAAATGCAATGGTATAGGTTAGTGTGATCACCTTTCTTATTAGGTCTCTGCTTTTACATTTATCAATCAAAGAGTTAGTTCCATTTTTCTTTTTTCTACAAAATTTAAATACATACGTCTTCTTGGTAAACTGCACCCTTTATTATTTTATTCACCAAATAACTTTTTTGCTATGGCTATGCAAAATTTATTCCAACAATTTTCCCTTTGTACGAGATACTTAATTTTTTAGTGCTAAAATTTCATTTATTTATTTTTATGGATGCATTGCTGATTTATTTTGTATCACTCAATTTGTAAGATTATTTTTATATGCATATCAAAAAACTAGATATATGTATAAACTTTTCATATTCCTTCTTTGTTGAGAAGATTTGGAACAGAAGATACCCTAAAAACTTACTTCAAAAAAGGACACCCTAAGTAAAATCTATTTAAGTTTTAGACTTTTGAATTAAAGGGTTGGGTCAGGGGATAAATTGAAATTTTTAAAACTTGTAAGTCCATTTAAGTTTGTTTTTTTAAGACACATCATATGGACCATTTCCCTAAAATTCCTCCATATCATTCTTCTTCTTCACTTTCTCCCATTTTTTCCCATCAAACTTTAAATCTTTATGTTAGATTTATCTTCTTCTCCAATCTCAAAACTCTCAATTCACTGTTTTCTAATAGATTATCTTCTAATTTCAAGCATTATGATCTCCATAGTGATATTTTTAAATTTTATAAGTCAAGATAAAAATCAATGATTTTTTTCCTTAAAAAGATTAAATATTTTCCTTTTCGGCCGAATTTTCAATTGTTTTTGGGTCAAATTTTTTGACTCTCATCGAAAAGTTATGCCCTAACTTGTATAATTATCATCACATTAGCCTTTTTTATCCATAAGCTTTTAATTTTTCTTTCATTATTGTTAAAACCCCTATTTTGTTACATATATTCTACCCTCGTTAGTTAAAATTTTGATATTTCTATATTCCATTACTTGGAGCATATATAAGTTCATTTTTATCATCCTCAATTTTAGATCCATTCAAGTAGTCCATGCAGTTATTTATAATAGATTTAGTATGTAGTTCTTATTCATTGTATTGAAATTTACAGTCATCGACCAGATAACTAGTTATAGACCACACCTACAGTTTAGGAATTAACCAACTATTAATCTAAAGCATTGTCTATGTTAGATTACAAGCATTGTCCAAGCTAGATCACAAGCATTGTTTATATCACACTCACAGATTAAGCATTAAATAACTATAAATCCGCATCTTAATAATCTTTACATGACAACAAAAATTAGATTTTTTCCTATTTAAATTTTTTTCTTTTTTGATTTGTCGATGCTTGCTTTTTGTCTAAAATAATAAACATTTGTAAGATTTTTTTCTCGTTCAATCTCAAATCAAAACCTAAATTCGCACATGTTTAATGGATTGTGAATAACAATATCATGGATCAACTTGTGTCAATTATCAATAAATATAAAGTACGCTGAACTACATAATTTATCAATAGTAGACCACATTATATATATACACACACAGAGATACACATATACATATACTTATATATAATTGACTATTACTTGAAATGTATCATGTATCGCTTATCTACACCACTTGTTAGTTATAGATTAGTCACATGATATATATTATATAAACTAGACTGCTATATGGCTACATAAGAAATTAATATACTAAAATAAAATAAAGGAGCTAACACTATTTGAAAATGATAATATTTTTTTATCGTATCATGTAAGAGTCTTCATCAATTGGTGACATGATGCAATAAATTTGAGATTAAATAATGATTGTACAGTTTTATCCTAATATATTAAATTGCAAAGTCCACACTGTAAATTGATAGATCAAACAATAATGTATCATACACCATAAAATCCATCTAAAATTGATATATGGAGTACACGGACAATCAATTAAGGACACTCTAGCTAGAAAAAAAGGTCATGTTTAACTCTAACACACTTTAACAAGGTTTTCTAAAATGCACTAACACTGAAAAAATAACCATGGCTACTCCGTGGAGGGTAAAAACACCGAGGAGGGTAACACCTAGCTGATGGCTCTACGACTAGGCTTCAACCAATTACTTCGGGAAACTACCTCTCCCCATAATTTTTTTCCATTCCTAAGGAGGGGGAAGTGCCCCAAGCGCACATGATACTACCTGAACTATGTCCTAATCATGTCGGGTGCCTCAAGCCCAATCGGTATGGGAAACCAACCTCAATACCCAACCATAACGACCCTACACCCAATGTCGGATGATTTTCAATTATATATCATAACAAAAAGGAACAATAATAATTTAAATATAATCAAATGGTCTTATCCCCAACACCAACACCAATGCCAAGGCTGACACCAATATCAACACCACCCATGGTAACCTAAAGTAATGTCACAAAGCCTCTAACCAAAAGCAAAGAACATCTGGTCGGGATATGTGTAATGACCCAAGATCCCATTCTGAGATGTTACACGGTGCTTATGGACCCGAAGGAACAGAAGCTAACCCTTTACTGATATCTGTATCTGTACACTGCATAATATCAAAAATAAATGCGGAAACTAGCCATTAGGCTTAACACATCTATGAATACCATAATACAGAAAATGGAATACTAATACATCCATCTAAAAATCCTCTAAACTGTCTAAACTGTGGAGTTGATGGGATAGGCCCCCAACTAAATCCGTCAACTAAAACTAAACAACGTCTGAAGAAATAATAGTAAGCTGAGATTCATCCTCAAAAGAAAAAGACACAATGCTACTGCTATTGACTGGGACTGAACTGCTAAGGAAACTTTGGGTCCTGTGCCTCTGAACCTGTGGTACAAAATAAAACACCATAGCGCAAATGCATCAGTACAAGAGTGTACTGAGTATGTAGACGAGGTAAGGCTAAATGCAAAGGCTCATACGTGCACAATATCTAAACTGGATAATCATAAAAATGTCGCACAAGAATACATACATAAATGAACAGACCATAATCACAATCATCATAACTCTAGCTACTGAAACTCGAATACCACTTTACCGCAGACTGAACTCACTACTGACACTGAGATACTGAATCACTGATTCATCTGATACTGATAACTAAGGATCTGGATACATTTATATCAAGGACTGAATTCTAAGCTTTACTACTTTCGACTGACAGGATTTGAGATCAACCTCTCCAACTGATGATTTAAGAAACTATTATCAATGATAAGAAATATGAATATATTTGAATCAAACAACAAGGATACTCAATAGAACCTTATACTGTGAGTCAAGCCTATCTGGCGGCATATCTTTGAATATGATATCAAATAACTATATATAAGAACAAGCCTATCTGGTGGGATAGTCTATGAATTAATCGAACTATCTGAGTTCCTTACTGAGATAGATAACTGTACCACACAGCCCTGATTTTTGAAGATTGATACTGAAACTGCAACTGTAGGAAGCAGTCACTTAACCGGCATACCCTAACCTACCATAGGTGGGGTCTAATATCTACCCTAGGTTGGAAGGGTGCCAATACCGTGCCACAGGTAAAGACATTATCTATTTTCTCTGGTAAATTCTCTCTGATGAATGACCCTCAGCAGAAAGTCAACCTAAGGAAATATAATAGTCAAATACTTTGTCTCTGGAGGTGACAACCTTTTCTGATGGTGAATTCTATATCCTGCACTTGCTACACAATTTTGGAGGTTAAGGATTGCTACTAACACTCCGTCTTCTCTCTCATTAACGGCTGGAGCCACCATCCTCTTCCTCACTCGGTTCTAGTTTCTATTCCCAACTGAAAGACTCAAAACTGAATTCTCAACTAAACACAACTGAACTAAATCTAATATAGGTCATGTTTCTTAAAAGATCTGACTGAGTTATGCTGAGATCACTTGGTTCTATATCTGATAGAAATGGTATTGAATCACGGTATCTGACTAATGATAAATAGCATAAATAGATTATTCCGTCATTTCTAAAATTAGAATTGAACACTTGCATACTATTGGATCTAAGTTAATCATAGGACTGAGGATAGATTACTAGCGATACGGATATTATAGAGATTACTAAGATTACTAAGCTTTCTTAAGTTCTGTAATTGTTCGAGGATACAGAGTTTTATAGTTCACTGAGTTCTGAGAATCATGGCTTTATTTGAATTATTGTGAAACTGACACGGGCTCTAGACAGCAGCTAAATTGTCGGGTATAAATACCCCTAGGAATTGATAACATAAAAGTAAAGCATAATCATTCATTCATCAACACAAGCATTCGTGTATCATCATAATCATTCATGCATCATCGCAATCATTAAAGCATCTCTTCACAATCATTAAAGTATCTTCATAAGTAATTTAGGAACTATGTCATATGTTCATTCCCATAATCATTAAGATATCACCTCAAACATTTAAAGACCACAATCGTCTATTCATCATCACAGTCGCCAAGAGGTCACTTTAAGTATTTCAAAATCATTATCATATAATAACGTGGGGGGGACATGCCACTAGACCATACCTAATTCAACAAGGTTTTACGTCAACTATTTCATACCTATACAAGTCTTGACATGCGTTTGGATATCACTTGATTAGGTAGAAACTTCATACTGTCACATCATAACTTGCTTGCTAACTACTTGGCACTTATTAAAAGATTAGCATATATCAAAGGGCACCTAATTATGGAATTTACTACCATCACATCTCCAATTGTTCACTAAGATCCTTCAACAAACACTAGGAATGCATAAACTAACTCCCAATTTGGGGTTTTATCTTCAACATACTACAATGGCCCCTTTATACTTCACCTAAGCTTTCATCAAACCTACGGGGGACATGCTCCGCTAAATCCACCATTTCTATACCCAAATATCATAAACACATCACATAGAAAACAACATAAGGAAGATTCATCACAAATATCACATGGATTCCACATACAAGGGTAAAAGCTCATAAACCTTATAAACAAATATGAATCAAAACTCAACATCAACTGGAACATCAATTTCAACTCACATGAATCATTAACAACTCATAAACATAAAATATTTGAGTTTTAGAAAAGGGTACTTGAGCTTCTTGGATGAAAAGGACCAAAGAATAAACATCTACATGCCATGGGGAAACTTTTTTCTTGAAGGCTCTTGGAATAATTCTTGATTTCCCTTGATTTCCCTTGAATTTTACTTGGAGAGGGAAGAGGGATTTGGTTTTGGAAAACCCTAATTTACTTTTGGAATGGAAGAGAAAAATATGGCTGAGGTCCCTTGGTTGGGTATTTATAGAGGTTGGGAATGAGTGGAAAATACCAAAATACCCTTGAAAAAATTCTAGACTGGAGCTCGATTTTTTTTCTTGGCGCGACATGCCACAATCGCAGACCTTCACTAGAACTTGACAATTGGGAAATTGCACAGTGGCACGATACGATGAAGATCATTTTACCAACTTGTTGCGAACTGGAATTTCACCGCGATGCAGAGGAATCGTATTGGTGCACTAGAATTTGACAATCGCCATTTTGGCTGGCTCCGCGACGCGCCATAGTGCCAGATAGCACACTGTCTAACTAAAATGGCTCTAACTCCACACCCGAGTGTCAGATTTGGGAGAATTTAATATTGATGGAAAGCTTATTTAATGCTCTATATAATACTTGAGAAGATATTTTGAAAATTTTAAACTCAGATTTCTACTTTATTGGATACGCTCTAAGGCTCAGACTGGAAGAGGACTTGCAGGGTGTTACAACATGCC
The DNA here is from genome assembly GCA_026120095.1 of Capsicum chinense. NCBI lineage: Eukaryota > Viridiplantae > Streptophyta > Magnoliopsida > Solanales > Solanaceae > Capsicum > Capsicum chinense. The sequence goes on from JAPEIP010000006.1 coordinate 120,320,278, forward strand.
CCCGACCATAGCAAAAACCAGAGTCAAAGAAATAACCAAAAGTATGAAAAAAATATCCATAGCATGAAATAGAGTCTTTCGGAGTATAAAATTCATCCTCAAACAACATATCTATTTTTGCATACTACACAAGTATTAGCACCCACAAAGGAAAATAAGATGCTCAAATAGGCTCACACCACAATTATGAATAAGTAATAGGTTCATGAATCATTAATAGAGACAGCCTACCCTCAAGAATAAACTCATTAAGTTGGAAAATTCATGCATACCGTTTAAGCAAAGAAATTATATAAATTACCAAACCTTCATGAATTATGTGCCCTCAAAACAAGAAAGTTACCCATAATCACTCATAATCATGCAATTTCTAACAATATGGATATAAGAATCAAGTTGCGCTCACTCTCACAATGAACTCTCAAATAAGAACTGATGACCATATGCTTGCCCTTAGTGTAATACTCCAATAATATCAAAATGCTAAGATAAAGATCAAATAGGTCTTTTACGGGTTGTAATACAGGCTAAAGGATGGGTAGGAATTATTTTGGCAAGAAATAGTGGCTATCTTTCCCAAGCGCTTTAATGAACTACATTATGAAACTAAGACCAATTGCTAACAACCAATTTACACCATTTCCATCTATCCATATCTTTTGTTTTCATCCCATCCCATTAGACTCAATTAATAACACTATGGTGGGAGTATGCAACCCTTTCAAATATTTTTCTTTGCACCCATTTCATTTTATGCAACCTTATAATAGCCACCCGCAACTTAAGAGATTTGCCTTAGTTGAGGTATACAATGTCCAAGAAGAACCAAGGCTAAAACAGGTTCATTGTAACATGTTCGGGATAAAATTTGGAACTTTTTCAATGGTTTTCACTACTCCTAACTACACCAATTGTACACGCCAATAACTAGACTTTGGGGAATCAATTTCACCTTTTTCTTATACTTGTCAAACTCCTAACTCAAATTGATTTTACATTAAAGAGCTTAGGATATTTTGGATCAAATTATGGTCTATTAAAGAATTGATTAGGCTACATATGAGGCTAACAAAAGAACAAGATAAAGGCTCAACTGGGCTAGCTAAGATAATGTACAAAGGTAGGTCAAAAGAAGGTATGAACAATGGTTGTCAAAAAAATGCCTAAATCATCTCCTAAACTCACAATCTTTATTTCGCTTTGCACACTCACCCGGCATGTTCTAGCATCACAATCTTTATTTCGTTTCACATACTTATGTTATAATACCATGTGATCCACAAGAATAGTTATATGTAATTAAACGACTAATTCTCTCTTAAAACGGTCATCATCCATTCATCATCGAGAAAAGCACCTAATTATGACTAGATAACTAACAAAATAAACAAAATAACTAATCCTATCCAGAAGTATACTAAGGAGAAGGTCCTATTTTCTTACAAAACAAGTAGAAATGTAACCAACCACCCCATACTTAATATAAGCACTATCCCCAGTACAAATAAAAAGATAAAGAACCTGGCTAGTAGTACTCCTCATCCACATTAGGAGTCGTGCTACCTACATGGAGATCATCATTGGAGCCATTTTTCCTGTATTTATCACATCACCCATGTCAGCCACACATAATGAAACTAACTACAATAAAGATGAAGGTGGTGAAGTCACCACCCCACACTTAATTTGTTAGCATAACTAATTAAGTGTTATTGTCGAGTACTTAGACTTCACCGACATACACTTTGATATGGTGCACCAACACTAGTCACCATACAATTCACTACTTTTATTCCACCAATTTTACTTTAATGAAATAATTTTTGAACAAAGCTATGCCTTAGAGCTTCAACATATCAATATACACAAAACACCATCACTTTCACATTATTGAACCAACGCTATGTTCCGTCATGTAAGTTGTGAAATAATGGCCACACAACTAAACTACGTTATTCATGATAATTCAATCACATGCAAAAGCTCAACGTTCTACAATAATGGTGCCTACTATAACAATGATGTTTATCTTCCTAAGATGTTCAAAACCTCTCTTTGACATAGCTATGACAAGAATTTAATGTATAATCCTCGAGAAATTAAGTAACTATACATAAAGTGAAAATATCAAAGGATTAAGAATGAAAAACTTACCTTAAAGATGGAAGATTGAAGATACAAAGGGAGAATTGTTCAGATTATGAAGAAAGGAAGAATCTTGAAGGACAAAGGGAATGTTTAGAGCAAAACCTTGTATGTCTTAGAGGTAAAATAAGGGTGAATTTGGGCATTTAGGGTGTGGACTCCATTTAAAGAATGAATTCTGGGTTGGGTTGACCCAAATTAAAAGTCGAAAACTTAGTTGAATTTGGAGTGATGTAAGGCGCACAAATTATCACACAAGTTTAAGTATATGTCGCATTTGTCATTGCACATATGAAACAGTGAGCCTATGTAGTATGGCGTGCATCACACATGTTATCGCACAAAGGTAAGTATACGGCACACAAGCAATCGCCAACATTAATGTATGCACCGCCTAAGGCATCACACAAGTAAAACAGTGGGAGTATGCGGTTAGGTATACGACGCACAAGAAATCACCAATATTAAGGTGTACGCAGCATAAGGTGTCGCATAAGTTAAGGTGTGGACCGCACATGGTAACGCCTACTTGAGGCAGTAGGCTAAGGCTATGTCCTAGGTGATGCCTTCGCCATGCCCTACGTAAACTTGGGCACCACACACACTGTAGTACACTTCAACTTGGACGCCATGCACCCCATTCTTCATATAAAGCATTGAGAAAGGTCTGTACTGCGGGGGCTTCACATTCACACCCCCATTGAGGTCAGTGGTGGGCTTCGAGATCGGGACTATCGGCCTGATCCCTGCGGTACCATCACAGACCTTATTGAAAATCACAAAATAAATTCGCACTATGAAACTTTTTAGGTCAGATTAAATTAATTTGGGTCACAACACTAAAACGAATCATGACTCGAGACTTACATATTTAACCACTCCAACTTACCTGTAATATTCCCATTACTCCTAAACTTATCACCGTTGGCATGGCTTAATTCCAAACGAAATTTGGTACCAATCACCTTCTTAGTACTTCATGCACCTACACTTAATCAAAAACAACAAAAATGATTAGAAGCATGGGTTGCCTCCAACCAAGCATCGTAGTTTTAGTCATTGCTCGACTCTTATTTTTATATTTTTATTTATCCTGATAAAATGAGAATAAGATCATGGGTTGTCTCTCATGCAGCGCCTGATTTAACATCGCGGCATGACTCAATTATTTTGATTACTCAGACTTCATCAGGATACATCAGTGATACCATTTGTGCATCATTTGTTGGATCAAGAAAATGCTTTAGTCCAAGTCCAGCCACTTCGAAGTCACTCACATCCTTACTTACAAGTTCAACTAAACCAGCTATGGTCTCCACAATAGACCTATCCTTAACTGGTATATCTCGCTCATCTTCATAGAATACATCAATAATAAAAAAGACACTCATCACCCTTTGTTGTTTCACAGACTGACATACTTCAAAACTAATTTTTTTCTCGTTGAGCCTAAATTTAAGCTCATTCAGCTCCAGGTCAACTAACACTCTCCCAGTTGCTAAGATGGTCTGCCCAAAATTATGGGTACTTTGAAGTCCACTTTGCAATCAAGAATTACAAAGTCAGCAGGAAATATAAAATTAACAACTTTTACAAGTACATCATGTAAAAACCCAATTGGCCTATTCACTGATTTATCCACCAAAAAAAAGCCACATATTGTGGGCGTAGGATCTTCCAAATCCAGTTTCTTGAAAACCGCCAATGGCATAAGATTTTTGCTTGCCCCAAGATCACAAAGGGCCCTATCAAAATTAAGCTATCCAATTATACATGGGATAGTAAATGCTCCTAGATAATCTTTCTTCTGAATAATAGCTCTTGTAGCAATGGCATTATAATGATTAAGATTGTCTACTATTTCATAGCTTACAGTCCTTTTCTTCATCAACAGATCTTTCATAAACTTAGCATATCCGGGAATCTGTTCTAGTGCTTTAACTAAAGACACATTCATTGTCAATTACTTCAACACAGCCACGAATTTGTTAAACCTACCTTTATCTTCCTGCTTCTTTAATCATTGTAGATATGGGGTGGTGGCCTTAGGATTTCAACTGGAGCAACTTTTACCTCCTTTCTTATACCTTGCTCCACATCACTAACATGCTTCAACTTACGTGGTTGTTCCACTTCTGCACTTTTCTTTTCCAAACCTCCAAACTCTACAGGCACCACTGAAGATTCATCAGCCATCTCCTAATCTATTTCGTCCGCATCAATATAAGAGAATGCTCCTAATCTTTGTCTAGATAATATCTTACCGCTCCTAGTGGTAATGGCCATACATGATCCATCAGTCCTCAGATTTTGAACCGTATCACTTGGTAGAGTCCCTTTCAATCTTTGGTTGAATATTATGGATAATTGGCTCATCTACTACTCCAGTTGTTTAATAGCAGTTGAGAGCGGATTTACTAGTTGACTTATCGAAGATATGTCATTCTTCATAGTAGTCATCTTAGAATTGGTCACCTCAACTCCCTTTAATAGTTTCTCCATCATGAGCTTCATGGATATTTTACCTGAACTGGTGGTAGCATTCTCACGTCTTCCAGGAGGTACATACAGTCTACTCTTGTCACTTTTATTCTTCCAATCTCTTTGATGGTTCCAACCTTGGTTTCCTTGACTACAGGTCCAAAAAGCCTATTGGTTATACAAATAGTTATCCTCTTTCTCGATGTTTGATTCAACTCTCTTACTGTGAGACCCTATAAGTTTTACCTTTTCTAAATTTCCTGATAGCAAATATTTTGTGAGTAGATCCATCTGCGTTTTCATATGAGCCATATCCTGATCACGCTCCTCTTTTCTCCTACGTTGCTCTGCTAACATTACACTACACCCAGTATTGCTTGCTACCACAGAATTACTTGTATGCCAGGCTCTACTTTTCTTAGTCATTCTTTCTAACATGTCCACAACATCAGTAAAGGTGAGATCCATAAAAGCTCCTTCTACAGCATTATCCACTATTGGCATTGTAAGTGAGTTCAAAGCTCTGTAGAATATTTCCATCAAGTTTTCATCAGTCATCTAATGGTTTGGACATTGAGTTAACTTCTTTTTGAACTTCTCCCAAGTCTCATTTAAAGCATTATTATCTAATTGCTTAAAGTTGCTAATCTCATCCCTCAACTGTAACATTCTAGAGGGTGAAAAGAATCTTTCTAGGAAAGCTCCTTTCAATTTCCTCCAGTTTACTATAGAATCAGGAGTTAGCTCATTCAACCACATAGTTTCCTCTCTAGACTAAGACAGTGGGAACAATCTTAAATGAATAGCATTTTGTACCACTCTAGGATTACAAAATGACTTACAAATACTAATGAAATTCACCAAATGTAGATTTGGATCATCACTAGGTAATCCACCTAAGAGTCCTTTCAAATTCAATAGATGGATCATAGTACTGGTGATGGTAAATTTTACCCAGGAGCTAGTAGAAGTAGAATGATTTCCCCTGTAGATTCAGATCCATCTAAATCATCTTTATCATTGTCAATATCAAACTGTGCAGCTTGGCGGTCTAGTTTTCCTCTGAATAGATGACTTCGATTTACAAATACAACTACTCCCGCTGCATGCCTTCTATTAGCCGGGTCAATTAAATAATAATCTCCTAGGTCCTCTTCATCAGGATTAGGTACACGACTTGGTTTATCTACATTCTGTTAATTTAATTGAGAATTAGGCAAAGTAGCTAATCTTTCAGTTTCCCGTTGGTTAGCCATTCTTTTAATGATATGAGGCTTAGTATTAAAGGGTAATAATGGTTTTCCTGAACTTCTAGTTCATGGAATAAACAACAATGAGCCTGTATCGAACAAAAACAACAAATAAATGTAAAATGAAGAAACTTAACTAATAGTCAAATAACATAAATAAACTCAATCAACAACCATATTCCCAAACAATAGTGCCAAAATTTGATAAGCCCAAATTACAACTCTCTTACAAGAGTTTAAGCGGTCGTTGTCAAATATATAACCTAACTAGATTGGGATCAAATCCTACAAGAAATATGGTGCTAATTAAGTTGTGTATAGATTAGTTGACTTTTAATTATTCATTTCTGTAAAACAATAAGGGGGAATTTAATTCAGTTCCCAAATTAATGGTTTCAGTTTTACAAGTAGAGATATGTGTAGTAGTATTTGAATTCAGAGAAATAGTAAGCTAGGGTTATGTCCACCTTGTAGTTTTCAATAATTTCTAACTATGGGCTTTACAAATTCATACATGCATCGTGCTTATAGAGAAATGTATTGTATTTAATAACATAATCCTAGTGTTATTCAACCATCAAGGACTAATTCACTTTGGTTCTCTCGAATCAAAAGTGTTTACAAAAACAATACAAAATCTTCAAGTAGTTAATCTTGTTAAGGCATTGATATATGAAATAGGGGTTGGAAATCCTATTTTCTTGTCACTACTCTCTTTTATGAACCTCAAACTTTCTATCAAATAAGTTGAGTTTTAAGGCACATCCTCTATGTTTACAACTACCATAATTCAAGATAAATGAAGAGAGTATGATATAAGCAGATCAATACATGATGAAATCAAAAAACCAAAGTA
>JAPEIP010000006.1:120332253-120348586 GCA_026120095.1 Capsicum chinense
CTAGGTCATTTCTTAAACACTTCAACCTTCTTTTGATCTACCATAATCCCCTAACTAGAAATGATATGATCCAGAAAAGTGACAACATTCAACCAGAATTCTTATTTGAAAAAACATAGCATACAACTATTGCTCCTTCAAGGTCTACAATACAACACGGAGGTGACCGATATGATCCACCTCTCTCTTAGAGTATGCCAGAATGTAATACATGAGAACAATGATAAACAAATCCTAAAACTGATGGAAGACCCTATTCATCAAATTCATGAACACCGCTAGGGCATAGGTCAACCTATGAGACATAACAAAAAACTCAAAAGCCGTATATCGGGTACAGAAAGTAGTCTTGGGATGTTCACCTACCTAAGATTAAGCTAATGATACCTGTATTAATGATCTATCTTGGACAAAAACTTATCACACTGTAACTAATCAAATTCCATCTATCCTCTAGAGGATACTTATTCTTTACCATTACCTTATGCAACTGCTGGTAATCAATACACATTCAAAGGGAACCATCCTTCTTGTTCACGAATAACACTAGTGCACCCTACGGGGATATACTAGGATGGATGAACCCCTTATCTAAAAGATGTTTTAATTGCTCTTTAAGCTCCTTCAACTCTGGTGGATCCATTCTATATAGAGGAATAGAAATCAAATGAGTTTCTGGAGCAAGATCAATCCCAAACTCAATATCCCTCTCTCTGAAGGAACACCAGGAAGGTCATCAGGGAAGACCCCATGAAATTCATTCACCACTAGAACAGAATGCAAAGATGGACCCTCCAAGTTAGAATTTTTAACTCATACTAGATACTAGTGACGCTTCTTATGGATTAATATCTGAGCTCTAAGATATGATATAAACCTCCTCTTAGGATCCTGGTAACCACCCTCTCACCCAATAACTATCTAATTAGCAAATTTAAAGACAACCTTAAGAAGCATAGCACTAATGCAACCAATACATCCCTAATATGACTTGAAAATCCACCATATATAATTAAAATGAATACAATAAATTTTCTTTGCTACCAAAAGATTCCACACAACCCTTATAGACACTTTTAGCAATCACAAAGTCACCTACCAAGGTAGAAATAGAAAAAGGGTCCAAAATACACTTTAAACTTAAACGAAAATGCACATCCACAAATAGGTTCACATAAGATAGAGTGGACCTTAAATAAAGTAAATAATACACAACACGAGAGAAAACTTTAAACGTACCATTCATGACATCAGGCAATATTGTAGACTCCTATCAGGTAGTGAGAGTATAAACACGGTTTAAACAAGTGTTGGAGCCAAATTGTGCACCCTTTGGTCTCAAAGCTTAAAAGGATGTAACAAAAACTTTATTTACCCCAGAGGAAACCATACCAACAAGACAGTTTCAAAGCATATGCCTTGGCTGACCACAGTTAATGCACCTGTTCCTTGCCTCATCATAGGAAACCTGATGCAAATAATAACAGAACCTACATAGAGGATTGATAGAGATGTCTGAGCCCCACTATCCTGAGATTAGGCACCCTGGGCCCTAAAAATATCACCACCATGGAAACGTCTATCACCTAACAACTTTGGGTAGGGAGTGTTAAACATCGAGTAAGACCCAACAAAGTTTTCCAAGGGTCCTATATTCCTAGGGTGTTTCACCAAAACACCCAAGTCCACAGTCATCCACAATACCTCTATACAAGTCTGAAGTTTAAATATATGAACATTTATTAAGACATGCCCCTAACAATAGCCAACATCAAGCCTAAAAGATAAGGTAAAGAAACTATGAAATATGTGCATTCTGAAGAATAGAAGCTCACCACTTCAATATCACACACGATCTGCCCAAACACTTGGTCATTACATATGAAATGAAGATGAACCTCTAGACTTTGTGTCGTATGGGGACATAGCATTCGGAGACGATTAGCGTTTGGAGCACTAGTATGTAACCCAAGGATAAAGATAAATAGTACATTTGCTTAAATCCATGTGAAACCATCATCTACAATCACATTTATATAAGTATAGGCATATATGAAGACACATATACATATAGTTACACAATGTGCCAAACCATGGACCAAGTCATGACATGCATTCTTGAATCATTCATTCATGAGAAATGGAATGAAGGACTTCCCAAACTTCCACCCTTATATTTTAGCCATATAAGGTTTCTACATTACAACAGGCATAAGGACATGAACCTTGAACCAACACATAGTATATGATATGTGGACACGAACCAAAAACCAACATACCTCTTACGGCTAGTGTACATGAACCACAAACCAACATACCTCTTATGGAAAGTGGATACAAACCACGAACCGACATACCTCATATAGTAAGTTGTCTTGGACCACAAACAAATAAGCCTACTATGGTAAGTGGACTTGGATCACAAACTAAGACGCCTTATATGGTAAGTGAACTTGGACCACAAACTAATATGCCTTGCATGGTAAGTGGACTTTGACCACAAACCAATACGCCTTATATGGTAAGTGGACTTGGACCACAAACCAACTCAACTTGTATGGTAAGTGGACTTGGACCATGAACCAACTCCCATGGTGAGTGGGCTCAGACCATAAACTGGCACACATCCTACAGTATGTGGACTTGAACCACAAACCAACACATATCTTATATCATCAACAATCGACCTTTGGACTTTAGCTCTTCTTAATGTCATATCAACATCCATACTATTCAACACATAAGGACTCAAACCTATTTAAGTCATTCTAGCTACCAAGGCTACATATCAACACCATAGAAATCCACATGGTCCTTGCCGACCCAAACTAACAATTAATCATATAGATAGTCCCAAGTCCTTAGCTCGCAACATGATCCAAGTTCATTTTTGGTCACTAAGACATCTATAAACCAATCATTCCTTATTAGTATTCATATATTTACCTTTTTATGCAAACACAATTCAAGTTCATGTTTTAGAGACTATGACCCATCTAGCCAACCAACTGTTAAAGACGTCCCCTAATTCCCCGCATGAAAAAATGCCTCTATCAAACATTTACTAAGTGTTCACATTTATTACCAACATCTTATCTCATTCATCACCACTAGACCAATACCATAGATACACATTTGACCTTCACAAAACCATTTAACCACTAGTAACTCAAATGGACTAAACTCACCATCAGTACAATTTATGGTCATCAAGACCTACATGCTATACGCATTTTATTAACAATCTTATACCATATTCTCACCACACTTTAGTTTAACATACTATTTGATTTCATATTCATATTTGGGGACTTCAATTCCTTATTAGTCATTAACCCAACAAAGTCATCAATTATATAATACGTGGCTCTCAATACCTTCATAATATTAATTATCAATCGTTCATTCATATTGGGTCATTTCACTAATTCAAAATATCACCAATATGTAACTAGAAAATTTACTTAGATATTTTCACAAACACCTTGTTTGCATACCTTTAACAAGTCTATTTTCATGGTAGAAATCATCAAGATTAGGGTTACCCAAGAACCTCATGTTAAACCACATACAACAAGCACCCGTATATGTAATTCTCATCAATAACATATATAAACACCAGTCTAAGCAAGAAATAACATTTTTCATCATTAGGCAAAAAAACCCTTTTTATTTGATTCCAAAATCTCCTTTTACACTTACTAATCCAAGTGTAAAATAAATGGGTTTATAGTTAATTAACAAAGGGAAGAGGTACATCCCTTAAACAAGATTATCCACTAAGAAAAACTTGACTCTTCTTACCTCTAGATTAGCACCCTTCAAACCCTAGCCTCTAACCTAGTTCCAAGAACTTTTAGAGTGTTTAAGAGAGAGTTTAGGATGTTAGATCCATACAAAATGTCTTTAATAAGGCCATATACACTTATATAGTGAAGGGAATTAGGTTTTAGGGTGTAGGAAATGACTACAAGGCCCTTAGTTAAAATCTGGAAAATGGACCCGTCCAGGGGTACGACTCACAATACGACTCTCTAAGGGAACTGTACCCTAGGGTACGAGTGGTACCCTGACTCGTACCCTAGGTATCTCTTAGGTCATACACACTATTAAGGGTACGACTATACACCTTTGATTTATATCCAAAGGGTATGACTTACCCCTACCTCATATGCTCCCCTCGTAACAAAAATAGTCCACTCCAAGCTAAGACCTCACTACATATGACTCACCTTGGTACTACTCATATACTTAGGATACGATCGAGGAGAGATCACTTGTATAGGACAAAAAATGCCACCCTCCTAGGCTACTCAAGGTATGAGAGGGAGAATGGATATGACCCATACCCAAGGGGTACAAGTTGTTTATCCAATTGTATCTTCGACAACATATTCAAAAACCAAAAGTTTTTGCAAGGCCAAGATCTTGGATGTTTCAAAGATAAGGATAACATAATGTCGTGATCAATAATTCAAATCATTCAAATCTTATGTACACAATCAAATGCTTATACATATATATATCACATGTTGTAATAGGGAACAAGGTTTAACATACACTTTAAAACTTTACCCTAGATTGTGTAGCTCAACCGTCATAACATATAAGGGCAACCCCGGGCTATAAGGGCCCAACTTTTCTTTAGGTGGAAGGGCCTGGTACGTATGGCCGCATAAACAAGAAGGTATATATGCACCATGGGGGACTTGAACCTCCCAATATATCAAGGTGACACGAGCACCCAATTATGTAATATAATATAGGGGACTCGAACCTTCCAATCATATGATAATAGTAAAGGGGACTCAAACCACCCGATCATATAGACCTCCGTGTCAGCAATTGTAGTTTCCAATATTGGTCCCTTGGGACCTCTATTTTCATGACTCAACTACACAACCCTCAGTAAAGCCTAATTAAATCATTTATGCACATTCCCATTCATTGAACCATGATACATATTTAGGCATACATTGTTGGCATCACCATACCAACTTCACTTACAAGGTAATAACAATATTCCGAAACAACTTCATTATTTAGAGAAATTCATTTCCTCTTAGTTCAATTACATATTAACTTGGGTAATTACACAACCCATGAGGTTTAATTTAAAATCAATATTCTTCAATAACCATTCATATCATGTAATAATTCAAGAGTAGAGCAATGTTCATATTTTTCATGCTCAAAACCATTTTCACAAAATGTGGTTGAGCTCAGTAGTGACAAGTAGATGGAATAACAATCCCCTAATTTATTCACCATACCTATACACTCCATAGGTTGAAAATCATATTTAAAGCATGAACAATACCATATGAACAACACCTTAAACCATAGTAATTAGGGGTGAGTATCATGCCTAAAATACCAAGTTTCATGGAAAGAATTCAATCCTTGAGCTCTTGGATGACCTACTTCTTAAAAACCCTAAGTATCTAGCTTGAGAGGATTTAATAAGAATAAAGAGGGTCTTGGATATCTTTAAGTGTTGAAAGAATGCCTCAAAGATTTTTTATGGATGTGGGGTGTAAGTGGTTAAAGTGGGAAATATCCAAAGTGCCCTCAACTTGAAAAATAGAAAAGTGTCGCCAATAACTATGGGTCACACGGTGACTCGTAAAAAGACCTTATGACTCATCTCCATGAGTCGTAGTCAAGATAGTTTCAGGGGAAACCCATACTGTTGACCCTATGACTTACATTATATGACTCATATCATGACCCTAACACTCGTAGGGTCAAGTCATAGTCAACATAGAACCCACTTGTGGTATACACTGGACATACTAAGATTTGCTCTCAATGACTTAAGAACTTTGCCACACACATACTATTTTTGCTATGATTAAGTCCCAAGGTCCTATCAAGACTCCTTACAACTCATAAGGTGGAGTTGTAGTCAGGACAGCGAGGATAAAATTTTAGAAATTTTCAAGGATCAAAATCTAGGGTGTTACGCAAATGCTTGGTCTTCACCTATTGGCAACATAGGTAATGAGCTACAAAGTCTGCTACATCCTTCCCCCAAGCACCTCACTGTAGTGTTTCCTCAAATCAAGATACATCTTAGTCACTTCGAAATGAATATAATACTTAGAACATTGAGCCTTCTATAAAATCAATCTCACCCAATCACCCACTCTCAGCATAAAAACTCGGCCCAAGTCCTAAAGATATCATCAGAGTCAATTAAGGCTTCCTTACTCAAACCAGTATCATCAAACTGATGAGTCTGAATTTGCTCCATCAAAAAAGATCAAGTCTTCACAAATGCCTAATCACACCTAGGTGTTGAAATATCAAACCTAACCATCTAATTAGACAAAGACTACACGTGTAAGCCAGAGGCCTCTCCTGGTCAAAAGATGCACCAAGTTACCCATACTAGTTGACTTCTAGGACAAGGCGTCCGCAACTACATTAGCATTTCCCAGATAATAGGCAATAGTAAGATCATAATCCATAAGCACTCAAGCTAATAATGCTGCCTTATATTAAGATCTGACTAGGTGAATAATTGAATGCTATGGTGTTCCTTGAAGATCTCACAATTAAATCCATACAAATAGTTCCTCTATAAATTCAAAGCAAATACAACTGTGCACAACTCTAAATCATGTATAAGGTAATTCTTTTCATGAGTCTTCAATTGGAAAGAAGCATAAGATATCACCTTATCCTCCTGCATCAGCACAACCCCTAACCCAAAAATAGAAGCATCACAAAATATGGTAAAACCCATGCTTTTCTTTGGCAAAGTCAACATAGGAGATAAGCTTAATGAATTCTTGAGCTTTTGCCAGATCATCTCACAAGCATCGAACTATTAAAATGAAATCTTCTTCGTAGTCAACTTGGTCAAAGAAGCTGTAATAGATGGGAAACCCTCAACATGGCCTCGATAGTAGCCTGCTAAACCAATAAAACTCTGAATCTTGTTAGGAAAAGTAGTCCTAGCCCAATCATAAACTGCTACAATCTTGGTTGGGTCAATTATTAGACTATCTTTGGTCACAACATCACCCAAGAAATAGACAGACTCCAACAAAAACTCAGACTTAGAGAACTTAGTATACAACTTCTCATCTCCCATTCTCTGAAGTATAATCAGTAAATACTCCTCATGATCTGCCTCATATTTTTAGTAAACTAAGATATCATCTATTAAAATAATAACAAAAGAGTCAACACACGATCAAAACACTCGATGTATCAAGTCTATGAACGTTGTTAGGGCATTAGTAAACTCAAAGGGCATAACAAAAAACTCATAATGACCATATTGAGTCCAAAAAACTATTTTGGAATATGAGAAGTTTAATCTCAATTGGTGATACCCAGACCCCAAATCAATTTTTGAAAACATCAAAGCACCTTGATGTTAAACAAATAAATCATTAATATAAGAAAGAAGGTACTTACACTTAACCATCACCTTGTTCAACTGTCGATAATCAATACATATGTCCATAGATCCATCATTTTTATTCACAAATAAGATAGGCATATTTTACACTAGTTTGGATAAATCCCTTGTCAAATCAGTCCTGGAACTAATCCTTTAATTCCTTCAACTCCGTTATGACCATCCTATAAGGAGGATTAGAAATAGTCTTGGTAGTTAAATCAACATCTATAGCGAAGTTAATATAATAATCTGAAGTCATACTAGACAAATCTATAGGAAAAACATTCTTGAACTCACAGATGAGAGAATCCAAAGGAGGTAGTGAATCAACACTAATATCATAAATATAGGCCAAATAAGAGAAACATCCCTTCTCTCCCAAGCAATGAGCCTAAAGAAAGGATATAACTCTCTTAGGGCCCGAATGACACAAACCCTTCTAAGCTATCCTTAGCATACCCAATGAAGCTAAAGCCACAGTCATAACATAGCAGTCTAGAATAGTATAATAGAGAGCTAATAATTCCATACCCAATATGACATCAAAATCTACCATATCTAAGATAATTAGATCTACCCAAGTCTCATGGCCTGTGAATGTCACAAGACAAGATCGATTCACCCAATGCACCACTAAAGATACTCCTATGAGGGTAGATAAATGAATAGGCATGGCAAGAGGCTCACTAGTTGAATCAAAACACAAAGAAAAATATACAGACACAAAGAAGAAAGTTGATCTGGGATCAAAAAACATAGATGTAGTTTTAAAATAAACGAGGATGATACCTGTGATAACAATATTAAAAGCCTCTACTTTAGGTCTGGCGAGTATAACATAGCACTGTCAGCATTTGTTGTGGAACTGAGTATACCCATGAACACCACCATGGGCTCTACTACCTTTGCCTCATACACATCTAGTAGTACCTTTACAACTTAGATGGTTACCTCTCACTGTTGAGATAGGAGTAGGATAAAAAATACGATAGGGAAAATCCATGGCTATATGGACAAACTTATCACATGCATAGCAACCTCTATGGATGGACTTAATCTGAGGCGGTATAATTGAGCTTGAATGACAACCCAACAACAACACTAGACTACTCAAATCGCTGAAACAAAAGACCTATTAACTAAACCCAATAAAGCTTCCTGCACTAGTCTATAATGGTACCTATGGGAACCTCTGAAATCTTTTTCTCGAGAAATCTGACCACTGAACTTACCCTAATGGTGCATTTTCTTAGTATCTTTCTATGTAGCTCGATGGATAGACTCCATAATCATCTCATGATCTACTATAATCTGAAATGATGCCCCTGACACTACCATCTGGGCAGTAGCCAACTGAAGTGAAACATCCAATACCTTCATGAACTTTTAAGTCTTTTCAGACACAATATCTATACTAGAAATGGAATGTCTAGAGAAAGCATGAAAGTGGGCTCATACTCGACAATAGTCATAGAGCCCTACTCTAAGTGATGCAAACTCGTTTCTCATTTGATCCCTCAAACTATATGGAACAAACCTGTCCAAAAAGGCCTCAACAAATCTATCCTAAGTTATCTCTAGGAAACCAAAAGGTTTGCAACTTACAAGTGACCTCTACCAAACTCTAGCTATATCTCTCAATTGGAAGGTAGTGTAAGAAACTCTATGCAACTCAATAGACCACAGGTTATACAACTTCTCCTGATAATCAAATAAGAACTCATAGGAATCCTCACACATAACACTATCATACTTGGGTAGACCTAAGCAAGTAAATCACCCAAACTTTTTATGATCTTGAGAAGACATAACAGGACCCAAAACAATAGAAGACATAGAGAATTTAGTTGGTTATGATCCTACATGAGGAGGTAACATAGATGACGGTTAAACCCCTAGACATTTACTCCCATGCTCATATACTGGAACAGAAAAAAAATAGTACTTGGAGCCTGCAAAATACCATAAGTATATATTGGTTCGATGAAGAAATCATACTTAGAACCAGAGGAACACAATAAGAAAATACTATTATAGATGAAGGTACAACACTTAAATCTAGAGGAATACTAGGTGCACTCAAAGGAAAAAACTCCAAATGAGTTAGCAAATGAATAAATAAGCCCTCGAAGACTGGGTTGGAAGAACTCTGTGGAACCAGAGTAGGACCCATATCTCTAGCAAGTTAAATCTTGATATTAGTAGAGATCCCCCAGTACTACCTCTGGAAAGGGAAGGTCCTTGAGCCCATCTAAAACATCTACCAGATCCCTAAGGTTGGTCTCCTTCATCGAGTCCCAGCTCATCATCCCTAGTCTTATTGGATCTATTCCTCACTATTTATATAGAAAAAAGTGAAACTAAGTTTAGAAAATAGGATATGGAATAACCCTCACAATAAGGAATAAGATAAAAAAAAGTTTCCAAAAGATATCTTATATCCTCTCAATGATAGATACAGACATCAATGTACCAATTTATGAGACTCTACAAAACACCATCTCCTTACATTGATGAGACAAATTAGCCTAGATGCTCTAGTACTAATTTTTTCCCAGAAACATAAGTTAATATGGAACTTATGCAATTAAGACTTGAAAAGTAAGTCAATCACCCAAATGGATATGTAAATGGAAATCACAACACAAAACCTATGGTGAGACTTCTAGCACCAAGTCAAACCATTCATGCAAAATGATAGCAGAAGTTCAAATAACAATAATACTATAAATCATTCCAAAACTTGATATCGCAGTATAAGAAAAAATAAAATACAACTCAAAGTTTTAAAATACAACTAAAAGTCAAATAAGAAACCATAAGTCTATCTCTGAATACAAAATAAGACATATAATAGATAGGATAAGGTAGTAGGTGGACTCAACAAGCATAGAGCATACTCTTCCTCGAATGTATCAACTTGATCACTTGAACTCAACTATCATGTGGTACACTCAAACATGGATCTGTATCAAAAGGGCACATTAGGGATGAGTATGGTCCACTTGTACTTAGTGGGTATAATAGACTAACTAAAAAAAGTGAAAAATAAGATATATAAATACACTCTATCATCATGTCACCTGCAATCAAAAAAGTTCCAAAATGGTAGCTCACACCATCTACACTAACATTTTAAAATAT
Source organism: Capsicum chinense (assembly GCA_026120095.1). NCBI lineage: Eukaryota > Viridiplantae > Streptophyta > Magnoliopsida > Solanales > Solanaceae > Capsicum > Capsicum chinense. The sequence goes on from JAPEIP010000006.1 coordinate 120,342,815, forward strand.
AAAATATAAGCAGGAAATAGGTACATAAAAGAAACAGAGTAAACATGCATCGGACGAAACACAGAAACACAACACTGGCTAATTATAAATGGATAAAATACAATGAGGATAATAATAATGATGATCATGTGATATGATCGAGATTACTACATAACCTCCGTATACAGCTACCAAGCCTCAATGCTTCAACGTAGGACACATGTGGGGTTCACAACCCATATACTATCTTGATACTCAAATACCAATCTTAATATCCATATCCCTATCCCACAATAGTAATAACATTATTTTAATAATTATTAGCCATACCCATAGGATACTTTTATATAAATATGGACTACCCAGTTAAGTCTGAAGAAAGTTAAGCCATAACCTACCTTATGGTACTAAAATCCAAGGGTAAAACCTTTCATGTAGAGCTTTTCCCCTCTCGAACATCCTCAAAATCAACTAAAATATATAAATATAGAATATATGTGTTAAAATAAAGAAAATAATACCCATATTATTTGTTTTTGAGTTAGGGTTAAAACGGACTCCTAAATTTAGTTTTCAATAAGAAAAGGTAAAATGAATTTTTTTATAAGCACCTTACCCATGATTAAAGGAAGCCATGAAATAAAACCCAAGTAAAAATGAATTGCAAATGGGGTTTGAATTGAAGATAACCCATTTTAGGCCTTTGGGCCAAAATTCTCAAATTTCAATTTTGAAATCGCATTTTAACAAGTCCTATATGATGAGATCAAAATAAAATAGTTGAAATAGTGATTTGAAACTTACCCAATCTTGATAATGGAAGAAATTATCCAAAATCCTCTTAACCCGAATATCTAAGTCCCAAAAATAAATGGAAAATTGAGAAGGCGAGTTTATATATTATATCGGGAATAATCAATTAAGTGGCCACTTGACCACTTAAGCGATCACCACTAAAGCAACCATTGTCGCTTAACCGGTACCCACTAGGTCTGCACACTCTTCTTAGGCAGACAAGGGACCACTTAAGTGGCCTCCGCTAAAGCAAGCTTTAGCAGTTGCACCAGCTGAGTGGTGCACCAACTGGGACTTGAAAAATTTTCAAGTCTCCACCAATCCCTCAGGATTTTTCCAAAATTTTGAGAATGCAAATGAACTATGATATCTTATTAAATTCGATGTTCTATTATGGGCTTAATGGTGACATACAGATTTTCGAATAGAGGTTGTTTTCACAAAACTGAACCCTAACACCTATTTTCACAATTTTTCAAACCGACGGTCAAAATGAGATCCAAAGGCTATAAAATCAAACCAACGACTATACTAACCTAAAATTAATGTTTTGGATCTACTGACATAGTCCTCTTTATCATCCAACATGCAGAACAATGAATGTTGACCTAAATCAATTATAAGGCTTTTTTAACCTCTAAAAGCTACAAACTCGCACAAATTATATCGAAATATATTGGCAACCATGTTATCCATACCCACACAGAAAAAATATTATGTAGAAACCACAGAGGGATAAAATTGTCTAAACACATAAAAAGGAGAAATTCACAGAATCAAGTCCCTATAGTGTGCTACTCAAAGTGTTGGTTCTTTGGTTTCTCTTACCAGTTTTGCAGTTAACTTCTATCATATCAAAGTATTGTCCAGGCTCTTAGGTTCTCATTCCTTATTCCTTTGTTTTCACTAAATGAAACACTACTAGACTTCTATGATTTTTTTATGAGAGTTGCTGCCAAAAATGAGAATTATCTGTTTGGTTTGCAATCATGTTTAAAGTTGTTCACTCTAAGCATCCCCAGATACTTGACTTGCCTATTGGATTATATTTTCTTGTATATATTTGACATTTTTATGGATGTTCAAATAGCATAAATGTAGTTTGAAATTTCAATTGGCGTGTTTTGCTTTTGTATGGACTTCTAGTCCTAGTTTGTCCAACTCTAGGTTGCTAAAACATAAAGTCGTAAAAACATAAGTTCCAGCAATGGTTTGTGCATTTGTTTGTATGCATGGGTGGGTATGCTTTTATTTTCTAGGTTGCTAAATAATTATTTTGGGTTATTGAATAATTGCCTGGGGAGTTTGGTACAAAGTGGACTATTCTGCAGAAGATTTTCTTTTTTCCATTGTTTTTTCTTTTATTTTTCCTTTTTTATTTGGTCTGTAATACATATGTACGAACGCAATTCTGAAAATATATACCTTACAAATAAGGGGGATGCTATGGGGGTGGGGATTGTGGGCTAGGTGCTTGAAATGTTTTTCTTATTACTTTAATCATTTACTTATAAATTCACATTAATATCTTTCTTTCACAATTTTAACTTCTCATGCTTAAAACGTTGTCTACACTTCATTTTTCAATGACTTGAACCAGACAGTGTCTTTGCTTTAGAATCATAATTTATATATATAAATTAGTATCTCTTAACTTATAGTTTGTTAAAAAGTAATATAAATTATGAGGTCTAATTCTCAAAGCTTAAACTACACTGACGTGTCTTCAAAAATATCATACAAAAATTTTCAAATATGGAGATTATGTGTATTTATATGTAAATATTTTATGTGTTTGTATTCAAAATCTCAAAATTTCAGTCGACTTTGAAAAATTATAACATTATTATTTTATGACTTAAGACCGACCACCAAACAGAAATTGTTTTAAGGTGGATGAGCACGATTAATAATATCGTGGCAGCATCCTTATATAAGCAACTAACATTTTTTAATTCCAAACCTTTTTCTCAAATCAAAATGTTTACTTCATTAACTTAATATTATATTACTATATTCTTTATTCCTTCATTTATTTTGGGTAATTAAGTTTAATTTAAGTTGATAATTAAGTTATTTTCCTTTACATAGTTATCTCACTTCTATATCCTTGCTTAGATGAATATTTAGTTATGTTTGATTCAAGGATAATGATTTATTGTTTAAGAATTTATTTATATTAATTAGGTAAAACTAAATTTTTGATAATTTATTTATTTATATATAAAATAAATGATTTTATTACCTAGTTATTTAAATTATTATATTAAGCAATAGTCAAATTTAGTCTTAGCTTTAAATAATAATTAAATTCACATGTTAGTCACTTTCATCACCTAGATTGGTATTAATTTATTAATAATAGATTTTTTCTTGGTTTATTTATTAATTTAAGGATCTTCATGTTTGGCCACATAGTCAATATAAGTTAGTCAAAAAAATCAATTTACGTTTGTTTATCACCAAAATTTCTCATGTAATATATGAATTCGATCAGTATCTATATTTGTAGACCTCGAAAGGTGTCTAACCTCTTTCTTTTGAGGTAATTTGAACTCTTACTCGAATTTCTGCTAATGTAGACTAATAATTAAATATTTGTAACTATTAGTGGTAGAATGGTGCCCAAACACACCTTAATTTAGTAGGTGATGACTCATCTCTTTTAAATCATTCAAAAAGAATTGTCACGTCGAATCTTGCTTTTCACGAGGAAAAATGAGACGTGACAACATAACGACTCTACTTGGAATACTTAGGTTCTAACCATTAAAAATTCATGTGTTGTATTGGGATTTTATGTTTTCTATTTGTATACACTTTATTTTGTGTTTATTTCTTTTCATGACTGCCTCCTTTCCTTCTTCCCATTATTTGTTTCCTGAAATAGTTATTTCGGAATGTTCTATTGTTGTTAAGCATATTAATTTTCTTCCTTTTCTCCCTTACTTTGTTTTTCTAAAATCTTTTGTATTTCCATCCACTTTTCTCTTCCTCCTTTACTTGTCTATATGTTATCTCTTATTTCTCCAATGCTTTTTTAATTGTGCATTTATATATCTATCTTACTTTTGTCATTTTTCTTATATTGCCAATGTGTTACTGCTTCATAAAATTGACATTTCGTTCATAGTTTTCCCACTTGGGAACTTTACACTTTCACTATACGCAAATGTTGTGCCTTCATACTTATTCAAAATCTCTTAAAAAATTCAATAAGATGTGGTGGAACTTATAGTTTTATCTACCGCAGAACTATGTGCCTTCTTACATAAGATTATCCTCAGTTTGTGTGAACCAACTCTTGAAAACATAAGATAGTGGCATATGTAACCTTTCATTTAAGTCATACATGCATTATCCATAGGTGGTTTGACCTTGGATCCAATCCACAAAATTAGTAATTAACATCTTTTCGAAAGGGTACCCACCACCCAAAGAAAAATATACATATTATGTTCTATGTGTTACTGTTTATTTGAAACTTAACCTTTGTTTCTAATTATTAATAAATATGTGTTTCATTAATTCTCTAAGGTCTTAATACTCGAGATATGTTAAGATCAATGGTTTGACCATCCTAAGTCCAAAGGATGACGCCCCAAAAAAGGCCCCTAACTTTATATTATGTATTTAACCAATGCATGTGTGTCAATATCTTACCTACTTTCCTATTTCTTTCATGTCTGAATTATCCATTATCCTTAAATATTTTAGGTGATGCCCAAAATCTATTTACCTTTATTCCTTTAGGCATGAATCATACAATCTTATGACCTGTCAAAACTCTCTTGTTATCTCCATGACACGTTTTTTCCCTCTTGCATATCCTTATCATATTAGTCATCACGTGAAAAGGTCCTTTTCTCAATAAGATTTTCTAATCTCATTTCTAATATTTTAAAGTAATTCATTGTTTCTAGTATATCCTTAACTCAACACTTTCAACATAATGGTGTATTTATCATAACTCTCGAGCATTAATATTTTCATATTTGTGTTGTACTCTAGCTTCACAACTTCAAAGTAATGTAGAGATTTTTTAACTTCAATTCACTCGAATGAGTATAACTCATTATTTTCAAATCAGTAAAATATTTATTCCATATTCTTTTTTTCGTGTGTACCTTTTACTAATCGTGTGTCTGTTTTCTCCTGAGGTTGACTAAAATTGAATATCAAAAATGGCTAGTAAAGTAATTCTTATCAACCTTGTAAAGTATAGATGAGCGTAGGAGTTTGGGGCTGTACCTAGAAAAAGTTACGTCCATTTAAGTCAAGCATCAAAAGAATTGTAAGGAAAATAGAAATAATTAGAGGAATAATGACTAATTTTTCAAGTTCAGCTGATATACCACTAGCATTTCCAGAGCCATTATCTAAAACTTACTTTATTTCTCTCATATACGCTATGGAGTTTCATTATTGATGACCTCACCTATACCTGATTATGATGCACAAGTATCTTTAAGTGTGTATTCAACTGAACTGTCAAATGCACTTAATGAGTTCACGGAGATGGGAAAGGAAAATGAAATAGAAGCAAAGGTTTCTAACAATAATTCTGGGTCATCTCAAAAACTCGGGATGGATAAGTTATTCAAATAAGGGAAAATGTAAGGATAGAGTTAGGGACTTGAACTTTTTGTTATACGATGGACCTGGAGATCCTCACTTTCATTTGAAGGAATACCTTGATAAGTTAGATTTTATAGGGAAAGTGATGGTCTTAAGATGAAGATTTTCGTTAGCTTACTTATAGGTCTAGCATTGAAGTGGTACCCAAAGAATGATAAAAGTAAGTGAGCCTCTTGGAACAATTTGAAAAATGACTTTATTAGGCGGCTCGACAATATGCTAAAGAGAAAATTTATATTAGAAACTCTAAGACAAGACAAGGTTGGTTTGATTGAGCCACAATTCAAGTATAAGAGAAAGACAATTATCAATGACATATCAAAGCCTTCAGAATCCAAAGAGAGTAAACCCCAAGCTATG
>JAPEIP010000006.1:120349990-120363127 GCA_026120095.1 Capsicum chinense
AACCCCCCCCCCCCCCCCCGAGATATCTACCTTCCACAGCTTTGCAACACATCCCGCCATTATTGCCCAACTGAAACCATTACCAAGCAACTAACCAATCTATTTACCATTTACTAACCAAGGACATTTAGTGGTGGTACCATCATACCGACCATACTTTCAAGTACTATCCACACCCAAACATACATCGGTTTAAGGGGGGACTTCCAAGTGCCCTTCTACAATTTCCAATTAACAAAACCTATGGCCATCAAGGACTTTACAATCTATTTAAAACCATTTAAATCTTTTATATCATTTAGGGTTACATTACCAATTTTAAACCATGCATATGTTCTATTAAAAAAAAATATTATAATGAAAACATTGTTGAAGGCATTTTATCAAACACATTGGGGGCATAGTATTTCCAAAACCAAAGTCCACTAACAAAGAATCATTCCTATGCAACCAATTATCCAAAACTACCATTAATGCATATAAAATCATAATAATAACATGGCAAAACCATAACCAAGCATTAAATATCAAAACTCCTAATTCATATTTAAAAACCAAAATTATACAGTCAATGAAGTCATGAAAACCTTCATAAAAACCATGAATCTAGTAAGAATTAACAATGAGGAAAGAGAACATGCCTTAAATGAAGATGATGATGGAAAGAGATCACCAAGACCAGCCCCAAATTAACCTTCTAATTGAAACCATAGCTTCCCTTTCCCAAAAGCTTTTGACAGAATTATAGAGTGTTTTAAAAGAGTTTCAAAGTGTTAATGAATGGAGTAATAGGGTAAATAACCTTCTAAGTAGGTTAGAAGTCATGGGTCCTTATTATGATAAGTGGGTAAATGTCCAGAATACCCCCACTTAAGTTGCACCAAACCCCCATCCTAGGTGTACGACAGACCCTCATGAGTCTTACACTCTAATATGATTGGTACCCTCCACTCATATCCTACCCTCAACCTTTGGATCAAAAATTGTCCAACATACAACTCATCCAACCAAGTCGTATCCAAAGCATACGATCTTTACCCTTCATCTGTACCCATAGCAGATTAAACCCAAGAAAGATTTAGACACTGTCAACCATATGAGTCCTTGGTATGACTCGTACCCTGGATTAAAGCCCATGGTGAGCCACACGTACTCAAATCCAACCTAAGTAACCAAGTCTAAGATTAAGTTAATGAACCAAATGATTCTTACCCATCCATATGACTCATACCCCTAAGTTGTATCCATTCTAGTAACAAAAATCTATACCACCAACCAACACTAGTCAGCATACGACAGGACCATACCATTCGTACCCCATCATATGGCTTGCTACCATGAGTCGTATTGTGTCCGGAGACCAAAATTCTAGGAAATTTTCTAAGGGTCAAAACCCAGGGTGTTATAGTCTCCCCCACTAGGAACATTCATCTCCAAATGATGGATAAGGTATAGGTAACCACATGCATGAGTCAATTGAATTATCTTATAAAATATATTCCCAATCTTTAACAAAGTTTTGAAATAAAAAGGCAAATATATCAATCTTTCCTTTAAAAAACTCTAAAAATAAAGATATGTTAAAGACACATACCTTCCCCATGAATCCCAAGAGAAGAATAAGAAGTGGATATTTGGACTTCATGTCCTCCTCCGCTGCCCAAGTACTTTCTTCCACCTTGTGGTTCTGCCATAGGACCTTAACTGAAGCCACATCCTTGGTCCGTACCGAATGACCTGCCTATTCAAGATCTCAACCAAGATTTCCTCACTAGATAGAGAATATGTGATACCCAATCCTTCCAAAGGAACAGACGAAAAAGGATAACCAATGTACTTCCTCAATATGGAAATATGAAAAACTAAATGAACCAATATCAAGATAGAAGGAAACTCCAAGTCATAAGAAACATTACCAAATCTCCGTAAAATCTTATAAGGACTAACATATCGAGGATTGAGCTTTCTTTTCTTGACAAACTACATTACTCCTTTCATGGGAGATACCTTGAGGAAAACCTTATTCCCAACCTCAAACTCCAAGTCTCTACGCCTAACATCTGCATAGGAATTTTGATGACTTTGGGCAGCCCTAAGCCTATCCTTAATCACCTTTACCTTCTTCATAGCCTGGTAAACCATGTTGGGACCAAACATGTCTACCTCACTAAGCTTAAACCAACCAATAGGTAATCTACACCTCCTACCATACAATTCCTCAAAAGAGGTCATACCAATACTAGAATAATAGCTATTGTTGTACAAAAACTACACCAAAGGTATATGCTCCACCCAAATTCCACCATAATCAATCACTCAAGATTGAAGCATCTCTTTCAATGTCAAAATAGTTCTTTCTTCTTGCTCATCCATCTGCTGGTGGAAAGAAAAACTCAAACTAACATTTGTCCCTAACCCTTTCTTAAGAATTTCCAAAAGTGAGATGTAAACTGTGTGCCACAATCAGAAATAATCAAAATACTCACCCCATGGAGCTTTACAATCTCCTGAAGATACAACTTTACATAATCCTCCACCGAGAAAGTAGTCCATACTGGCAAAAAGTTGGAAGACTTAGTCATCTTATCCATGATAACCCAAATCGAATTATATTGATTTCGAGATCGAGGAAGACTGGTAACAAAGTCCATATTAATCACTTCCCATTTCCATTTGGGAATATTAATTTATTGATACAACTCTCCTGGACTCATGTGCTCAACCTTAACCTGTTGATATACTGTGCACTTGGCCACAAAATCAGGCATATCCCTCTTTATGCCATTCTACCTATATATTTTCTTAAGATCATGATATATTTTAGTTAAGCCAAGATAAACAAAATAGCGTGATTCATACACCTCAACCAAAATCCTTTGTCGCAATCTATTTACATTAGGAACACACAACCTTTCTTAGTATTGTAAAGCACCATCACCACTAATCTCAAACACCACTACCTTTTGCTCACTAATATCACTCTTGATTTTTATCAAGATAAGATCTAGAACTTTCTTATCCTTAATCTCTTCACCAAAAGATGATCAAACCTCTTCTTGCACCACCACACTACCATCTTTAGAGTCCAAGAGGCGAACTCCAAGATTAGCCATGCAGTGAATATCCTTTACCATTTCCCGCTTTCCTTCCTCTACATAGGCCAAACTCCCCATGGATAACCTGCTAAAAGTATCAGCAACCATGTTAGCTTTACCTGGGTGATAGTGAAGACTCAAATTATGGTCCTTGAGAAGCTCAAGCCATCTTTTTTGCCTAAGATTAATCTCCTTCTGACTGAACACATACTATAGACTCTTATGATTAGAAAATATATCCACATGAACACTATATAAATAATGTCGTAATATTTTCAAAGAAACCACAACTGCCAATACCTCCGAATCATGAGTAGGATGATTTCTCTCATACACTTATAATTGGTTGGAAGCATAGGAAATCACATTTCCATGCTCCATGAGCACACAACCAAGCCCTATCCAAGATGCATCATAATAAACCATGAACACATTAATTCCTTTTGGTAAAGTCAAGATTGAAGCCGAAGTTAGCTTATTCTTTAACTTCTCAAAACTCCCTTCACAAGCATCTGACCAAGACAACTTGACCTACTTCTGAGTCAACTTAGTCAAAAGAGAAGCTATCAATGAAGAGCTTTCCACAAACTGCCTATAATACCCAGCTAAACTCAAGAAGCTACGAATGTTGGATGGAGTAGTAGGGCTAGGCCACTTTTTTACCAGAAAAGCCTTTTGTAGATCTATAGTGATCCCCTCACTAGAAATAATATGACCCAAGAAAGTTACAACATTCAACCAAAACTCATATTTAGAGAACTTAGCATACAATTGTTTTTCCTTTAAGGTCTACAACACCACATAGTGGTGATTAGCATGATCCACCTGACTCTTTGAATAATCAAGAATGTCATCAACAAACACAATAATGAAGAGATCCAAGTACTGACAAAAAAATCTATTCATCAGATCCATAAATGCTATTAGAACATTTTTTCAACCTAAATGACATTACCAAAAACTCAAAGTGCCCATACCGAGTACAAAAAGTCATCTTAGGGATATCCACCTCCCTAATCTTTAGTTGATGGTACCCAGATTGAAGAGCTATCTTAGAAAAGAACTTCGCACTTTGAAACTAGTCAAACAGATTATCTATCGTTAGAAAGGATACTTGTTCTTGATCATCACCTCTTTTAACTGCCAATAGTTAATGCAAATCCAAAGGGAACCATATTTTTTTCTCACAAACAACACCAGTGCGACCTACGGAGATATACTAAGATGAATAATCTCTTTATCTATAAAATTTGTAAGTCGCTTCTTGTGTTTTCTCAACTAAACTAGAGCCATTCTATATGGAAGAATAGAAATTAGACGAGTTTCTTGAACTTGATCAATACGAAACTCGATTTTCTATCTAGAGGAACACTAGGAAGATCATTTGGAATGACCTTTAAAAACTTATTAACCACTAAAACTGACTGGAAAGAAGGACCTTCCAAGTTACATTCATTAACTCAGACCATGTGATAAATACAACCTTTGGAGATTAACCTCTGAGCTCTAAGATACAAAATAAATCTCCCCCTAGAAGCTAAAGAATCACCCCTCCATTCTACAACAGCTTACCAGTGAACCTAAAGATAACCCTATGGTTCCAACAATCCAAGTATGCATAGCAAGAGTGCAAAAAATTCATACCCAGAATAATATCAAAATCCACCATACCCAACTCAAATATATCTACCAAAGTTTGATTGCCACCAACATATACCACACACCCCCTTATAAACTCTTTTACCAATAATCGAGTCACCTACTTGGGTGAAAAAACAAAAAAATTTGAAATAAATTTTGTATCGAAACCAAAAGAACACCCACATAAGGAGTCATATAAGAGAGAGTGGACCCCAAATCAAGCAAACAATATATGTCATAAGAGAAAAGATATAACATACCAGTAACGACATCAAGTGATGGCTTGGATTCTTATCGGGATGCTAAAGTATACACCTTACTCCGACAACCACTAAAACTAGGAGCAATAACAGAAGTAGATGCGGTAACACTAGGAGTAGGAGCCAAAGATAAAGCCACGAGAATCTTATTCACCCCCATAGCATCTTTATTAACTGGACAATACCTGAGCTGATGGCCTGGCTGGACAAACTCGAAGAATTTGTCCCTTTCTTCATCATAATAGCCTAGATGAGGATGAGCACAAAACCAATAAGGAGGGGATGAAAAAACTGACTGATCTCTGTTTGTTTAAGATTAGGCACCCTGTGCTTAGAAATTATCACCACCTTGATGACGTTTGTTGCTCAAATAGTAAGGAGCACTAGAAAAAGAGAAGAAACAAAACTCACCCACTTTTTTTCTTGAATTTACCACCATCCCAACCCCCATGAGACTGAGCACCTCTCTATTTAAAAAACCTACTCTTCTTACCATATCATCTCAAACTCTGCCTATTTCCTCTTTTCATTCTTTACCTATTATACATAAACAGTCAACGTAGAGATGTTAATGTCCAAAATCAGCAAGGCAGTCTTGCTCTCTAAAATCAAATCTCGATTCAACCCAAAAGTTAACTTTCTTATTCTTTCCCGCATGTCAGCCACTAAATCAGGAGCATACCATGACAATTGGTAAAAATTCAAGGCATATTCCTTGATAGATATCTTCCCCTGCTTGAGGTTTACAAACTCCTCTAAGTTTTGTTCTATCAACTTGTAGTACCCCATAAAAATCCTCGTCTAAACCCTTTAAAGCATGCCAAGAGAGGTCTCATACATAGAAAATTTTAGGTAAGTGCTGGGAATTAGTCATTTCCAAAGACTTCAAACTTTGAGGATTTTATTTATGACCTTTCCGGCCTTGAAAAGTTGATTTTTATGTTGATTCATAATCAAGGAAGTCCATAGTATATATCGAGTGAGTTTTGGGTTTTTTTGACTAGTGTAAGGGTAAGTTGGACATTCAAAATAGTGATGACTCGCAATAAGCTTGTGATAACAAGATTTATTCCTATTTTTAGAAGTCACGGCATGAGATTTATTCCTATTTTTGGGAGTCGCGATTCAAGATTCATTTCAATTTCAGGGAGTCACACCACGATGGTTAGTTATATGTAAAAGAGAGACCAAGGGGTAGTATATTCCTTTTTCCCCATCCACAATCTATCCAAACATAAGATTTAAGATTATTCTAAGCACATTAGGCTTATTTTTCATCAAATTCCCTCAAATTAGAAACCCTAAGATTCAATACCCAATTCTAAGAACCTCAAGAGTCCACCATTATTTTTCTAAATTAGTTCAAGATTCAAAGTTCCCATTCCAAGAATTTCAAGAATTTTCATTCAAGAGTACTAATAGAATCTTGAAAGAAAGCTTGTTTATCAACGTTCATTATCAAAGGTATGTGGAGTTTGAACAAGGATAAATCTTTCATCCTTGTGCCCAAAATCTATTTTAATTATTAAAGTTATATGATTTTGGTGTGTTTTCCCATGAATTTGAAGCTAGAGATTATACCCATTATTGTTATATACAAGGTTATGATATTTCCAATTTTTTAAAAGTTAAATTACATGGGTATGTTGATATTATTATGCTTATTGCTTAAATTTCTAGATTTTATGATGAATTATGAACATTTATATTCTCAAGCATGAATTTTGAGATGTTTTATGATGATATTGGTACACGGGTCATTAATCCCTATTTAAAGGTTGTTATTCAATGAATTGTTATGCTATAAGCACCCCATGATTAGAATACTTTTAGATTATTGGGAAAGATTTGACCTTTTGATCTCAGAATAGATTTGAAATCTACTTTATAGATTCAAACTATAGATTTATAGTTGGTTTTCATTATAAACCGTTAGATTACTTTTAAAGTGGATTTTCCTTAAGATTTTGAGCATGATATTGGAAGTAGTATTTAGAACTGAGGGGTACGTTACTACAGTTTCATACCCTAGAACTATGTGCAAATGTAGGATTTAGATTATTCCCACTTCAATATAGATGACTGAGATTGTGATCACTAAGATGAGATTATTCTATTCTGATGGCAAGGGTAGAACCGCCATAACCTTACGAGAGCTAGTTGTCGGATACTATGGATGCTCACATGGTGTATATGTCGGTTAGAAGAACCTTCAAAATAGATGCCCCCACTCTTAAAACAGTTTTAATTATTAAAAGTCTTGAGATAAAGTTTTTACTATACAGAAATTTCAGTTCCCAAATGAGCCAGTCTTTGAGTGGTCAGGTAATTTGGTGTCTCCCAAGAGTCATTTCACATCTTACCTTAAGGCTAGAAAGTTGATATCCAAGGGTTGTATCTATCATTTAGCTCGATTTAAAGACACTAAGTCTGAGACTCCACCAATTTAGTCAGTTAGAATAGTAAATGAGTTTCCTGATGTTTTTCTAGAAGACCTCCTAAGGGTACCCCCCGATCGAGAGATAGAATTTGGGATTGACCTTCTTCTCGATAATCAGCCCTTTTTTATTCTACCATATCATATGGCTCTCGCAGAACTTAAGGAGTTGAAGGAGCAACTCAATAATCTTGTAGATAAGGGTTTCATAAGGCCTAGTGTTTCTCCATAGGGACCACTCGTCCTATTCGTGCAAAATAAAGATAGTTCCTTGTGAATGTGCATTGACTATCATCAGCTAAATAAGGTCACGGTGAAGAACAAATACCCTTTTGCTAGAATTGATGATTTGTTTGATCAATTGTAAGTTGCAAGTTATTTCTCAAAGATAAACCTTAGATCCAGCTATCATCAGCTTAAAGTAAGGGAATGTGACATTCTGAAGACAGCTTTCAGGACCCGTTATAGTTATTCTGAATTTCTATTCATGTCTTTTGGGCTAACCAGTGCTTCAGTGGATTTCATGGACCTCATGAATCAAGTATTCAAACAGTATCTAGATATATTTGTCATACTTTTCATAGATGATATCCTCGTATACTCCTATAGTAAGGATGACCATATAGATCATCTTACAATTGTCTTGAAAACTCTTAGAGATCATTAATTATTTGCCAAATTCAGTAAGTGTGAGTTTTGGCTAAGGTCAGTATGCTTTCTCTATCATATTATTTCTGCTAATGGAATTAGAGTTGATCCCCAAAATATAGAAATTGTAAGAAATTAGCCTAAATCTATCTCTCCGTCAGACATTAGAAGTTTCTTAGGTCTAGCTAGCTATTACCTCCATTTTTTAGAAGGTTTTTCATCTACTGCATCCCCTATGTCTAGATTGACCCAAAAGAAAGTTAAGTTCCTATGGTCAGATTAAGTTCCTATGGTCAGATTCTTACGAGAATATTTTTCAAGAATTAAAGACACGACTCACTTTAGCCCCAATCCTAGCGTTACCCGATGGTATGGATGGTTTTGTTGTTTATTGTGATGCCTCTAAGATTAGTTTGGGTTGTGTGTTGATATAGAGAGGTGAGGTTATAGCCTATGCCTCTAGATAGTTGAAACCCCACTAAAGGAATTACCCAACCCATGATCTGGAATTAGCTGCTGTGGTATTTACTTTGAAAATCTGGAGGCACTACCTATATGGTGTTCATGTTGATGTGTTCACAGACCATAAAAGTTTGTAGTATGTGTTTTCTAAGAGGGATTTGAATCTCCATCAGAGAAGGTGGTTAGAGTTACTAAAAGATTATGATATGAGCATGTTGTATTATCTAGGTAAGGCCAATATACTAGCAGACGCCTTTAGCAGGTTGTCTATGGGCAATGTTGCTCATGTGAAGAACGATAAGAAGGAGTTAGCTCCAGAAGTTCATTGTTTGGATAGATTCAATGTTAGATTGATTGATTCAGCTGAAGGTAATGTTTGGGTTTAGAGTAGTTATGTATATTCCCTAGTTTCAGAAGTAAAGGAGAAGCAATATATGGATCCTAGTTTGGTCAAACTAAAGAAGTCAGTTAAATACGAAAAGATAAAAGTTTTCTCCTAAGGAGGAGATGTCCTATTGAGATATAAAGGTAGGTTGTGTGTGCCTAGTGTTGATGAATTGAGACAGAGAATTATGGCCGAAGTGCATAGTGCACTATATTCCATTCATTCAGGTGCTACCAAGATATACCGCTATTTGTGGGAAATATATTGGAGTGGTGTGAAGAAATATATAGTCGAGTTCATAAAAAAGTGTGTAATTTGCCAATAGGTTAAGGTAGAGCACCAAAGACCTGGTGGTACATTGCAAGAGTTTGGTATCCTAACTTGGAAGTGGGAAGAGGAGAAAATGGATTTTGGATCTGGATTATCCCTTTTGCATCGTCATCATAATTCTATATAGTTATTGTAGAAAGATTAACTAAGCCAGTGAATTTCTTGCTAGTTCACACATCGTATACCACTGAAGATTATGCTAAGATGTATATCCGAGAGTAAGTCAGATTGCATGGAGTTATCTTGCCTATCATCTTAGATAGGGGCACTCAGTTTACTTCCTAGTTTTGGAAAGCCTTTGAGAAGGGTCTTGGTACTGAAGTCCATCTCAGTTCTACTTTTCATCCATAGACAGATGGTCAGGAAGAGAGGAAAATCCAAACTCTAGAAGATATGTTGAGAGTGTGTTCTCTTGATTTCAAAGGTAGTTGGGATAAGAATTTTTCATTAATTGAGTTTGCTTATAATAACAATTACTATTCTATCATTCAGATGGCCCCATTTGAGGCTCTTTATGAGAGAAGATATAGATCACCCATAGTGGGTTTAAAGTGGGTGAGGCTGATTTGTTTGGGCCTGATGTATTATTTGAAGCTATAAAGAAAGTTAAGTTGCTTAGAGAAAGGTTGAAGACATGCCAGAGTCATCTGAAATCATATACAAATATAAGAAGAAGAGATATTTAATTCAAAGTTGGTGATTTAGTCTATCTAAAGATTTTACCAATGAAAAGGGTGAAGATATTTAGCAAAATGGGGAAGCTTAGTCCCCGGTATGTTGGCCCTTATAGAATTTTGTGTCGTGTCGAGAAAGTATCTTACCATATTGAGTTGATCGTAGACTTATCAGCTTTTCATCCTGTATTCCACATCTCTATGCTTAAGAAATGGGTTAGTTACTCCAATTTTGTAATTTCTTTAGAGAGCTCAAATATTCTGAAAAGTATTTCATATGAAGTGATTCCAGTTGATATTTTAGATTATAAGATCCGTAGACTAAGGAACAAAGAAGTTCCTTTGGTCAAAGTTCTTTGGTGGAATCAGTCTGTAGAGGGCGCTACTTGGGAACCAGAAGCAGATATGTGAGCCAAGTACCCTTACCTCTTCTCTATAAACACAGATTTAGTTGAACGTACTACTCTTCATTGATTCCGTTCTTTTCTAATCATATATTCATCCATATAGATCTCCTCATTTCAAGTTCATTCACTCATTGATTAACTCAGAAGCTTAGAATGATATAGAATTAGTTTAGCAATATTATTTTAATTGTGCATTCTATCATATATCCTCAGACTCCTAAGTATTCTTATCCTAGAGAGCGATATTCGAGGATGAATGTTCCCAAGAGAGATATATTATAATACCCTACAAAAATCCTCTTAGTCTAAGCCCTTTAAAGGATGCCAAGAGAGGTCTCACACCTAGAAAATTATAGCTAAGTATTGGGACTTAGTCATTTCCAAAGCCTTTGAACTTTAAGGGTTTTATTTACGACCTTCCTGACATTGGAAAGTTAATTCATGATCGGGGAAGTCCATAGTACATCTCGGGTGAGTTTTGGGTTTTTCAGACTAGTGTAAGGGTGATTTGGACATTCCAAACAATGATGACTTGCGATAAGCTCACGACAACGAGATT
The DNA here is from genome assembly GCA_026120095.1 of Capsicum chinense. NCBI lineage: Eukaryota > Viridiplantae > Streptophyta > Magnoliopsida > Solanales > Solanaceae > Capsicum > Capsicum chinense. The sequence continues at coordinate 120,360,889 of JAPEIP010000006.1, forward strand.
TATTCCCATTTCTAGAAGTTGCGCATGAGATTTATTCCCATTTTTGGGAGTCACGCTATGATGGTCAGTTACACGAGAAAGAGAGGCCAAGGGGTAGTATAGTTCTTGTTCCCCAACCCCGATCCATCCAAACACAAGATTTAAGCCTATTCTAAGCGCATTAGGCTTATTTTTCATCAAATTCTCTCAAATTAGAAACCCTAAGCTTCAATACCCAATTCCAAGAACCTCAAGATTCCACCATCATTTTTCTAAATTAGCTTAAGATTCGAAGTTCCCATTCCAAGACTTTCAAGTATTTTCATTCAAAAGTACTAATAGAATCTCGAAAGCAAGCTTGTTCATCTACATTCATCATCAAAGGTATGTGGGGTTTGAACAAGGATAAATCTTTCATCCTTGTGCACAAAACCTATTTTAATTATTAAAGTTATACGATTTTTATGTGTTTTCCCAAGAATTTGAAGCTATAGATTATACCCATTATTGTTATATACAAGCTTATGATATTTTCAACGTTTTAGAAGTTGAACTACATGGGTATGTTCATATTATTCTGCTTATTGCTGAAATTTTCATATTTTATGATGAATTATGAACATTTATATTATCAAGCATGAATTTCGAGATGTTTTATCATGATATTGGTACATGGGTCAATAAGCCCTATTTAAAGATTGTTATTCAAAGAATTGTTTTGCTATAAGCACCCCATGACTAGAATACTTTCAGATTATTAAGAAGGATTTGACTTTTTGGCCTCAGAATAGATTTGAAATCCACTTTACAAATTCAGATTATAGATTTACAGCTAGTTTTTATCATAAACCATTAGAATACTTTTAAAGTGGATTTTTCTTGAGATTTTGAGCATGATATTGGGAGTATTATTTAGCACCGAGATAGGTGCGTTACTACGGTTACATACCCCAGAACTACATACCAATGTTGAATTTAGGTTATTTCTACTTCTATGTGGATGACTAAGATTGTGATCCCTAAGATGAGATTGTTCTATTCCGATGTCAAGGGTAGAACAACCCTGTAATACCCGATATGCTTCCAAGCTAGGAAATGAATCAGTTCTCCTACAAATGAAACCTTATATCCTATGATTCATATTTGAGTACATGATTTACAATGAGTATCCTAGAGATAAGATAGCTTATGAGGTGTTAAGCATGCTCATATAATTCACTCAGAGTAAGGCAAGCTAATAGCTTTTGGATCCATCAAGTTTTAGTGTGTGATTCTGCAAGAGTGACCTTTGAATGAGGATAACTTGATTTATATGTAACATTTTAGCGGATTTAGACCCAGCAAATTATAGAGAATCAAATTAGCTTTCCAACGATTCCAATTTTATAAAAATCCAACACTCGAGCAAGAATTTATGGCCCTGCAACGTAGGAGTGCGACGCATAAACAATCGAACATGGCTACTGGAACAAGTGTGCAATAGGTTGTGTGGCGTGCACCCTCAAGTATGCAATAGCATGTGTGACGCATACCTTATCTTATGTGATAGAATATGTAGTGCACACCTTCGCATGTGCGATGAGGTGTGCGACGCACACTTATGATTTCAGCCATGAAAAACACTTCATTTTTGAGTTATTTTGAGGATAATTAAGTCTTTTAACACTCCTTATACGTCCCAATACTTAACCTCATGAATTTGTAGCTTCTAATTACATTAAAACCCTATTAACATCTTAAGTTTATTATCGAAGAGAACAAGAAGGATAAAATCTACTAGGGTTGCATAATCAAGCTTGAAGGTCCAATCTTTCAATAATTTCATCACCATTAAGATATGCGTAGTGTTCATCCACGGATCTCTTTCATTTGTGGAGTTTAAGAATCAATCTTTGATAACAAAATCATGAATTTTTTGTGGTGATATGGTTGTATTCATGTTGTTGTTTATGGTTTATGTTATAGAGTCGGAATTTGATGAACTTCCAGGAAGATTGTGATCATATAGTTGGAACCTATGAATTTGGATGGATTAAAGTGGTGTAAGTTTATGAATACACCTATGCCTTAAAGAGTGCATGTAAGGTGTTTGATAAAATTCCTACGAGACTAGAAATCATGTATTATAGCTAAATTGTGACTAAGTGAAGGATTCATGATAGGCCTCTATGATTCAATGTCATCCATGTTGATAATGTGTCTTGTGAACACTGTTGGATTACTCATGAACTAGTCTTATAGAATTATGCTATGCTTACTT
>JAPEIP010000006.1:120363227-120410650 GCA_026120095.1 Capsicum chinense
GTGACTAAGTGAAGGATTCATGATAGGCCTCTATGATTCAATGTCATCCATGTTGATAATGTGTCTTGTGAACACTGTTGGATTACTCATGAACTAGTCTTATAGAATTATGCTATGCTTACTTACAAAACCCACTCATGTAAAAAATCTAGAATACCCATGTACTTCATGAAATTCCCCAAGTTATGATATTATGGATTGTGGTTGTAATATCTAATGAGCATGATATTTAAGCTATCCAAGTACTTACACGTCGTATGAATTCCCCTTTCTATGTATAAGGTGCTGAGAACCATGATTAGTATGAAATCCCTAACTTATGATATTATGAATTGTCGACTCTAATTTTGTGAATAAGTCATGTCATGTGTGTCAGTTTCACTCTATCAAGTCCTGGGGGTATTCGTACCTGAAAAATATAGTTGTGTGCCTAGAGCCATGTCATGCTTTGAAGATACTCTCAGTCAAGCCATGAGCTATAGAAAACAGTCAGTCATGTAACTCAGGAAAACTCAGTAATCTTAGTAGTTCAGTTTTCTCAGTAATCTTAGTGCTTAAAAACCTCAGTAATCACAGTAAATCTTAGTAACTTCAGTACTCTTAATCATTCCTCTGAACTCATTATATTTCGTCCATCATCGGAATCCAATAAACTCAATTTTAGCTCCACTAAACAATACCACTAGTATCAGTTCAGTTAATTAGTATTAGTTCAACAAATTAGTTCAGTTAAGTTATTTAGTTTAGCCCAGTTATTCAGTTCAGTGTCTTTCAAATGGGAGTAGGATTCAGCACAGAGCGAACCTAGGGATGGAGGCTCACCCGCTAGAATAGGACTAAGATCCCTAGAATCTATCCCTAAGTTCCAGAAATACATTGCCAGCATAGGTACAACATATCACCCGTTAGATAGGACTGACATACTCAGGGGTCACCCGTTAGCACATTTATATGTATAGGACTGATCCCAGGAGTCAACCGCTAGATTAGAACTGACTCCACAGTAGATGTCTTTACTGTTGGCACGGTACTGACACTCTTCTAGTCAGGGCAAAGATTGTACCCCAGTCAGCTTAGCTTGGGGCATGTCATTTAGATGAACATATCCCACAGTTTTAGTTATAGAATCAGGGCTTTCAGACATAGTCAACTCGACTTAGTAGTCAAGATTCAGTACTGTTAGATACAGTCAATGCTTATCCTTGTAAATATATTTCAAAATCACCCATTAGCTAGGACTTATCTCAACTATGATTAATCAGTATCAAAATCATTAGATTTAAAGATCACTTGCTAGATAGGACTGATCTCAGACTAAGTCAAATAATCTTTATTATCAGTATACTCATGATCACCCTCTAGATAGGACTGATCTCAGATTTAGTTACTCCAAGTAGAATAGAACTAAGATATCTCCATCAGACTTAGACTATCAGATATAAATTCCCAGTATCATTTATATCGATTAGCTCTATCATTATAGTTATATCAGCTATATCAGTTGTCATAGCTCACGCTACCAGTATTCAGTTTCAAAACTGTTAGACACAGTCATTCAAACTAGTTTTTCATAATTTCAACTGTCAGAAATAGTTATTAAACTATTCAGTACCTCAGTAACAGCAAAGTCATGTCGTCAGCATTCAAACTCAGTAGTCAGTATTATCATGAGTTCAGTTATAGTTGTTTATGCATGTATGTACTCTCACGTTCATATTAGTTGGCATTGTTCATGTATATAACCCTTTGAATTTAGCCTACCTCACTTATATACTCAGTATATTCAGACGTACTGACATATTTGCACTATGGTGCTTTCTCTTATGTTACACCATAGGTTCAGAGGCACGAGCTCCAGATTAGCAGTAGCATTCTAGTATTCAGAGTTTGCAGTGAGTCCTTCTCATTTGAGGATGATATGATTATTGCTACATTTACTATTCAGTTGCTAGATGGAGTTAGTTGGAGACATGTTCCTTCAACTCCTTATTCAGTTCAATTAGAATCTTTCAGACTAGATGTTAGATTAGCTATTCAGATCTCATTATTTTCAATATTAATGACTTGTTTTAGTATTGTTATACCTTTTTCAGACATTTTGTTATCAGATGTTTATTCAGTTCGAACCTTATGGCCTTTTATGTTTATGTTTCTGCATTTTATGTATATTATGTAGTATACAGGTATAGATATTAGTCATAGGTTAGCTTGTGGTCCTTCGGGGTCATGAGCACCATGTAGCATTCTAGTTCAGAAAATCGAGGTGTTACAAGCCCTATCCTTATAGGGGCTAGTCGTGGGACACCATGGATGCTCACATGGTGTACATATCAGTTAGAATAACTTCTCAAATAGATGTCCCCCACTCTTAAAATAGTTTTAATTATTTAAGTCTTGAGATAAAGTTTTTAATATACAGAATAAGTTCCAGACTTTTTTTAGTCTATATAATTTGAGAACAAGAATGGAATATAGATTTTAGAACTAAGTGCATTGATTCATAAGATTCATACTACATGCTTTACTATTCATGATTTACGACTTTTAGGTTTCAAATTTTACTCAAGCTATGCGAGTCATTTACATTTAGCATACATGATTTGATAAACTGTGATGATATTGTTTACTTATTGCATGCACCCCCATATACTCAATACATCCTCAAAGTACTAACCTACATATACGTCTATATGCTATATTGTCTCATAATGTAGGTTCAGGTGCTCAGTCTCAACAGCGACAGTAATTTTCAAGCATCTCATCTATATTCCTATGGTTGGTGAGTCCTCATAGTTCGGGGACTTAGCTATTCATGTTTTAGTTTATTAGTAGATGTTTATTTATTTATTTCAGATAGTTTGAGTCAGCTGGGGCCTATCCCAGTGGCTTTTTAGATTTAGTAGTAGAGTCTTGTCGGACTACCATATTTAGACTTAGATCTCAGTTGTCTTATTCAGACTTTTCAGTATTTGTTTTTATCAGATTGTGGAGATAAGTATATTCAGATACGTTTAGATTTTTCAGCTATATTTCAGAATTTATGATGATATCACATTCATACTTTCCCATTTTGAGATTCAGATGTAGTAGGAAGCAGCCAGGGTTAGCTCAGGACTACTTGTAGTTTGGACCAACGTGTAGCATCCCAGGAACTAGATTTTGGGGCGTTACACAACTCTTGGGGAAAGAAACGGCCTAAGAAGGCCTTAGGAAAAGTACCCCATAAGACTGATTCTTCTACACCATCCCTGTCCGTGTCCCACTTTTCATAACATTGATATGCAATCTCTTTAAGGTGATAAGCTGTAAAGCTTACCCCGTCCACATTGGTAGCTTGCATCAACCAAAATATTTTTTTCTTTCATCCAATAAGCCCTCTGAATCCTTCTCAACCCTCACTCAAGAAAAAGTGGGAGGATTCATCTTCATAAATTAGACAACCCTTTTGGCCTCAACAAAGAAAAAAATAGTTGCACCCCACTCAGCCTGAAAAACGACTATCTGAGCAATAACATGAATAGGCTGATGGAATTCTATATTGGTCACCTCACCTTAAGGAGAACTAGTAGAAACCAGATGAATTCAAAATTTATCAGGGATAGGACTGTGAGATCTAAGATGAACCCCAAAAGTAGGATGCACCCCTTCAGCATTACCCCCCAAAAGGGATAGAAGAATTTTTTTGTGTTCTAAATTTATGAGGCATGATCTGAAAGATGAACAAACAAGGTTAGAGAAGATTCAAGAACTGATATTCCAAGCTTGAAAATTGAATACCAAGAAAGTGAGACATTCCTAAATGCCTTATAGACCCTCCCTTATAAGTGTGGCACTCTACACATCCCTAAAGAAGACTCCAATTGACACAATTTTATGGACTCCCAATTGAACATTAACCTAGGCTCTGATACCAACTAGATGGGACCCGACCAGGGTCCTTGCTGTAATGGGTGTCCCAAGTCCGACTGGGACTGGAGACCACCCCTGTTACCCAACCCAACCTTTAGCCACCTGCCCTGAGTTGGCTGAATTTTGAAGATATAACAATATAGTATAATAGCTCACATGAAGACTCTGGGATAAGATCACAACTATGATCATCCCAGTTGAGCCCAACCATCCCACTCCAACCGTCGAAACATACGAAACCATTCTAAAGGCTATTAACCAGGCCATAAAAAATAAGTTCCAAAACATAATATAATTAAACCCAAAATAAACTATGATGGAACAGTGAGAAATTATGTCAAATGATGTCATCCCACCAACTTATTCCAATACCAAGATCGACACCAATATCGATCCTTCCCATTCCAGCCCATAGCAATACCATAAAGACTCTAACGAAAAAAGTAATAAAATTCGGTTAGAACATTCCCCTAACTAGAGACAAACCAATATCCAAAAAATAAAATCAAAGTGTCTAAAATATCCATAACATGAAATAGAGCCTTCAAAAAGGACGAAAGCTCACAACTTCAGTCCAAATATTAATCCCCGAGTTAATCACTATGTAGGAGGAGTAGAATGGCCGGTTCCTGCTTAGCATGGGTATACAGCCACCAATAGACATGTTAGCCGGTGAACGCTGGCATGATCTCAGGATAAGGGTAAAATAAAGTCTTTTATAAAGCCTATTAAAACCATCCATATACACACAACCATACATATATATATAACCATGCTTAGAAAAGGAATATGGTTTATCATGCCATTAAAACCTTTACCTGGGCTATGTAGCTTTGCTATCCTAATTCACCCAAAGGCTATATGGGTTTACCTCTCCCGGCTGAAAGGGCCCTAGTGCGTAAAGCCGTACGACAAGGGAAGAAAACTGTGGATGACTAGTACATCCCCTAAAATATAGTGTGACATCAAGCACACGGTCACCAAGACCAACCTCACATCGACAAATATGAGCTTGCAGTTTTGGTCCCTCTGGGACCTCCACCTTTCATGGCTTTGCTACATATCCTTCCATTATTTCCCTACAAAACCAATTACCAAGCAACCAAACAATCTATTTAACATTTATTAACCAAGGAATTTAGTGGTGGTATCGAAATACTGACCATACTTGCAATTATTATCCATAGCCAACCATATATTGGTTTAATGGGAGTTCCAAGGGCCCTTCCATGATTTCCAATTAACCAAACCCGTGGCCATCAAGGCTTTTTCAATCCATTTAAAACCATCTGAATCATTAATATCATTTAGGGTTCCATTATGAAGTTTAAACCACGCATAAGTTCCATTGAAAAAAATAATATTATGATGAAAACATTGGAAAAGGCATTTTATCAAACACAATGGGGACGTAGTATTTCCAAAACCAAAGTCCATTACCAAAGAACCATTCCCATGCAACCAGTTATCCAGAACAACTATTAATGAATATAAAAGAATAATTAAAACATGAAAAATCATAACCAAGCATTTAATATCAAAATCCCTAATTCATATTTGAAAACAAAAATCATACAATCTATAAAGTCACGAAAACATTCATAAAAACCATGCTTCTTATTAGAATTAACAATGAAGGAAGATAACATACCTTAAACCAAAATGATAATGGAAAGAGATCACCAAGATAGGACCTAAATTAATCCTCTTGCTAAAACCCTAGCCTCCCTTGCCCAAAAGTGTATGAGAGAATTATAGTGTTTTAGAAGAGTTTCTAATTTTTAACGAATGGAATAATAGGATAAATAACCTTCCAAGTAGGTTAGAAGTCATGGGACCTCATTAGGATAAGTGGAAAAATGTCCAGAATACCCCTACTTAAGTTTCACCAAAAACCCGTCAAAGGGGAATGACTAACCCTCACGAGTCGTACCCTCCAATATAATTGGTGCCCTCCACTCGTATCCTAGCCTTAACCTTTAGATCCAACTCTATCTAGGATCTGACTCATCTAACCAAGTTATATCTAAAGCATATGATTCATACCCTTCATCCATATCTATGGCATATTAAACCCAAGGAAGATTTAGACATTGTCCACCATACGAGTCCATGTACGACTTGTACCCTGAATTACGTCTCATGGTGAGCGACTCATACTAGATCCAACTAAGTAACCAGTTGTAAGATTAATTTATGGAATCGAATAATCTGTACCCACCAATACAACTCGTACCCCTAAGTCTTATCCATTCCAGTAACTATAATCCATCCCACTAACCAATACTAGTCAGCATACGATAGGACCTACTATTTATACCCCATCATACGGCTCATTCCTATGAGTCATAGTGGGTCCACAAACTAGAATTGTCAGAAATTTTCTATGGATCAAAACCAAGGGTGTTATACTCTATCACTCTAAAACATATGTTTATCATTTAGAGATGAAAGGTTGCACCACTAAATAATGTCAAACTTTAAAAGATAGAACTCAAATAATGATTGATATCAATGTGATAGCTATAATAAAACCAAATCTTAATTTTGATTAATTTCCTAAGCATGACTTACACTTGTTTAGCACTGATGAAGAGGATATCATGTTGTTTCTATGCTCCAATATCCAAGCACTTGAAAGTACTTTAAGCTCTACACATACTTGAAACAATATGGAGTTCTTTTTTTCTTTTATTTTATGTAATTAGAACTATATTTGATCTGATTTTCCTATATAAAGGATATTTAGGTGCTCATTTAATGAATTTGGTCTCATTATAATAAAAATTTTCTTTTCCACTATGTTTTACCACTTTGAAACTCTTCATGGAATTAGATGTACTAACAAAGTGATCAAAGGATTGATGTTCAACATTATCGACCTTATTCATTTCCTAGATTTATTTAATCTTTGATGCGACTACAATTCAAAGTTTGACATCATAGAATTCATTGAGTATCATACGTTTGAATTATAAGTTCCATAATTATACTACTTCATGTGTTAGAAGCATGGATTACTTGTTAAGCTCTAGTATTCATCTTCTTATTTGACTTAGATCTATTTTTGCGAGTATCTCATATTTTTATATTATTATTGTTATTGTCATGTTTTCAACTTATCTATGCTAAGTGATTTGTATTAATTTGTTTATTTTGCTTATAGGTTGTCCAAATATTTGACATTGAATCTACCAAGAGTCTACAAATTAACAAATATACCTAACCATCTTGATCCTATTTGTAACAAAAATGTTGCCGCTTCTGAAGCACAAAATACATTCTTGCCCATATCTCATTATTCGTCTCCTCAACAAATATTTTTGGCACACGCTAATATTGGTACTTTGCAAAACATAGTAATACATGATGGGGAATCACCTACACTACAATAAAAGTGTATGGACTTAAAAAAGATATTGGATGAATATCTATGTTCCCAAGGCATTAATGACTTAGATAAGAGAAACTATACCTACATCTAAGGGTAGATTTTCCAACAGGATACAAAGATGGACATTGAGACCTGATTGTTCATCCAATGGACAATTATGGTATATTAATTAACATCGGACATAATGAAGTTCTGCTAATGAGATTGTTCATTTTAAAGTTTGTATGGAGTAGCACTTACTTGGTTCATCAAACAAGACTTTGACAAAATGGGATACATGGGAAGACATGGCTCAAGACTTTATGAGACAATATAAGTTTAATATTAAGATCAATTTGATGATGATGGACTTTCTTGAAGTAAGGAGAATGACTCATCAATATTTTAAGAATTATACAAAATCATGGAGATTGGAAGCTTCTAATATATGTCCTCATGTGCCCGAAGAAGATTTGGTTAAAAACTTTCATCAGGTCGCTATATGGAATACACTATCAAAGATTATTCTACTTATGTATTTGAATCTTCAGCAATGTAATTTTAATTAAAAAAATAGATTATGGCATTCGAACAAAAAAGATTTTGATGTTTCTGCAATACAAGCTACTTTTCAAGCACTGAAAGCTTACCAAAAAGAAAGAAGATATATCAACCATCACACCTCAAGAGAAACACTATCAAAATAACCAATAAACATATGCCATTTTGGACACCTATAACCCATAAGGTTTTCATACCCAAACTCCCACCACTAATATTTTCAACAATGGGTGTTTTCAATACCATTAAATCCTCATAAACCAAAGAAATTAAAACCTCATGCTTTACCCCTTTAACTAAACCTTCAACCAATATATTCCAAAGATCGTTTGCTCAAGAATTTTTGAAAGTAAGAGGAGGATGGATCCCTAAATATATAATTTTGAATTTTTATTAGTACAAAATGTGTGCATATTATTCAAATATAAAGGGTGATGATATTGAGGAATTTTCAGCATTAAGGGACAAGATCCAAGATTTGATAGACAAGGATGAGTTGTAGTACGACTAGGGTCACTGAGAAATATCTATGATACTACAGGTAAAACTATTGTCCAATATAATTCAATATAAATCACCTTAAGATATTTGACAAAGAAGTATGAAGAGTATCGAAGGAACTAAAAAGGAAAAAACTATCACATGCAAAGTACCAATTCTCTTTCAAATTAATAAAATTTCCTACTTTTGTTTCTATTTTTCTTTGTGCTGATGAACTACATTTGATCTGACTTTCATTTGGATATGTAGGCAGTACACTCTTGGATTTGATCTCCATCTAATAAATTTTCCCTTTTCCATCATATTCAAATCATGTTAGCTTTTGACAAGACTCTATTTGACAAATCTAAGTTATTTTAGACCATTCTATGACTTCAAATGACAACTGCAGATTCAAAGTCGAACCTCAATGTTTGAATAAAGATAATTATTTCTTTTAAACTAACATTTTCTTTGAGTAATGTAGGAATATAACACTTTAAGAGTAAAAATTGAGGAATTTTTTTTAGATTACCTCAAAAGCTCTACAAGTAGACAATATTTAGATTTAGATTTACAGGGAAGAGCAAAATATATTCTAAATTAGGGGAAAAAATTTTGTGGGTTCCTACAAAATTCCATCATAATGGCATGGAAGACTACCAAGAAGTTACTGACAAACATAAGATATAACGAGTTTATGCACCGTAAAATAGAAAACCGGATTCATCCATCCTAAAATAACAGATATCAGGTTCATTCACCTAAAAATTGGACCTGTTAGGTTCATCCACCCCAAAATAGGATTTACTAGGTTCATCCATCCTAAAAGAGGATATATTGAGTTCATCATCCCCAAAATAAAATATATCAGGTTTATACACCCCAAAATAGGATATACCGGGTTCATCATCCTAAAATAGGATATACTGGGTTCATCTATTCTAAAATAAGATATATCAGATTTATCTATCCTAAAATAGAATATATCAAGTTCGTCTACTCTAAAATAGGATATATCAGATTCTTCCACCCTAAAATATGATATATTGAATTTGTCCATCCAAAAATAGGATATACGAAGTTCATTCACCCTAAAATTAGATATATCAAGTTCATCCACCCTATAATAGGACATATTGGATTTGTTCATCCTAAAATACGATATGTCGAGATCGTCTATCCCAAAATAAGATAACTGAGCTCGTTCGCCCTAAAATATGGATAATTGATTTTCCAGGCATATAATCATTCTTAAAAAGTCAAAACTGGGGCAGATTTTTTGAGGTCTCTCAAAAAGATTTGAAAACAAAAACAATGTCAAAAAGATATGTTTTCTTATGTCATCTTATTATTATTTTTATTTATTACTATTAGTTTTCAACGTATTACTTAAACTTATCTATGCGTATAAACTAACCATTTTATCTAGTTGTGTTAGGAGCTGCAGGTATGCCCCAAAAAACATAAGAAAGGACGTTTGAGAATTATTCTTCCATTTTGAAAAACTATTCTTTATCCCTATATCACATATCCTAACCTAAATCATATTCATATTTCACCTTTTACGACTACTATGCCTAAATCTCGTCAACTCATACTATTTTTATTTAAATTTAATATTCATCAATTTTCTTTAGGAATCTCATTCATCCCTAAATCTAAAACCACAAACAACCTAATTCTCGTAAATCATAGATACATAGATGACTTGAAATTAAAGTCATGGCCACATCATTTTACAAATTTCATCTTGTTTTTTTCAATTCTAAAGAATCATCCCTTCGATTGAACAAAATTAGCTATTACGTCAATGTTCTTTCCCCAACAATTTATTTTTAATTCTTGAACAAAGAAGGGGTAGTTGTTGACGCCCAATTGTAACCTTCCTATATAAAAGTTTGGATGTTATGTGACAAATAACATCTTTTAAATATTTTTCAACTATTAAGTCATTTATATAATTATTTATACATTTGAAAAATTAGTCATACATCTTATTTGTTTTTTTTACATATCTTAATTTCAAAATTTATGAGTGTATTATTTAACGTCATTATTAACTCACACATAATTCTTATATATACATACTTTAGTTCAATAACGTCTCATTTCAAATGTAACTTTTCATAATTTTCATACTTTATATATGATTAATTCCCAAATAACATTTTATTTACTATTTATAATATTTTATTTATCTTCACTATTGCTTATCAATTGGTACTTGATTCCATCTAATTTCTCAATTCTTTTAATTTCTAGCCACTTTGTATCCAATTGATATCAATTTTAGTCAAAATGATATCAATATAAAATTCCCATTGTAATTCCAATATTGACCAAATTTGGCCCGTTATAGCTCGACTCATATCTAACTTTTAATAATAGTTGTCCATCCCTCACGATCAAGATCCACAATTTAATCTCAGTATTCTTTCTTTTTAATCAAGCTAAACCCCAATATCCTTATCCAAAAAAGTCCATTTTTACTCCCTCTATCTCCACTATGCACTAGTGCCTTAATCTCCCTAACACTCCTTCAGACTCCAAGTCGTCGTCCACTACCACTATAACTCTACCAGCCATGGATGCGCCACAACTTTTTTCCCCTCTCTAACGATCTCACTTCTTCCATTTCACTTCTTCACTTTATAAATTTATGTCGTATTCTCTATCAAAAGTCCCCCTGACTCTACCAAAATCTCACTACCAGTCTAACTAAATCTATAACACCCTGGGTTTCTGGTTCTTGAAAATTTTTAAAATTTTATCCTCACTGCCTTGACTATGACTTACCCCTACGAGTCATAGAGAGTCTTGACGGGTCCTAGGGACCTAATTGTAACCAAATCAGTAAGTGTATGACTAAGTTCTTCTCTAGGTACGAGTGGCTTACTATGAGTCATGAGGACTCATTACAAGTCATTGGGTATAAATCGTTAGATGTCTAGTATTTATCTCAAATAGGTTTTGTGTTGACTATGACCTATGAGTCGTATAGTGCCATTATGAGTTGTACCAGCAGAATCGTTGGGTCAACAGTATGTGGGTGCCCTAACACTATCTTCATTATGACTCATGGTGATAAGTCATATGATGTGGTTATGATTCACATAGTGACTAGTAGTCACTAAAGACTAAATTTTAGTTTTAAATAAAGGGTAATTTGGACAATTCCCTCCTTACCCAATTAAAACCCCACATTTATAGGACACTTAAAAAGGGTTATTTCTCATTCATAACGTACTCAAACACTTCAAAAACTCTGTTAAGTTTCTCAAGAAGCCATTCTTAGGGTTTCAAAGAAATAGGTCATCCAAGGGCTCAAGGGTGGAATTTTGTTCATAAACTTGGATATTTCACGTATATTACTCTTCCCTAATTGCTAACTTTGTAAAAGTGCGTGTTTTAAAGTGTTGCTCATGAGATATTGATGTTGCTTTAAGCTTAAAGAGCTAGTAGCATACTTAAAAATCTAGTAGCAAGCTTAGTAGCATGCTTAAAGAGCTAAGAACCTAAAAATTTTCTAAGTGTCAAAAGGACTTAGTCATATTTTAAGATCCTAAACTTTTATAATTTCTAAATTGACCTATTTGACCCTGAGACATAGATTTTTGAATTGATTCATGTTTAGGGGTGTAAGTAACAGGTCTCAGGTAAGTTTTAGATATTTTGAACGAGGTTTGAGGCGTGTTTGGGAATTGAAAATAGAAGGCCACTGCAATTTCACCGTATAGCAATGAGACCTTCATCGCGTCGTGGTGAAGAGCAAAACAACAATGGTCAGTTTCAGTGACACACCGTGATTGCACTATGTCGCGGTGAATATGGATATGAGCACATCACCGCATTGCGGTGAAGTCTAAACCGGTATTTCAGTTGTAAATTTAAATTCGAGGGGAAGACTCATCTTTTCCCTAAGGCCCCAAGTCATGTAAATCGTGAATTAAAATATATTTTGGGCATAATATGCCCAAATTCACTCAAATCCATCATGAACAAAACCCTAACTTCTCTCCCAAAGATCAAGAATTCATCTTTAAGTTTATGATTTTTAAGAAACGAGTAAAGATTTTAGTCCTATTTTTCAAACTAAGTAATCGAAGGTACATGGGGTTTTCCTAAACTACATGGGCATGGTGAAATTGTTTTATTAAGTTTTTAAGGTTTAGAAATCATATACTCATGATGGGTTTTGAGAATAATTTAAAGAATATGCATTATGAATCCTTTTCAATAATATAATATTTTGATCTTGAGGCCATCCCGTGAAATTTTGATTTTCTCATGTATAAGTATATATGTGTTTTTTAGTTTTGAAACATGAATTTAGAGCATGAATAATGAATTTTCCCTCTCTCATTGTGTTACTTTTTGATTTACAAGTCATGGTTTACTAAATGGCATATCATAAAGTATGAGTTAAGAGATTTAATATCTTATAAGACCTTTATGCTGGTTGTGAATTATAGAGAGAGATAAGTTCTCATTTTTGAAAGCTAAATATGATAATCAAAGGTATTACATGATTGTTTCCTGAAATTGACCACTATTTGTTGAAATGTTGAAAAGAGAGTATCTTTTCATAGTTTGACATATGTTTTGAAATATGAATCATCTTATACTATGTGAATGTTTTGGTTATCTAAATATTTTTTTGAATGAAAGAGTTGTACATGATATTTTATGGCTTAGAAGATATGACTTGTAAGTCTTGGTATGACGATACCAACCAGATGAATGCCATAATAGAGTAATATTTTCAAATTTTGATTTCAAATGATGCATGCCATAAAGAGTTAAAAATAGGTTTGAAGAGAGTTAGGTGGTTACCCGCAGAAGGCACGGTTTTAGAAAACTCATTGCCCTAAATCGTGTTTTTCCGAGATGGGATTGTTATGTCCCTAAGAGGGATTATACGCTGCCCTAGTGCCCTTTGGAATATTAGAGATAAAGACTCCAACCCTTGCCGCAAACTTGGGTTTAGGGCTTGGCCACCGAGTTAAGGACGGATTCCATATAGCCCGTGGGATTGTAGAGTTGTAGGGTGTACAACCTAGCCCAAAGTAGATAAAGAGTTGAGTTGTGATTTATAGAAATTTTTTGAAAGCCTATTGAATATGCCCATATATTTTCAACTATTTTAGACTAACATATTTTTATGAATTACCCTCACATATGTTTCATAAATGTACGCTATTTTGGATTGCTCTGTGTACTAGTACATCTATATTAACCTCCTACATTTTTGGATCTGAAGCACAATTCCAGGGTCCCGCTAAGAACTAGATTCTATATCTGAGACTTGAAATTGGTGAGCCTTCTTTATTTTAGAAGGCCTGGTTTATAAGACTCTGTTATTTCATTATGGTTTATAGTTCGACTGGGTGCCTGTCCTAGTTTTAGATAGATGTTGACTTTCATATCGTTAGAGATTTCGCAAACTAGTGTATGTGTTTTAAATGTTATCAACCCAATTTTGTATTATTCAACTGAATTAAGAGATTGACCATATTTTTTTTTGTTAAGTTTTTCCATACTTCTTTATGTTGTATACTAATTGTGTATAACCAGATAAAGATGGGCCTCCGAGCCTCTATAGTTCGGGATGCTGGTTAAGGATAGAGTGTTGGCTCGGGTCATGAAAAATATGGTATCATAGCATGGTTCATGGTCCCAAGGTGTCTATAAAATCACGTTGGGTAGATTCCTATTTATGGGTATGTATCACATCATAATTATAAGTAGGAGGCTACCAGGTGTTTAGGAATTTCTCTCTCTTTCTTTCATAGTTTAGTCCATGCTGTGGAGTCTGAGTGTCCTCTAACCAATGATTCCTTATATTTTACAAAATTGATCATGCCTCCTAGTAGGACCAACAAAAAAAACACATAAGATGAGGATGTTTGTCCCACTCATAGGATGCGGACCCATAATAGAGCTTGTACCCCAGAGTTTGTGGCTACACCGAAAGTTCTTCCAGTTCTGACCAATCCACCTCAAGCTCCCTGGACTAGTGTTAAACCATCCTCAGCAACCTCATAGGAAAGTTTTGAATGCTAAGTTCCAAAAGTCTATCTTTATGATTGCTCAACTGGAGGCCTCTCAGACCCATCGATCTGAAGATATGAGTTTTATGTTTGGTTCATCTGAGGTTACACTGGTTGGTTAATTCATGAGACTTAACCCGTCTATGTTTACTGGTACGAAGGTTAAGGAGGACCCCCGAGGGTTCATTGATGAACTAGAGAAAATTTTTAGAGTTATGCATGCGAATGGAGTTGAAAAGGTTGAGTTGACAGCGTATCAGTTGAAACATATCGCCAATCAGTGGAATAATGAATGGGAGGATTCGAGGGGTAATAATGCCGAGCCTTCTGTGTGGGGTGAGTTTATGGAAGATTTATAAGACCGTTCTTTTCTCGGGAATTGAGGGAGTCAAAGGTTACAAAATTAATGAATTTTAAGCAAGGAAAACTAAGTATTAAGGAGTATACATTGAAGTTCAACCAGCTATCCAGGTATGCTCCAAAATTTGCGGGTACCATGAGAGACTACATGAGAAAGTTTACATCCAGCCTGTTAGATGATGGAATGTAAGGGAGTAATGTTGAATATAGATATGAATTTCTCCCGATTGTCCATTCACATACAATAGGTTGAAGAGCAAAAGAATAAGCTAGGAGAGGCAACGGAGAAGGACCGGCAGTCTAAGAGGGCCAAATCTACAGAACAGAATAACATTCAGTAATACGGTGGTAATAATTGGGGCAACAAGTGGTCAAATAAGAAGTTTTGGAGTAATGCTCAGTCTTTCGCTAACGCCCAGTGCCCAAACCGCCAGTTGATCGATGGGTTCAAAACATTCAGCCTAGAGATAGATCAGGGGTACAGGGGACCTAGTCCCAAGGTAGTGTAGCTCAGATGTATCAGTTCTTTCCTCGATATGGGACTTGCGGCAGAAGTTACCCAGAGAAGTGCTAGTTTTGCTCGATAGTATGCTACGCTTGTGGCTAGCTAAGACATATTCAAAGAGACTATTCGATAGCTAGGGGCAATGTTGGGAGTGTTAATTCTCAGTCAAACTCCATGGCACCACCACCACCCAAGGGTACTACTTCAGCTATCGAGGATGGTCGCAATCAGTTATATGCTTTATCTACCAGCCAGGATATTTAGGCTTCACCAGACATTGTTACTGGTCCATTACAAATTTTCTCCCATGATATGTATGTGTTACTTAATCTGGGTCTACCTTGTCCTATGTGACCCCATATGTGTCAGTTGATTTGGTTTTAAGCCTAAAAATATTTTGTAACCTTTCTCTATTTCAACTCTTATTGGTGACTCTATTGTGGCTAGGAGGATGTATAAAAACTATGTTGTGTCCATCGATCATTGTGATACTAAGGAAAATCTTTTTCAACTTGATATAGTCGAATTTGATGCTATTTTAGGGATGGATTGGCTCTATTCATGTTATGCCATATTAGACCGTGAAACCCGAGAATTCATACTTTTCTTTGCAAATAAAGCAGTGATAGAGTAGGAGAGGTATTCTTTAGAACCTAAGGGGAAATTCATATCTTATTGCAGAACCTGTAAACTTATAACCAAGGATTGTTTGTATCATCTTATTCAGGTCAAAGATTCTAGCACTGAAAGTCCTTTCCTCCAGTCTATCCCTATAATTTATGAATTTCCAAAAATCTTTCCTGATGATCTCCTAGGGATACCACCTGATAGGAAGATAGACTTTGGCATCAATTTATTGCCAGACACTCAACCTATCTCTATCCCACCATATAGAATGGCTCCAGCAGAATTGAAAGAGTTGAAAGAACAATAAAGACCTCCTTGATAAAGGCTTCATTCATCTAAGTATTTCTCCCTGGGTGCTTCAGTGCTCTTTATGCGTAAGAAAAACGATTCCCTCCGTATGTGTATAGACTACCGTCAGCTTAATAAGGTCACTATTAAGAATAAATACCCTCTTCCCAGAATCAGTGATTTATTTGATCAACTCTAAGGTGCCAGATGTTTTTCCAAAATAGAACATTATTCACGGTATCATCTGTTAAAGGTTAGGGAAGCTGACATTCCCAAAATAGATTTCCCAACCTAATATGTCCATTATGAATTATTAGTTATATCCTTCAAGATGACTGATGCCCCGCAACTTTCATTAACATAATAAATAGGGTGTTTTATTAGATTCTAGATCTGTTCGTCATAGTCTTTATTGATGACATATTAGCTTACTCTAAGAAAGAGAAAGATCATGATAGTCACCTCTGAATCATCCTTCGGACCATCAAAGATCATGAATTATATTCAAAGTTTTCCAAATGTAAATCCTGGCTTAGAGCTATTGCTTTCTTGGGGCACATTATTTCTAGTGAGGGGATTAAGATTGACCCACAAAAAATTAAGGCAGTGAGATGATAGCCCAGACTTATGACTCCAACCGATATCCGAAGCTTTTTGGGTTTGGCAGGGTATTACAGAAGATTTGTATATATTTTTTCCTCCATATCTTCTCCTCTTACCAAATTAACTCAAAAAAAGGCAAAATTTTTATGGTCGGACTTATGTGAAAATAATTTTGAGAAACTGAAAGATAAGTTGACTACACCGCCAGTTTTGACTCTTCCTAATGGTATCGAAGGTTTTGTTGTGTATTATTATGCATCTCGGATGGGACTTGGGAGTGTACTTATGTAATATGGTAAAGTGGTGGCATATGCATCTAGGCAGTTAAAGGCGCACGAAAAAAATTATCCCACTCATGACTTAGAGTTAGAAGTTATGGTGTTTGCACTTAAGATCTAGTGGCACTATCTTTATGGGGTGCATGTAGATATATTTACTGATCACAAAAGTATGTAATATGTTTTCTCATAGAAAGAGCTGAATATCATGTAGAGGCATTAGTTAGAATTTTTGAAGGATTATGACATGACCCTACACTATCATTCAAGTAAGGCCAATATGGTGGCCAATGCTCTTAGCAGGTTGTCAATGGGCAGTCTTTCTCATGTTAAGAAAGGAAAGAGGGAGATGGTCAAAGATATTCATCAGCTTACAAATCTGGGAGTTCAACTTTTGGATTCCAAAGATGGAGGAGTAATTATTCATGATATAACTAAATGCAACTTATATGCTGAAGTTAAAGATAAATGGGTTGAGGATCCCATCTTGGCATAGATTAAGAAAGCTGATGGTCAACAAAAGGTGATGGTGTTTGAGATCGAAGATGATAGGGTTTTGACATATTAGGGTAGGCTCTGTGTTCCGAATGTGGATGAATTGAGACAGAGCATTCTTGACGAATCTCACACTTTGAGGTATGTTATTCACCCATGCTCCACAAAAAATATCATGACCTTAAGACTATTTACTAGTGGAATAATATGAAAAAAGATGTTGCTAATTTCATTTCTAAGTGCTTAAATTACCAAAAAGTCAAGGTAAAGCATTTGAGACTAGGTGGCACTTATAAAGAGATAGCTTTACCTATATGGAAGTGGTAGATGATTAATATGGACTTTATTTTGGGGCTTCCTAAGTCTCGGAACCTATATGATTCAATTTTTATGATTGTGGACTGAATGACCAAGTCCGCTTATTTTCTTTCTGTGCGGGCAAATTATTTAGGGGATGACTATGCTAAGTAATATATTCATGAGATAGTTCGATTGCATGGGGTTTTGGTGTCTATTATATCTGACCAAGGTACGCAATATTTTTTGCAGTTCTATCTATCCTTTCAGAGGGGTTTAGGCACCCAAGTAAACCTGAGTACTGCCTTCCACCCTAAAACTGTTGGGCAAGATGAACGCACCATCGATATGTTAAGGGCCTATGTGATTGACTTCAATGGTAGTTAGGTGGATCATTTATTGTTGATAGAATTCGCCTACAACAATAGCTACCATTTTAGTATTAAGATAGCCCCTTTTAAGGTACTTTATGGAAGGAGGTGTAGGCCACCAATAGGGTGGTATAAAGTGGGAAAAACTCGATTCTTTGAGTTGAACCTTGTGCATCAGGCAATGGAAAAGGTGTATATCATTATGGAATGGCTTAAGAATGCTTAAAGTGGCTAGAATCTTATGCCGATGTTAGAAGGAGAGATTTAGAATTTGAGGTGGATGATTGGGTATTCTTAAAAGTCTCCCCTACGAAGGGATTCATGTTGTTCGGGAAGAAAGGGAATTTTAGTCCTCGTTATATAGGACCATATCAGATTATAAGGAGGATAGGTGGGGTTTCTTATTAGTTAGACTTGCCTGCAACTCTAGATTCCGTGCATCCAGTGCTCCATGTGTCCTTGTTGAAAAAGTCTATTGGTGATCATTCCCTAGTGTTGCCTGTAGAGGAAATCAATGTGAAAGACTCCTTGTCATATGAAGAAGAACCCATTGCCATTTTGGATCACCAATTTCGGAAGCTAAGGAGTAAGGAAATAGTTTTGATTAAGGTGTTTTGGAAGAATTAAAAAGCCGAGAAAGCTAATTAGGAATCAGAGGATGACATGCAAACTAGATATCCAAACCTCTTTGAGATCGTGGATGACAACATAGAAGGTACAAATCATATACTAATCTCATTATCTTTTATTTGGTGCTTATCTGTGTTTTGAGCCATCATTCGGGGACGAATGACCCTAAGAGGGCGATGATGTAACACCCCATAGCATTTTTGACTTGATATCACACTTAGTTGCATGCTTAAAGATCTAACAACCTGAAAATTTTCAAAGTGTCAAAGGACTTATTCATATAGTAAGCTCCTAAACTTTTATGATTTAAAAAATTGACTTTCCGACCTCGAGACATAGATTTTTCGGTTGATTCACATTCAGGGGTTTAAGTAGCAAGTCTCGGGTAAGTTTCAAATCTTTTTGATGGAGTTCAAGGCATGTTTAGAATTGAAAACAGAAGGTCACCGTAATTTCACCACGTTGCAGTGACTATAGCGGTGAGACGTTCACTGCGCTACGGTGAAGAGCAAAACAACAATCATCAGTTCTAGTGACTCTCCACGATTACACCGCATCATGGTGAGTATGGAGATAAGGGCATCACCGCATCACGATGAAGGATAAATCAGCATTATATTTGTGAATTTAAATCCAATGGGTAGACTCGTCTTTTCCTTAACGCCCCAAGTTGTGTAAACTATGATTCAAATATATTATTGGGCATAATATGCCCAAATTCACTTAAATCAATTAAGAACAAAACCCTAACTTCCCTCCCAAAGATCAAGGATTCACCTTTAAGTTCAAGATTTCCAATCAACGAGTCAAGATTCGAGTCCTATTCACAAGATAAGTAATCAAAGGTACGTGAGGTTTTCCTAAACTACATAGGAATGGTGAAATTGTTTTATTAAGTTTTTAAGGTTTTCAAATCATATATTCATGTTGGGGTTTGAGAATAATTTACAGAGTATGAATTATGAATCCTTTTCAATGATATAATATCTGGTCTTGAGGCCTTCCCATGAAATCTTAATTTTCTCATGTGTATATATATATATGTGTGTGTGTGTGTGTGTGTTTCAGTTTTTAAACATGAATTGAGAGCATGATTAATGAATTTGCCTCTCTTATTGTGTTACTTCTTGATTTACAAGTCATGGTTTACTAAATGGCATGTCTTAAAGTATGAGTCAAGAGCTTTACTATCTTATATGAACTTCATGGTTGTTGTGAATTGGAGAGAGGGATAATTTCTTATTTTTAAATGCTAAATGTGACAATCAAAAGAATTGCATGATTGTTTTGAGAAATTGACCACCATTTGTTGAAATATTGAAAAGGGAGAATCTTTGCATCGTTTGACATATGTTTTGAAATTTGAATCCTCTTGTACTGTTTGAATGTTTTGGTGGTCTAAACATTATTTTGAATGAAAGAGTTGTACATGATATTTTATGGTTTTGAAAATATGACTTGCAAGTCTTGGTATGACGATAGCAACCAGATGAATGACACAACAAAGTAAGATTTTTAGATTTTGATTTCAAAGCTGCATGTCTTAAAGAGTTAAAAATGGGCTTAAAGAGAGTTAGGTGGTTACCCAAAGAAGGCATGAGTTATATTGTTGGATTACTATACATTATGTCATGTGGGCTTGAATCTCCTTAAAAGGAGTGTCACGACCTAAAAGTTGAGGCTATCATAGCACTAATATCATCCTAGCCTTGATAAGTAAGCCAAGTTCCTAAAAGTTAAAAAAATTTAAAAATAGTAATAAAATAGAACAAAACAAGACTTCTAGAAAAAACCCAAGCCATAATATAGACAAATACGGAAGTGCAAAAAAAATACATAACCATCCAAAAACCATGTATCACAAGTGGAAGAGCATCTAGAAATTATATCAGAATCTTAAATAATACATGTATGTCTCTAAAATAGATAATCACATCAAGTAGATAAGATGAGACCGGAATTAACTCTGAAAGACTAGAGCGTACAGTACCTCAAAATCTCCAACTGATCAAGCATCAAATCAGCCACCATGTGCTGCACTCGTACTATAAGCTACACCAAAAGAAAAGAGTCAGACTAAGTATGATTCACTTGTACTCAGTAGGTATGATACACCGACTGAGCAAGGAAAAGATAATACAATTAAAGAAATTACTATGAGCATGCAACCTACAAGTAGAAAAGTTCTCAAAATGTAGATCACATGGTCTCCATTATATATAGAGAGAGATAAAGAGAGAGAGAGATAAGCATTCACAAAAGTACATTGAGACTGATTACATGTCAAGTAGGACATAAAGGATCAACACATGATATGCAATACGTATGCAAATACGATGTAATGAACGATGAAGTGAATAAATTTGAAAGTCATTATATGACTTTCTGTATGCACCTATAGAGACTCAATGCTGCCAAAATAGGCCACACAAGGGTTCACAACCTATATACTATCTCAAATCTCAACTAATCTCATGTTCATATCTCAATCCGCCCGACCAGCACATCCCTTGATTTAAAATTTTTAAAAAGTGTCTCATTTTCTTTCAAAATTATTTTTCCTTAATAGTATCAAAGTCTTATGAATGTGAATGTATAAATAAGGATATAATGTGCACACAATTAATTAAGTATAAAGATAACACATCCATTTAATAAATGTATAAGTGAGTCTAGTAATCAACTCAATATGTCAATATTTCGTGATGTTAGTTGTAGTTTGGCACCATTGGAATAAATATACATATAAGACATTATTAATATCATATAAACCAAAGACTCGGGCAATTCCTATCATGATAAAGGCGGACAAATGTACAGATAAGGCAAATATTGGCAAATAAAGCCTCTACACGAGTAACACACAATATATAATATCACAAGTCAAAAACAACAGGATATAAGCCCCCACTCGGTGTAATACCCCTTAAGTTTATTAGCTCAATAGAACTTCTGGTTGCATGTTTAAGCGGTCCAAGGCTTGAAATTTTCACTAAGTGTTGAGGACTTAGTCATTTTCAAGAGCCCAAGATTTTATGGATTTATTTTTTTTGCCTTCCCGAAATTGAGATGTTGGTCTTTTAGTTGAAACATGTTTAGGGATGTTAAAGGTATGTCTCGGAAGAGTTTTGGAATTTTTAGGCAGGATTTGGGACATGTTGGACCATGGAGGCAGTAAGCCTTCGCGATTGGGCCGCATTGCGAAGGCTATTCCCTCGAGATAGTGTCTAAACTATGCAGTCTATTCCCCAAAGATAGGGTTCACATAGCTTAGGCTATTCTATCGAGATAGGGTCTACACTGCATAGGCTATTTCCCTGAGATAGGGTCTGCACTGCGTAGGCTACTCTCTCGCTATAGGGTTCACGATGAGGAGGCATTGTATTTCCAGCTTCATGATAAAAAAGACAAGCAAAATTTTGTCCTTTTCTCTAAACCCTAGTCATCTAAAGACGACTTAAAACACTTAAAAAATTATTATTTGCCCATGATCATCTAAATCACTCATGTAGAAACCCTTCCACT
The DNA here is from genome assembly GCA_026120095.1 of Capsicum chinense. NCBI lineage: Eukaryota > Viridiplantae > Streptophyta > Magnoliopsida > Solanales > Solanaceae > Capsicum > Capsicum chinense. Next base: position 120,385,583 of record JAPEIP010000006.1, read on the forward strand.
CTTCCCAAGAACAAAATTAATGTTTATTCCCTCATGAACTCAAGAAGTTAAGTTCCAAATTCAAGCTTTCTCCAAGAATTCATTCAATCGAGGTATGTGGGGTTTATGAACAAGGTTATTCTTTCATCCTTGTGCCCAAAGTACAGATTTTAAGATTGAACCTATTTACGTTGAATTAGGGTCCAAACCCAAATAGCCATACTCTTGAATTATGTAACTACCATGAGAATAAAAGCTTTAAGCGCATCAAGAATTGTAAATATTCATGTTTTGATTTATAATATTCATATTAAGATTTTAAATTTCTTTATTTTGACTAGGATTACTGATAGATTTCAAGTGATTATTGAGCATGATGTTTTATTATGACATTTTATGATTTAAAGCATAAATTCTAAGCCCTAAGTAGAAGTATTGATTTTACAAGAAGATCATGCTCTTAAGCTCCATTGATAAGTTTTATGATATGATTTAAAGTAAAGATTGATATTTATCATAAGATAAGATATGACATCCACATTTGTTCATCCTGATTATGATTTAAAGAAAGAGAAGCAAAATTGGTTTTCGATCTTTAAACCCTTATGCTATTTTAAGGTGGATTTTCTAAAGTATGAGTATATAAGTACTCTAGGAGTAGTATTTATCACTAAGAAGGGAATGCGGATGAGTGTATCCCAAATTCCTAGAAACTACGAGCCACTATAGGTTAAGGCTTTTCCTAATATAGATGAAGTTCAGTGATCCATAAGATTAAGGTTCTATTCTAATGGCAAGGGTAGAATAACTCTCCCCAGCATAGGTAATACATTGGACTCTATGGAAGCTCACATGGTTTAGTTGGTTAGAAAAAACTCCCAAAAAAAAATAATAAGTAAATCTTTTAGAAACTAAGTGTCATAGCTCACAAAGGTTATTCTTATGGTTCTTCATTTCTGATTATGATCTTACAGTTATTTTATTTTATTCATGTTCAAGGTGAGTCATTTACACTTAGCATGCCTCATTGAAAGTGTATTTGAATATTTAGTTATCATTTTTATTTATGCATCCACCCCCACATACTCAGTACATTCCAAAAGTACTAGCCCACATATATGTCCATGTGGTACATTGTCTTATAATATAGGTTCTTGTGCTTATTTCTAGTAGCACGATTGATTACGGGCATCACCACATACATCCCAACTTTTGGTGAGTTATCAAAGTTCGAGGGCCCAATTTATCAGACTTTTGTTGTTGATGAAATATTTAGTTATTTTATTTTAGCTAATGTTTGGGTTAGGTGGGGTTTGTCCCAGTGACTCTCTGGTTATTTTAGAGCCTTGTCAGACTAGTGAGGTTTTCATATTTTTAAGAGATTTCTAAAGACTTCTAAGTTAAAGACTTTTGTTAAGATATAAATTCGTTTACCTTCTTATTCTAATAGGTAGTTCTATTTTCATATGAGTTCCAAGTTAAGTTAGAATTATGGATACTCTTGGGACTATTTGTAGTCTTGAGAACTGTGTTATGTCCAGGGGGTACTTCTGGGGCGTTACAAACTTGGTATCAAAGCCTAAGGTTTTAAAGATTCTTAAGGATTCAAACAATCCACATTACGTAGTTGATCATCGATGTGAAGCACACTACATTTATGAGCAAGAGGCTATAGAATGAGATAGGAATCATTATATCTTTCCAGATCTATCGTTCTTATAGTAGTCTCTATCAGCCTTAACTTATGCTTTTATTTGATAGAATATGCCTCCTTATTGAGCCAATGCACGTAGAAATGATAATCAACCACCCCTGCATGCCGACCCTCTGAATGAGAATGTATCTCATGCTGAATTTAGAGTTGCCTTTTAAGCGTTATCCCAAGTTGTGAACGCCAATGTTCAGGGAAACCAACAAGTGGCAGTCCCACTTTAGCAAAATGGTAATTTAGCTGTAACCGGAATTTGGGACTTTATGTGGATGAATCCACCTGAGTTCTATGGGTCAAAGGTTGATGAGGATCCTTAACTCTTTATTGATGAGGTTAGAAAGATTACTCAGATTATGTATGTTAATAAAGAGGAGAGTGTAGAACTGGCATCCTATAGGCTGAAGGATATTGTTTGTGATTAGGTTGTTATGTATAAGGAAGGTAGAGGTAAGAATACAGCTCCTACAAGTTGGTAGGTATTTTAGAATACTTTTCTAGAAAGGCTCTTTTTTCATATGATGAGGAAGGATAAGGTGGATGAGTTTATGAGCGTAAGTCAGGATTCTATGATAGTGAATGAGTACTGCCGTAAGTTCACTCAGTTGTCTAAGTATGCTCTCGAGTAGTTATCTGACTCTAGATCTTATATATGCAAGTTTGTAATTGGTGCATCTGATTTGATGGTCAAGGAGTGTAGGACTGCCATGTTGGTTGGGGATATGGATATTGCTCGATTGATGACTTATGTTCAACAAATTAAGGCAAAAATATTAAAAGAAAGAGAGAAAAGAAACAAGAGGGCCAGGATAAGATAATTAGAATATAGTCAGCCAAGGTCTAGAGGGGGAAGCCGTTTGAAGTTTCAAGGCTATTCATCAGTGCCTATGCCATCTCCAGCCACTGTCCATGCACCTAAGTCCAAGTAGGAGCAATGGGCAGGACTTTGAATTCTAGGTCACAAAATAGTGTGGTCGGAAGGCCCAGTTATTTGACATGTGTAAAGTGTGGCAGGTCCCATTCTAGTGAGTGTTTGATGGGCAAAAAGGGTTGTTATGAGTATGGCAATTTGGGCCACAGAATCAAGAAGTGTCAGTATGCTAAACAGGGAAGTATAGATGTTCTTTATCAAACTCAAGTTACTAATGTACCAGCTCATCCAGGTCACCCAGTTCCTCCATATGGTGCATTATTCAGTACCGGTAGCGATCAGTGCTAGAATCACTTTTATGCTTTACCATTCTATCAAGAGCAGAAGAGCTCACTATATGTTGTCGCTGGTATTCTTCATGCCTTTCACTGTGATGTTTCTGGGTTGTTAAACTTAAGATCAAATCTTTTTTATGTAACTCCATTGATTGCGGTAAATTTTTGGATAGGTCCTAAATATCTCTCTAAGCCTTTGTTAGTTTCCACCTCAGTAGATGAGTCAGTTGTTGTAAGATAAGTCTACAAGAGGTATCCTATTACTGTCCTCCATATGATCATACTAGAGGACCTAATAGAGCTAAAGTTGGTAGATTTTTATGTTATTTGGCCATAGATTGGCTCTATTTATGCTATACATCACTAGATTGTCACACCCATGTGGTAAATTATATGTTTTTTGATAAGGCATTTTTAAATGGTAGGGTAGTTATGTATCTCCCAAAGGTCATTTCATCTCTTATCATAAGGCCAGGAAGTTGATATCAAAAGGGTGCATGAATTATTAAGCTCGAGTCAAACATACTAAGTCTGAAGCTCCAACAGTTCATTCAGTTCGTGTAGTAAATAAGTTTTTTGAGGTTTTCCCTGATGATTTGTCAGTGGTATCTCCAGATTGAGAAATAGAATTTGGTATTGATATTAATCTAGATACTTAGCCAATCTCTATCCCTTCATATCGTATGGCTTTGGCCGAACTTAAAGAGTTAAAAGAGCAGCTTAGGACCTCTTAGATAAAGGTTTAATAAGACCTAATGTCTCACCATGGGGTGATCCAGTCCTTTTCGTAAGCAAGAAACATGGTACTCTCAAAATATATATAGATTAGAGACAGTTAAACAACTTTACCATCAAGAACAAGTATCAAATTCCTAGAATCAACAATTTGTTTGATCATCTTCAGGGTGCCTGATGGTTCTCCAAAATAGATTTTAGGTCGGGATACTATCAGTTGAAAGTTAGAGAGCAAGACATTCCAAAAAAGCTTTTTGAATGAGGTATAGCCATTTTGAGTTCATGTGTATATCATTTGGACTGACAAATGCTCCTACAACCTTTATGGATTTGATGAACAGGGTCTTCAAATAGTACTTAGATATATTTGTCATTGTCTTTATTGATGACATATTGGTGTATTCTAGGAGTGAGGAAGAGTATTCCAACCATTTAAGAATAGTTTTACAGACCATCAAGAATCGTCAATTGTATGCGAATCTTGGTAAATGTTAGTTTAGGTTGTAAACTATAAACTTCTTGGGGTATGTCATTTCAGGGGATGATAGTCATGTAGATCCTTAGAATACAGATGTAGTAAAGCACTGGACTAGACCCATTACTTTATCCAATATTTGGAGCTTCTTAGGTTTGGTTGGATACTATAGGAGATTTGTTAAAGGGTTTTCCTCTATAGCCGCACTATTTACTAAGTTGACCAAGAAAAAAGTAAAGTTTGTATGGTCGGAAAAGAGTTTTCAAGAGTTGAAAATAGATTGACTTCAACACCAGTGTTAGCTCTACCAGAAAGGTTAGATGGATTCATAGTATATTGTGATACTTCCAGAGTTGGGTTAGGTTGTGTGCTAATGCAAAAGGGGAGAGTGATAGACTATGCTTCTAGGCAACTTAAAAATCATGAAAGGAATTACCCAACTCATGATTTAGAGTTAGCTGTTGTGGTTTTTGCCTTGCAAATTTGGAGGCACTACCTATATGGAGTGCATATTGAGGTTTTTACTGACCATAAGAGTCTTCAATATGTATTTTCTCAAAAGGAGCTGAATCTTCATTAGAGAAGGTGGTTGGATTTATTGAAAGATTATGATATAAGTGTGTTGTATTACCCGAAAAGGCCAATATAGTGGCAGATGCCTTTAATAAATTGTCTATGAGCAGTATTTCCTATGTTAATGTTGAGGATGATAAGAAGAAGTTAGTCTATGAAGTTCATCAGCTTGCTAAGTTAAGAGTTCAGTTGGTGGATTTGGCCAAAGGTAGTGTATGGGTTTAGACTAGTTTAGAATCTTCATTGATTGCCAAAGAAATAGAAAAGCAAGATAGGGATCCTAGTTTGGTTAATTTAAAGGAGGCAGTTAGAGATTAGAAGGTGGAGATTTCTCCTAAGGGGAAGATGGTGTGCTTCATTGTCAGGGTAGGTTATGTGTTTCGTGTGTTAATGGTTTGAGACAGTGAATATTAGTAGAAGCGCATAATGTAAGGTATTCTATTCACCCCGAAGCCACTAAAATATACCATGACATACAAGAAATTAATTGGTGGAGTGGTATAAAGAAAGATATTGTAGAGTTTATGGCTAAGTGTTCAAACTATCAACAGGTTAAGTTTAAACACCAAAGGCCTAGCGGTACACTTTAGGAGTTTAGCATCCCCACTTAGAAATGGGAGGTAGTTAATATGGATTTTATGACGGGGTTGCCTCATATGCATCGTTAGCACAATTTGGTATGGTTCATTGTAGATAGGATAACCATGTCAGCACATTTCTTACCAGTTCATACTTTATACTAAGCTAAGGACTATGCCAGGCACTATCTTAGGGAGTTGATGAAGTTTGATGGGGTTCTATTTTCTATCATTTCTGATAGAGGTACTCAGTTTACCTCTCACTTTTGGAAAGGTTTTTAGAAGGGTCTTGGTACCTAAGTTCATCTTAGTACAACTTTTTATGCTCAGATGGATGGTCAGGCAGAGAGGACTATTCAGACTCTAGAGAAAATGTTGAGGGCCTAATTGACTTTAAGGGTAGTTAGGATGACCACTCACCTATGATTTGAGTTTTTCTACAATAATAGTTATCACTCCAGCATATAGATGGCTCCATTTAAGGCCCTTTATGGGAGGAGATGTATATCTCCAATTAGAAGTGGGTGAGGCTATTTTTATAGGGCCAGATTTAGTGTTTGAGGTGATGAAGAATATTTAGTTAATTTGAGAGAAGCTGAAGATAGCCCAATGACATCAGAAATATTATATAGATGTGAGGAGAAAGGGTCTTAAAATTGATGTTGGTGACTTGGTCTATTTAAAAATTTGGCCTATAAAAGAATTGAAGAGATTCATTAAGAAGAGAAAGCTCACTCCCTGTTATGTTGGCCAAATAGCATTGTGAGCCGCTTTGGGAATGTAGCTTATGAGTTAGAGTTTTCTGCAGACTTTTCGTCAGTGCATCCAGTGTTTCATGTCTCCTTGTGAATGAAATATATTGGTGATCCATCTTTAGTTTTGCCTTTAGAGAGTTTGGATTTGAGAGATAGTCTCTCTTATGATGAGATTCCAATTGAAATCCTTGACTGTCAGATTCGTAGGTTGAGGAACAAAGAGGTTCCCTTGGTCAAAGTTCTATGGCAAAATTAGTTTGCTGGGGGAGCTACTTGGGAATCTGAAGAAGATATGTGAGCCCGGTACCCTCATCTTTTCTCCAATAATTTAGACTCATCTTGAGGTAATAGTTCTCTTTAGGATGAATTTTTTCACTTTCTTTTTTAGTTATATAACCACTCTTAAGTCACAACATGCATTCATGAAATTAGTTCAGCCTATGTTGCATGTGTTATGTTTGAGACCCAGTTATTTAACCACGTTTACTCTTATCAGTGTTCAGTATAGACTCTTAGTCTCCTTACTATCTTAGCTTAACCAGTTTTATTTAAGGACGAATGGTCCCAAGGGGGAGATATTCCAATACATCGTAAGATTCAAATCTCGATTCATCTTCTGATTGCATGTTTAAGTGGTCCAAGGCTTGAAATTTTCACTAAGTGTTGAGGACTTAGTCATTTTCAAGACCCCAAGATGTAGGTTTTAAGTTGAAACATGTTTAGGGATGTTAAAGGTATGTCGCCGAAGAGTTTTGGAATTTTTAGGAGGGATTTTGGGACATGTTTGGACCACAGAGGTAGTAAGCCTCCGCAATAGGGCAACATTCGAAGGCTATTCATCCAAGATAGGGTTTACACTACGTAGGCTATTCCCCCGAGATAGCGTCTGCACCACGTAGGCTATTTTCCTAAGATAGGTACCACGCCAGGTAGGCTATTCCCCCTCTATAGGGTCCCCAATACGGAGACGTTGTATTTTCAGCTTCATGATAAAAGTGACCAAATGATAATTTGGTCATTTTCTCTAAAAACCAGTCGTCCAAAACACGACTTATAACACTTAAAAGGGCATTATTTGCCCATGATCATCTAAAGCACTCATATAGAAACCCTTCCCCTCTTCCCAAGAACAAAATTCAAGTTTCTTCCCTTAAGAACTCAAGAAGTTAAGTTTCAAATTATACCTTTCTCCAAGAATTCATTTAGACGAGGTATGTGAGGTTATGAACAGGGTTATTCTTTCATCCTTGTTCCTAAAATGCATATTTTAAGATTGAATTTATTTACTTTGAATTAGGGTTTATACCAAAGTATCCATACTCTTGAATTATGAAACTACCACAAGAATGAAAACTTTAAGCACATCAAGAATTGCAAATATTCATGTTTTAATTTATATGATTCATATTCTGATTTTAAATTACATTATGTTAACTTGGATTGTTGAAGGATTTCAAGTGATTATTTAGCATGATGTTTTACTATGACTTTCTATGATTTAAAGCATGAACTATAAGCCCTAAGTACAAGTATTGAGTTTACTAGAAGATTATGCTCATAAGATCCATTGATAAGTTTTATGATATGATTTAAAGTATATATTGATAGTATGATCACAAGATAAGATCAGAAATCCACATATGTTCATCCTGATTATGATTTAAAAAAAGAGAAGTATAATTGGTTTTCAGTCTATAGACCCTTATGCTATTTTAAGGTGGATTTCCTAAAAGTATGAGCATATAAATATTCTGGAAGTAGTATTTAGCACCGAAAAGGTAATGCGGATGAGAGTATCCTAAATTTCTAAAAACTATGAGGCACGGTAGGTTAAACGTTATCCCAATATGGATGAAGTTCAATGATCACTTAAGATTAAGGTTCTATTCCAATGGAAAGGGTAGAATAGCTCTCCCCAATGTGGGTAATATGTTGGACTCCATGGTAACTCACATTGTTTATGTCGGTTAGAAGAACCTCCCAAAGAAAGAATAATAAGTGAAGCTTTTAGATACTAAATAAGTAAATCTTTTTTAAACTAAGTGTCATTGCTCATAAAGTTTATTCTTATGCTTCTTCATTTATTATTATGATCTTATAGTCCTTTTGTTTTATTCATGTTCAAGGTGAATCATTGACACCTAGCATGCATCATTAAAAGTTTAATTGAATATTCAGTTATCATTTATACTTATGCATTCACCCCCACATACTTAGTATATTTCAAAGGTACTGATCCACATATATGTCTATCTGCTACATTGTCTTATAATGTAGGTTTTGGTGTTCATTTCCAGCAGCATAATTGACTACGAGCATCACCACCTACATCCCAACTTTTAGTGGGTTCCCATAGTTTGAGGACCCAGTTTATTTCAGCTTATGTTCAGGTCAACTGGGGTCTGTCCCAATGGCTCTCTGGTTAGTATTAGATGCTTGTCAGAATATTAATGTGTTTAGTTTTTTGGAGAGTTGTCTAAAGACTTTTGTTATGATATGAATTCATTTTCCTTCAGATTTTAATATGTAGTTCGATTTTCATACGAGTTCCAATTTAAGTTTGAATTATGGGTTAGCTTGGGACTATTCATAGTTTTGAGAACCGTGTGATCTCCATGCGTACTTCCATAGAGTTACACTCGGGTATCACGCAGTATAAATAGCTCAAAAAATATTTTTCGTAGCTAAAAATTGCCAAAATCCAGAGCTTAAAGTCTTAATATGGTGACAAAACACAAAAGGGCATTTATATATAGCAATGGTCTCTTTAGAGGTTAAATGACCACTAAAGCACCACCAGGTCACTAACGTAGCTATTGTTTAAGCGAAGCATGGATGCTAAAGCAGTTGTTGATACCTAATTTTTGTCCTCAACAACTAAGTTTAATTTCAAGTTTCTTTGATTTTAAATAAGATTACAACATTTTTATTTTGTCTGAATAGAAGCGTTTCAAATCATTTATCTAGAAAAAAAATTCATTTTAAGTAGCGATTATCTATTATCGTATTCAATTTTATGAAATTAAATAATTTTTCTATTTAAATATCTATTTTAGGAAATATCAAAATTTAATCCAGCCTTATCTTGAAAAATATATCAAATGGGTAAGACCTTGATTGGAATATATGTTGTTCCCAAAAATAATTTATTTGGATGAATATTTATTTGATTTTATCTCATCAAGAAGGTCGGGATTAAATAAAATATTAATTCGTATTAAATTTTAATTTAATTTAACCAATCTATTAGATCTAGCCATAATTGAAATCAAATTGGTCATAATTGCAATACAATCCGTCCATTTATTTTTAATTTGGTCAAAATGAAATAAATTTGGCTAATATATAAATCCCAATTGGGGTTATATTTTAAATAACCCCAAAATTCTCAAAAACTCTCATAACTTCTACCCAATTCCCACAAAAAATAATTTCAAATTTTTACAAGATTGTACGATTCCCCCACAACCGTTTCCTTTATCCAATTTTGAAATTCAAAAATTGTACTGCATTGTACAATTTTTCCCTCAAACTTGTCCTTTTTTTAATTTTTAAATTCAAAAATTGTACTACATTGTACAATTTCCCCCTACTTTATCTTTCACATTACCTTATCTTCAATTTTAAAATTTCAAAAACACCCCTAAATTCTCTCTCCCACACTGATGGATGAAAAGAATTGAATCCTCATCCTTTCCTATCAATACTACCACTATTTTGGTATAAAGATGAAATCTCAAGGTTGATAACAAAAAAGCTTTGAGCAAAGAAGAGTTTTTATTTTAGTAAAAGAATTTCTTTTTTCGTGAAATTCGGGGGCAAATTAAAGTTCTTGAGTTGAATGATTTTCGGTGGTGATCAAGACTACGAAGAAAGATTGTAGTCTCATTTTGCTGCTCCAAAAAGGTAAACACACCTTTCCCTTTTTTTTAGTTTTATTATCATTTTCTTTTTCATCTTTATTTCTTCGTAGTTTGTAGTTATAATTTTATTTGTTGGGATTGTTCGTTGTAGATGTACTTGAAGGCCATAAGACATTGTGGTATCGATATTATGGTTATTTTCATTTTCAAGGTATAAAAATGAGCTAGCAATAGGTGTACGTGTCTTTTTGACTTTATTCTTTGATTCTTATAGATAAAGTTTTAATCTTTGTTTAAAAGATGTATGTATGCTTTGTTTAAATTCATTATTAGCAAATATGTTTATTTTTTATCATGTAAAGTTATTTCCTTTATGCTGAAAAGAATAGAAAATAATGATTGTTTCTCCTTTTTGACTTTATTCTTTTATTATTATGGATAAAGTTTCAATCTTTGGTTAAAAAATGTTCTTATGCTTTGTTTAAATTTATTGTTGGCGGATATATTTATTTTTAGTGTAAAGTTGTTTTCTTTATATCAAAAAGAATAGTTATTATTGTTTATAAGTAATTGGTTAAGTCAAGAACTTGTCATTTGCTTGCTAATTATGCTAATGAATTTCAAAATCCTCATATGAAATATAAAATGCTAGATATTTTTCATCCAAGCTATTTATTCATTTTTTTCGCATGTTGACTTGTCAAAATGATGAGAAAGTTTGGGCTTTTGTGGCTAAATAGAATTATTTAGATATTTTTGAGTCATGCATAGTATGATTGTTGAACGATATTTCACTTTTAAAAATGCTAAACTTTTATTCTAATTTTCTTACTCCCTTTGGATTGTTATATGTGCTCTTTGTGTGTGTAAAGTCTTGATTCGTGTCACTCTTTGATTCATAATATCAAAAGAGAATCAAAAATGTCTTAGAAAGATTAATCATAGGTTGTTATACGTTTTTCCATCAAATGTTAGTTGTAATTTAGATGTATGAATCTTCGTTAATGTTGCCTTAATTGAATTATAAAGGTTCCCTTTCTTGAAAAGTTAGCCTTTATTTTATTTTGTTATATGGATTAATGTCTATGTTTGTTCATATGAAGATGATTCTGGGCCAATGGGTTTGGAAAAATAGTTTCGGATAGGTTATGGGCCAAAACTTGATATTTAATTTAGGACAGGTACAGGTGGGGCAAAATCCAAATTAGATTAGGACAGGATTGGTGGATTTGGGTTTACGAACCTAAGTCTTCTAATTCTCCCCTTTCCCCTTTACGTGCTTATTTGCTATTTATTTTCTTAGACTTGGTTAAATTCTCTACTAAGTTATCAAAAATTAATTTTAAACAAGTTTCATCCTAAATCACTTTTTTTTTCAAACACCAACTTCTCTTTTTTCGAAGTTAGTCAAAGTAGTTTTCAAATAGTTCGAATAACCGCAAGTTAGCGAACATTTTAGGTGCCTTAAAAACCTTCCTAAAATGTTAATAAGAACCTCTTACCTGGGATTTTCTTAAAGGCCTAAGTCTTTTTCTGTTTTAAGGCTTAGGATTTTATTTTAAAAAGTTTTCTTGATTTCTTTTCAAATAAATTAAGTGGCGACTTCGTAATTTCTGAGATTGTTTTGAAATTTTCTTTAAAATTTTGAAATAGTTTAAAAATTCAAAATCAATGTTTTCCAACTATTCGAGTTAAAAGGGGATAAAATAGAAATGGCAACTCTGCTGGGGATTTTAACTGGGTTCTAACCAAATGTTTGAATTTATCTTTTGGCTAACTGTTTAAATTGTTTATGTGCTTATATGTTTTCAATTCTTCGAAATTCAACTGTTCCATTTCATGACATAATCTCACATAATAATTAAAATGTTTTGGGGTTTTATAGATATCCCCTTTATTGTTAAACTCCAAATAAAGTGTTGGGAATACGATGGTTTATAAACACGTTAGGCGGTTGAAGGCTGTTCATATTTCAAAATTCAAGTTGTCGTCTTGGAAACCTATGTCCAAACCTACTCTAGAAACCTCGGATAGAGCTAAATCAAAAACCCTCTTTTAGGCATAAACCTAGGATGACTCAATATTCGAGGGGGTATTGGGCCCATTAGAAAACTTGTCATGCGTCTAATGACCCTAAATCAATTACAGATGAATAATATTTATGTTTTGGAGAATATACATATTATTTTATCCAATCCATTATTATTTGGGGGTAGGAGGAAGTCTTTGTTTGCATACTTTCATGTAAGGATGTCTCAATCATACAAAAATTGAGGGACGAATTAAAATGAGCCAGGCAAAAAGTTGATCTATTTAGGATGATTGTATAATTTCCCAAGACTTCTCATATAGAGCACGGTTATACGGGAATTTATCGATCATCAATAGATGTTGAATATGACACGAAATGGACAAAGCTAAGAGGGTGAAGGCTGATAGAAGAGCATCTAGGAGCTAGTATTTCCTATCCCTTGCGTGGGATGTTGTTTTTTTTCACAGGTTATTTTGCCTTTCCCTAAAGATCATATCCCTTTTGTGCAACTTTTGTAAGAATTTATGCCTTTTTTATATACTTATGATGGCTTTGGGAGGATAATGGATTGGTTTTAAAAAGCATATACTTCCTTCAAATACGTTACTTCAACCCTTGGATCAAAAGGGCCACCTAACTAGGATATGCATTTATTATGTGATATTACTGTCTTATGTGTTTATGTGCTTTGTTTGAATCAAAGAAAAATTCATCCACTATGCTCTTGTGGATCACTTTGCCTATGAGACAACAACTCTATGTAGTTACTTCTCGTCAAATATCTGGCATTATTCATCACATATGGGAACTAACACATCTGCCTTTGAGTTATTTCAATTTACATATAACAGAAAACTACTCTGTGTTGAGAAAAGTTGGCAGAACATCCCTACTTTACCTGGTTAAAAGCTCATAAAATTCCATCCCCTAATCATCATTCAAATAAAACTGGAAGTGATGAAGAAAATACATTGACCATTGGGGATAATTTAATAGCGGAACAAAGCAAGATGATTGTTGAACTCGCGAGGAAATTAGAAATGCTTCAAGATGAGATAAACCGTACTAGAGATTTGGTTAATCTAACCATCATTGTTAATGCTCCTGCCTTAAGAGGACAAGAGACTCCACTCTAAATTCCGCCCCATAGTATACCTATTCTCAGGAATCATCCAAATAACATAACATCCGACTCCACTTCCCAATAACCCATATATCCTATAAATAATAATCCTCCAAGTTAGGTTGTCCAAAACACCAGTCAAGAAAATAATCCAGATGCCTACCATCCACAAAATTCATCCTTAACCCCATAAAATTCGTCTCTACAAAATTCATCCTTTCATCCCCAAAATCCATTTTCAAACCCATAAAATCCACTCCTAAATCCATCTCCAAATCCACAAAATTGATTTCTAGGTCCACAAAATCCCTCTCAGGTTCCACCAAACTACGCTCAAATTCTACAAAGTTCTATCAATTTCTAAAATGTCCTCCCTACCTGCCATCCAATCTCGTTTTATCCTAAAATTCAACCTACCCTCCCAAATCATTCTCATGTCACATATCCCCTGACATCTATAATTTTTTTCCCAATCTCGAGGTAGATCATTACAAGGAGAAGTAAAATAAGTGGAGTACCAAGCATGAAAAAAAGTTGTTGTCCATGTATGAAGATATTATAAGGATCAAGGAATATTATAGGGCAGGCGATAATGATGCTTTGGGGTACGATGATCTGTGTGTTCATCTCAAAGTAGAACTAATAGAAAGGTACATGGTCCCAAAATTAAAAGTGTTCAATGGTATTAGAAATCTAATGGCCCATCTAAGAAGGTATTGTGATCAAATAGTTATGGTAGGAAAAAATGAGGCATTATTGATGCGCTTATTCTATCGAAGTATAAGCGGTGAAGCCTTAGATTGGTTCACGTCTCAAGAACTAAAAAGATCGTCTAGCTGGAGGGTGTTGGCTAAAAGTTTTCTTGATAGAATTGCATTTAATATTGAGATAGTCCCTGACCGATACTCGCTAGATCAGATCAAGCAGAAGAATGATAAGTACTTACAAGACTATGCCTTCCATTGAGAAAGAAAGTTGCTAAAGTACAACCTCTCATGTCTGAGAAAGAAATGGTATCAGTTTTCTCTCACACTCATGAGGGAGAATTTTATACTAAGATAGTATCCGCGGTTAGGGAAACTTTTGCAGGTTTGGTAAAAATTAGGGAATCGTTGGAAGAAGGCATTCGAATAGGAAAGATTGTCAAAACTCCAACATTATATGGGGCTTCTGTGTTTCCAAAGAAGATAAAAGAAGATGTGGGAGAGGTCTCTACTTATTCTGGTGCTAAGTTGAAGAAGAAATTTAAGACCAGGAAAATTTTCTCCTCTCCATCGTCACCAAGTTTTCAGTATGTATTCTACACCCAACGCTAATAGCAAGATCCACTTTTGAATATCTGATCCCAATACTAAGCTCCACTTCCAACTATAAAACCTCAGTACTAAGATCCACTTCCAAATATCCATTGCCAATACCAAGCTCCATGGCTAAATATTTTATCTTAATACCAAGTTTTTCAGCCGAATTATCAGCCTCATGTTCAAGCTTCCCTTTAAAATAACCAAAAAAACATCCAACCGCCTCCAAATTATCATCAAGTACCTTCTCCTGCTAATCTAAACCATTATAACCCCCACATCCAAACATTAAAAAAGACCTTCCCGAAACTTCACGTCATTGGTTGAAAATTGTACTTAGCTCCTTAGAAGATTGAAGGACGTTAATCATTTGTAGTCTATCCAATTGAAACTTATCAATCCTAATTCATGATTTTATCATGCCGATCAAAATTTTTTCCTATCATCCGAGAGAGGCGGGGCATATTACTGAGAATGCGTTAACCTAAAGCATAGGATTCAAGATTTGATTGATCAAAAAGGTATTACCCTCAAGTCATGGGCACTAAATGTCAACAGTAATCCATTGCCTAATCATGGGAGAAGCACAGTTAATAAGATCGAAATAGAAAGCAAATGGGTATCTAGAAAGACCATCACTATAGTGGATTCGGAAAACCCCAAAAAGACAGAAGGAGTGGAGAAAGATAAACTCATGGCTACCTTTAGTATATTGAGTAAGGATTTGGAAGGAATTATTGAGCTTATTATGATCCTAGAAAAAGTATCGAAATATGGGTTAGGATACCAGCCAAGAAAGAAAGATGAGATTGAAGATAAGTCAAAGACTAGTCTTTCTAAGCCATTGCCACTCTTGTACCAGTATTTTCCTGTGCGTGAGATGTCAAAAGATGATAGTCTTAAGGATGCGATAAGAAATGAGTTTGAGGGATGGAATAATATACTAGAGGATTTCTCAAAGTTTGATGGGGTGAGTAAGTTTGCAGCAGGATAATCCTTCCAAAACTAGATTTTAATACCCCTCAAATTTCCCTCATAGTCTGAGCCTTAGAGCATGTCAAGCGAAGTATAATTTTGGTC
Organism: Capsicum chinense; assembly: GCA_026120095.1. Lineage (NCBI taxonomy): Eukaryota > Viridiplantae > Streptophyta > Magnoliopsida > Solanales > Solanaceae > Capsicum > Capsicum chinense. The sequence goes on from JAPEIP010000006.1 coordinate 120,400,991, forward strand.
CTAAAATATTGAGAAGTGACTTCCCAAGTGATTGTTGTTTTAAACAATTAGACTTTTCTTAAATTTGAATTTTTTTCATGTAGAGAATTGAATTATCTTTCCAAAAATAACAATTTCGTCCAAATTCGGCATAGGGGTGAGATATTATGGCCGTTTTACTGAGAGTTGTTGAAATTGCCCAGGTGCAACAGATGATCCAACAGATCGTCGAGTCTGCAATAGACCATCGCGACCAAGACAAAAACTCCCTTACCTGGATCAAGTGTGAAGGTCAGGATAACTGACCGTCAAGGCTGCGAATGACCATCTCTGAGACCGTCCCCACTAAGGCAGTGTGGTCTTATCTTGGCCATGGAGCAATGGGTGATCCGATGGACCATCAAACCTGCGATGGATCATTAATTCGACCGTTGCGTTGAGGCAGTATATCCCTTTTTTGGTCATCATGCGATGGACGACCCAATGGACTATCGTACTTACAACGGACCATTGCTTCGACCGTCGCAGCCCCCGTTCAGTATTTTTAAGTCCTTTTTAAAAAGGCTTTTGGGTATTTTCCCTTTTAACCCTCAAATATATATTCCAAAAAACTTTATAGACTCATTATCTCCCAAAACATCCAAAGGCTAGGGTTTCTCCCTCAAGAGCAAATCTAAAACCCTTCTCCGAGAAATCCAAGAACTCACCATAGATTCTACAAATTGAGTTGGTATTTGAGTTCCCCAAGTTCAAAGGTTGCAAGAACTCTCTATCAAGAGTAAGAAGAAGTTTTTAAAGCAAGTGTGTTCATTCAATTTCATAATCTAAGGTATGTCGAGTTTTGAACAAGGGTAATCCTTTCATCCTTGTGCCCAAAGACTTATTTAAACTATGATTTTCTGCAATCTATGAGATTTTATATGAATTTGAATTAGGGTTTTTCACCCATTATTATTGATTGCAATATTTTGACGTTTTCCATGAATTGAGAGTCTAATCGCATGATTTTCACATATTTTCTAGAGAAATTATAGCTGGGCCTATACCTTATGATTTTAATCCTTGATAAGTTAATAGTTGAAATATTTGAGATATTAGAGTATATGAGTATGTTGATATTTTGAGATAAATTGCTGAAATTTCTAGATTTCTACATGTGTTATGAATCTATATGCTATTTATTATGCTTTTGATGAGTTTTAACTTGAGAATGAATTATGGGTTATTAAGCCCTTCTTAAGATTTGCAATTTTATGAACTCTTATGCTATAAGCACCCATGATTTGAGTATTCTGAGATTATTGAGAAATGTTTTGACCTAATAGCCCTTGAGTTTTGAAATCCACTTCACTACATGAGATTACAGATTTGATTATTGGGTTCATATTGGACCATGAGATTATTCTAAAGTGTATTTTCATGAGATATAGCACCGAGTTGGGTAAGTTACTACGGTTCTTACCCTAGAACTATGTGCCACTATAGGTTAGACCTAAGGCCAAGATATTTTTTGAGCCTAAGGCTGAGATATTAGGCTCGAGGCTAAGATAAGTGATCACTGAATTGAGGTTATACTCCCTGGCAAGAATATAACGCTCCTCCCCAACGTGGGGTCTCTTCCTTAGGAGGACAAAATATTGGACTTCATGTAGCTCGCATTGTTTATTTCAGTTAAGAGAACCTCCCTAGATACAAGTTTTCCTAATAGTAAAGTAGAGGATTTGCTCCCTAAGACCAAAGTATTTTCCCTTGATATAAGTATTTTATCTAAAACTATGAGATAAGTTATTTCCCTAAACTAAAGTATCTTTCCATTGAGATAGAATGATTTCCCTAAAGCTTCAAATGACATATTTTCCTAAAGTGAATGAAATGCCTTCAAGTATGTTTGAAAGTTATATGACTCTGAATTCTAAGTACTTGAGTTCAAAAGAGTTATGAGTTTTTGAGCATTAAAGAAGTTTTACTCTCCATGAGACATATGAATGAGTTGAAAGTATTGTTTAAAGTTTCCTTTAGCCTATGGGTAATGAGAATAAGAGAAGATTACCGATTTCAAAGTTAAACTATGATGACTCACGAGATTTATGTTACCTGCTCCATTCTACATGATTCATGAGCTTTACATTTTATACTTATTCAAGCCATGTGAGTTATTACTTATTGTATGCATGATTTAATTAAATAGTATTGATGTTGTTTTATATAAATGCATGCACCCCCACATACTCAGTACATTCTCAAGTATTGATCCACATATATGTCTATGTGCTACATTGTCTTATAATGTAGGTTCAAGTACTCAGTTCTAGCCTCGTCAGTCACTTTCAAATACCTCTATCTATATCCCTACAGTGGTGAGTCCTCATGGTTCGAGGACCTATCGTCAGATATTTCAACATTTAAGAGACTATGTTATTACTTTTAGTTCATTTAAAGTCAGTTGGGGACCTGTCCCAATGACTCTCTAGTTTATGGATTAGTGGAGGCTTTGTTAGACTAGTTATCAGATTATGGTTGTGTTGAGGTTTTCTGGTATTGCTTAGTCATTTGGAATGAGCATTTTCTCCATATTTCCTTTCATATGATATGACTATGCTAGTGTTTGAATTGTTTCATCTTGAAATGAGTATTATTAATAAAAATACGCTCAAAGGGTTAGCTTGGGGCTACTTGTATCCTTAAGTATCGTATGATGTCCCAGGAGGCAATTTTGGGTTGTTACATAGACCTCCACTCTGCTCATAACTCGATGCCCATCGTGGTAGATGAAAGGGCAATTTCTAACAGTTTGAAAAATTGGTAGTTATCCAGAGGAGGCCCTGTGATCAACCATTTTATGTCTTAAATTTTCTTTTTGTGTTTTACAGCTTTCAAAAAAAAGGCATAGGCTCACATTTTTGGGGGTCATCGGCCACGATTTGTGTTATTTCTCAAATTTCAGTGAAAAAGCCTCCCTTTATTTAAGAAGTTATTTTGAAATATTATTGCCTTTTATTATCTTGTTATCATCTAACATGGTTTGTTTCCATAGCAATAATTTAAAACCTGCCAATGTCATGTCATGTCAAGGGTTAGACGAACAAAGCAAGGGGAATGATGATGAATGGAAAAAAAGTGTGGAGGAGCAGTTAGTGGAAGATATAGAGGAATTTGAAAATTGAGAAATGCACAACCTGGAGGAGCCCTAATCCTAATGGATATGGATGGTCAAGAGTTGACCAAACCAATCAATTCCAATGCGGTAAAGAGAACTGTGTTTTAAAGATGTTTTAGTTTTTGTCCCCTTGGTTTATTTGTAATTGCTTTTATGATAGTTTTTGTTTTATGATGTGTAATTTCCTATTATATTTTTCTTTTATGTATGAACTACGTGATGACCTGAATTCCCAACAAAAGGGATACGTAGGCGGCTTATGTCGGTTTGGTCAACCCATTAGATTTTTCAATCCCTAGAGTATCCTGAATAATATTTAACCTGATTCCTGCTTCAATATGATACGTAGGTCCCCCAAAGGCTTGGTCATATAACCCTTGTAAATTGAAACTGGGGAAGAATTTTTGAGAAGGAATAAAAAAAATTCACAAGAGGAAGATGATGATCCAAAAAAAAAAAGATGAAGGCCCAGGAAGACCGTCGATCCTCTCAAGCCAAGGTCATCGCCAATAGTTTTAAACTAGGGCAAAAATTTTGAGGAAGGCCTCAAAATTTCCACTAAACATTGGAATATATTGCAAATTCCCCAGTACTAGAGGTCAAAGGCAAGTTCTGGATATCACTAGTCGCAAAAAAATCTAGGAAGATTAAATCTCCAGCTATGACAAAACTTCTGATAAAAAGCTTCAATGATGATGAATCCCTAGCAATCCTTTGTCAAATGTCAGATATAGTTAGAATCAAGAGAAAGACGTTCGTTGAGCTAGTACACGACATGACTGGCAAAGATTTCCCAAAGCTTTTACAGAAATTTTTGAAACTAGTTACTAAAAAAATAAGACTACTTTTGAAAATCTATACAAATCTTTTTACTTAGTAATTGCCTAGGCATCTATTGGAACGGAGGGTCAGGGTGTAGATCCCAACATGACGGAGCACCTAAAAGATGGTGAGGATTAAACCAAGGATTGAAGGAGGTCAACACGAAGTATTTTCACTCAAAACTAACCGTTCTGTGGATGCATGGATCACTATACAAAGATGGGAATCTTTTTGAAAAAAACCCTAGCGAGTTGTGAGCCACACCAAAGCATATAATGCTCAAGAATGGTATTTTTGGGTAGCCCCAAAAATGAGTTTAATACCTATTTATCAAAGAATTTTTGAATTGTCTATCTCATTTCTTGAGACCATGAAAGACAAAATATAATTTGTGTTCATGAGACCATAAAATATAATCGCAAGCAAAAGCAAATTTGTGTCCACTAAATATTTACCTTGAGTACAGGTGCATTTAAGGGTTCGGTAGAGTAAATACAAAAATGAAAAGAATCACTCAATAGGAGGAAGAGTGGAAATTCTTCCTCAAAATTCATTGAAGCGAAAAGAACATTATTTGAGTGACCCCAAAAAGGGATTTTACCGATTCATTTATATCTGGTGAGTATGTTATTTAAATACTTCTTCCAAAAGAGGATGAGTAACGTATTAAGAAATTTACATTATAATGTCAAGTATTTATCATTTAAATATTTGCAAATTTGACTATGGTCGCCAGTGAGAGAGGCATTGTATCTACTAACTATCTACATTGAGTACAGGTATATATAGAAAGCAAAAACATACACAAACTGACTCTGGTGAAATCGTTTTCTTTACCAAGAGGATCATTGCACAAAGAGCCATATCATTAAATATCTGATGACACGTAATATAGCATACGCTGTCGTTGAAAACATCATCAGCATTTAATATCTGATGACACGCGAGATAGCATATGTTGGCATCGTGGATATTATCATCATTAAATATCTGATGACACATTCGATATCATACACTGGCATCGAGGATATCATTAGAATTAACTATCTAATGACACACAAGATAGCATACGATGGCATCGAGGATATCACCAACATTAAATATCTGATGACATACAAGATAGTGTACGTTGGAGTCTAGGATATCATCAGCATTAAATATCTAAAGACACGCGAGATAGCATACTCTGACATCGAGGATATCATCAACAATAAATATTTGATGACACGTTAGATAGCATATGCTGGTGTCGAGGATATTATCAGCATTAAATATCTGATGACACACGAGATAGCATGTGTTGGCATCGAGGATATCATTAGCATTAAATATCTAATGACACACAAGATAGTATACACTGGTGTCGAGGATATTATCTGCATTAAATATCTGATGACACACGAGATAGCATACACTGGCATCAAGGATATCATCATTATTAAATATGTGATGACATGTGAGATAGCATACACTGGTGTAGAGGATATCATCTGCATTAAATATATGATGACATGCGAGATAGCATATATTGGCGTTGAGGATATCATTAGCATTTAATGTCTATTGACACGCGAGATAGCATATGCCGGCATCGAGGATAACATCATCATTTAATATGCGATGTTATCCATAAGTCGCAACTAAATCCTTACCGAACAATATGCGAGATTATCAAATTGATAAGTCCAAGGGTTCTCAATAAAACGTGACATATCCAAGATCGATTATGTGCAGGATTACCCAAAGACTAACAATTTAAGAGATATCTATAAGTTATATTGTATCCAAGGTTGGATGATGTGCAGGAACACATGAGAACTAGTGATTGGAGAGATATCTGTAAGTCATCTCTTATCCAAGGTCAGATAATATGCAGGATTACCTAAAGTCTAGCAATTCAAAAAATATCTTTTAAGTCGCCTTGTATCCAACAACAAATAATGTGCAAGATTATCCAAAGATTGACAATTCAAGGGAAATCTATAAGTCATATTGATATAAAAGATGCAGAAGACTTACCCGAGATCATATGCAAAGAATTAATGACAATAACCGGAGAGGTTATCATACAACAAGAATTATAGGTGACCAAAGAATTACCGCATCAACATAAGATTACACGGCTATAGGGATTGTTCTGCATAAAGTATCATCAGTACCCAAAAGAGACACCTCACTTTGAAGACATATTAAAATGACAAATGATCTAACTATGCAACAACCAAGAGATTTGTTGTGTTTGTTATTACAAGTTATTTCTTTTAAAATAGGTACATGAAAGGGTGACTTTGCTTTTTAGGAAACAACTCACGGGGAGATACGGTAAAAGCTATACACCCCTTTTGTGAATTATGCTTATTACTAATAATTTTTGTTTGAGATATTATCGAGAGAATCTGAGAGGATAAAAATATCAAAACTAAAACCACAGGTGCGGACGACTCCAAAAATAATGAAGCACACTGTCGAACTCTTTTTTAGCAGCAAAACGGGACATAGTTTAGAGAGGGACATCAAACTCTTTGGACGCAAGCTAAAGGATGATCGCCATTACCATCTAAGCTCACCCCTTTTAGAAGGCATGTGGGTATTTTGGGATATTCTAGTTTCAGTGTCACCTTTGGGATATTTCTAAACTCATACCAAGGGTAAACTTCTCTTTTTTTCAAATTTGAGTGATAGGGCACCGAGAGTTCTGGAAATTATTACCAAGTAAGTTCTTATATATGGATGTGAAGGATCGCACATTCATGGCTAAGAGGTTACAAGCATCTTTTCTGTAACTCAATCAACTTGTCACTCATCCTGGGACAAAGATCGTCTAAAATAAAGGACTATTTTTTCTACCAATTGAGTTGAACTACAAGAAGTCCGACTCCCTGAGTTTGGGGGATATGTAGGCTGAGCTCTTTGTTGAAAACTCTACTGCATTCTAACCTTCACTAAAATCCCTTTATTCTTCAGCTTTTTGGTTTCAAGAAAACTCCAAAACCGAAATAGCTTGTGAATTTTTTAAAAATTGTATTTTAAATCAAGCTTCATGAACTACAAGTGTCCTGAATACTCATGTAATCTTAAATGTGTAGGAAACCTAGTACCGAGGTTCGGCCATAAGTCCATGAAATTCGTGCGAAAACTAATCTCTGTTAGAAATGATTTTTTTGTGGGACAAAAAGTAGGAATGTCAAACTCCCTTTGCCTAGGGTTACTTGCATCCACCCAACCCAAAGGGAGGGGGCAGTTGTTGACACCTAATTTTTGTTCTCCAACACTAAGTATAATTCTGAGTTTCTTCGATTTTAAATTAAATTACAACATTTTTATTTTGTTCGAATAGAAGCATTTCAAAGCATTTATCTAGAAATTTTTTTTATTTTAAGTATCAACTATATATTATCATATTCAATTATATGAAATTAAATAATTTGGTTATTTAAATATCTATTTTACGAAATATCAAAGTTTAATCAAGCCTTATCTTGAAAAAATAATTCAAATGGGTAAGACCTTGACTGAATATATTTTATTCCCAAAAATAATTTATTTGGATGAATATTTATTTGATTTTATCTCATCAAGAAGCTCGGAATTAAACAAAGTATTAATTCGTATTGAATTTTAATTTAATTTAGTCAGTCTATTAGATGTGGCCATAATTGAAATCAAATTGGCCATAATTGCAATGCAATTTGCCCATTGATTTTTAATTAGGTCAAAATTAAATAAATTTGGCTAAATTTTAAATCTCAATTGGGGTTATATTTTAAATAACCCAAAAATTCTCAAAAACTCTCATAACTTCTACCCAATTCAACTTTGTCTTTTTTTAAATTTTAAAATTTACAAATTGTACTACATTGTATAATTTTCCCCTCAACCTTGTCCTTTTTTCAATTTTGAAATTCAAAAATTGTACTACATTGTAGAATTTCCCCCAAATTTATCTTTCACCTCACCTTATTTTCAATTTTAAAATTCCAAAAACACCCCTAAATTCTCTTTCCTACATTGATGGATGAAAAATATTGAATCCCCATCCTTTTATATACTACCACTATTTTGGTAGAAAGACGAAGTCTCGAGGTTGTAAAAAAAATCTTTGAGAAAAGAAGATTTTTTTATTTTAGTAAAACAATTTCTTTTCCCATGAAATTTGTGGGTTAATCGAAGTTCTCGACTTGAACGTTTTTCGGTGGTGATCAAGACTCCAAAGTAAGCTTGTAGTCCCATTTTGCTGGCCCAAAAAAGGTAAACACACTTTTTTCTTTTTTGTTTTATTATCATTTTCTTCTTCCTCTTTTTTTCTTTGTAGTTCGTAGTTATAATTTTGTTTGCTAGGATTGTTTGTTGTAGACGTCCTTGAAGGACATAGGATGTTATGGTATTGATATTATGATTATTTTCATTTTCATGGTATTAAAATGAGATATAATTAGTTGTACGTACCTTTTTGACTTTATTCTTTGATTATTATAAATAAAGTTTCAATCTTTACTTAAATGATGTACTTATGCTTTGTTTAAATTCATTGTTGGTGGATAAGTTTGTTTTTTTAGCATGTAAAGTTGCTTTCTTTGTGTTGAAAAGAATAGATAATATTTATTGTTTCTCCTTTTTGACTTTATTCTTTGATTATTATGGATAAAGTTTCAATCTTTGCTTAAAAAATGTTCTGATGCTTTGTTTAGATTCATTGTTGGTAGATATATTTGTTTTTAGCATGTAAAATTATTTTCTTTATGTAAAAAAGAATAGTTACTATTGTTTGTTTGTCCTTCGTTAAATAGTAATTGGTTAAGTCAAGAACTTGTCATTTGCTTTCTAATTATGTTAATGGATTTCAAAAGCCTCATATGAGAGATGAAGTGCTTGCTATTTATCATCCAAGATGTTTAGTCCTTTTTTCACATGTTGACTTGTCAAAATGATGGAAAGTTCGGGATTTTGTGGCTAAATAGAATTATTTATCTATTTTTGAGTCATGCATAGTATGATTATCGAACGATATTTTACTTTTAGAAATGCTAAACTTTTATTCTAATTTTCTTACTCCCTTTGGATTGTTAAATGTGCTCTTTGTGTGTGTAAAGTCTTGATTCATGTCTCTCTTTAATTCATAATATCAAAAGAGAATCAACGATGTCTTAGAAAGATAAACCATAGGTCGTTATACGTTTTCCCATAAAATATTGATTGTAATTTAGATGTATGAATCTTCGTTAATGTTGCCTTTATTGAAATTTAAAGGTTCCCTTTCTTGAAAAGTTATCATTTATATGGATTAGTGTCTATGTTTTTTTCAAATTTAGAAGTTAGGGTTATATTTCTTATTGCCTCATCCTTTACTTTGCAACTTTTATTGTTTACTCTCGCATTAATTCAGTGAATATGGCCTTCTTCCTTTAACCGGTATTAAATCTTAATATGAACATAAATCATGTTGCATATAAGTGGGTGTCTTTGCTTTGCATTTTATCTATTGACTCTCAATCTTGTTACACGTGTACAAGTGTGCTTATCATTGTCATTCAAAAATTTGTTCTTGATATTTTCTTTTTCTTTGGAGTATGTCAATTTTATACCTTGAACGTATATTAATTTCTTTATCTTTTCTTTGCATGAAAAAAATTTCTCAACTCCTAATGGACTCCTCTCCTCTTGCATTTCGTAATGGTCTAACGAAGCCCATCTCTTCGGTTCAA
>JAPEIP010000006.1:120410750-120458989 GCA_026120095.1 Capsicum chinense
CAATCCTTTGTCAAATGTCAGATATAGTTAGAATCAAGAGAAAGACGTTCGTTGAGCTAGTACACGACATGACTGGCAAAGATTTCCCAAAGCTTTTACAGAAATTTTTGAAACTAGTTACTAAAAAAATAAGACTACTTTTGAAAATCTATACAAATCTTTTTACTTAGTAATTGCCTAGGCATCTATTGGAACGGAGGGTCAGGGTGTAGATCCCAACATGACGGAGCACCTAAAAGATGGTGAGGATTAAACCAAGGATTGAAGGAGGTCAACACGAAGTATTTTCACTCAAAACTAACCGTTCTGTGGATGCATGGATCACTATACAAAGATGGGAATCTTTTTGAAAAAAACCCTAGCGAGTTGTGAGCCACACCAAAGCATATAATGCTCAAGAATGGTATTTTTGGGTAGCCCCAAAAATGAGTTTAATACCTATTTATCAAAGAATTTTTGAATTGTCTATCTCATTTCTTGAGACCATGAAAGACAAAATATAATTTGTGTTCATGAGACCATAAAATATAATCGCAAGCAAAAGCAAATTTGTGTCCACTAAATATTTACCTTGAGTACAGGTGCATTTAAGGGTTCGGTAGAGTAAATACAAAAATGAAAAGAATCACTCAATAGGAGGAAGAGTGGAAATTCTTCCTCAAAATTCATTGAAGCGAAAAGAACATTATTTGAGTGACCCCAAAAAGGGATTTTACCGATTCATTTATATCTGGTGAGTATGTTATTTAAATACTTCTTCCAAAAGAGGATGAGTAACGTATTAAGAAATTTACATTATAATGTCAAGTATTTATCATTTAAATATTTGCAAATTTGACTATGGTCGCCAGTGAGAGAGGCATTGTATCTACTAACTATCTACATTGAGTACAGGTATATATAGAAAGCAAAAACATACACAAACTGACTCTGGTGAAATCGTTTTCTTTACCAAGAGGATCATTGCACAAAGAGCCATATCATTAAATATCTGATGACACGTAATATAGCATACGCTGTCGTTGAAAACATCATCAGCATTTAATATCTGATGACACGCGAGATAGCATATGTTGGCATCGTGGATATTATCATCATTAAATATCTGATGACACATTCGATATCATACACTGGCATCGAGGATATCATTAGAATTAACTATCTAATGACACACAAGATAGCATACGATGGCATCGAGGATATCACCAACATTAAATATCTGATGACATACAAGATAGTGTACGTTGGAGTCTAGGATATCATCAGCATTAAATATCTAAAGACACGCGAGATAGCATACTCTGACATCGAGGATATCATCAACAATAAATATTTGATGACACGTTAGATAGCATATGCTGGTGTCGAGGATATTATCAGCATTAAATATCTGATGACACACGAGATAGCATGTGTTGGCATCGAGGATATCATTAGCATTAAATATCTAATGACACACAAGATAGTATACACTGGTGTCGAGGATATTATCTGCATTAAATATCTGATGACACACGAGATAGCATACACTGGCATCAAGGATATCATCATTATTAAATATGTGATGACATGTGAGATAGCATACACTGGTGTAGAGGATATCATCTGCATTAAATATATGATGACATGCGAGATAGCATATATTGGCGTTGAGGATATCATTAGCATTTAATGTCTATTGACACGCGAGATAGCATATGCCGGCATCGAGGATAACATCATCATTTAATATGCGATGTTATCCATAAGTCGCAACTAAATCCTTACCGAACAATATGCGAGATTATCAAATTGATAAGTCCAAGGGTTCTCAATAAAACGTGACATATCCAAGATCGATTATGTGCAGGATTACCCAAAGACTAACAATTTAAGAGATATCTATAAGTTATATTGTATCCAAGGTTGGATGATGTGCAGGAACACATGAGAACTAGTGATTGGAGAGATATCTGTAAGTCATCTCTTATCCAAGGTCAGATAATATGCAGGATTACCTAAAGTCTAGCAATTCAAAAAATATCTTTTAAGTCGCCTTGTATCCAACAACAAATAATGTGCAAGATTATCCAAAGATTGACAATTCAAGGGAAATCTATAAGTCATATTGATATAAAAGATGCAGAAGACTTACCCGAGATCATATGCAAAGAATTAATGACAATAACCGGAGAGGTTATCATACAACAAGAATTATAGGTGACCAAAGAATTACCGCATCAACATAAGATTACACGGCTATAGGGATTGTTCTGCATAAAGTATCATCAGTACCCAAAAGAGACACCTCACTTTGAAGACATATTAAAATGACAAATGATCTAACTATGCAACAACCAAGAGATTTGTTGTGTTTGTTATTACAAGTTATTTCTTTTAAAATAGGTACATGAAAGGGTGACTTTGCTTTTTAGGAAACAACTCACGGGGAGATACGGTAAAAGCTATACACCCCTTTTGTGAATTATGCTTATTACTAATAATTTTTGTTTGAGATATTATCGAGAGAATCTGAGAGGATAAAAATATCAAAACTAAAACCACAGGTGCGGACGACTCCAAAAATAATGAAGCACACTGTCGAACTCTTTTTTAGCAGCAAAACGGGACATAGTTTAGAGAGGGACATCAAACTCTTTGGACGCAAGCTAAAGGATGATCGCCATTACCATCTAAGCTCACCCCTTTTAGAAGGCATGTGGGTATTTTGGGATATTCTAGTTTCAGTGTCACCTTTGGGATATTTCTAAACTCATACCAAGGGTAAACTTCTCTTTTTTTCAAATTTGAGTGATAGGGCACCGAGAGTTCTGGAAATTATTACCAAGTAAGTTCTTATATATGGATGTGAAGGATCGCACATTCATGGCTAAGAGGTTACAAGCATCTTTTCTGTAACTCAATCAACTTGTCACTCATCCTGGGACAAAGATCGTCTAAAATAAAGGACTATTTTTTCTACCAATTGAGTTGAACTACAAGAAGTCCGACTCCCTGAGTTTGGGGGATATGTAGGCTGAGCTCTTTGTTGAAAACTCTACTGCATTCTAACCTTCACTAAAATCCCTTTATTCTTCAGCTTTTTGGTTTCAAGAAAACTCCAAAACCGAAATAGCTTGTGAATTTTTTAAAAATTGTATTTTAAATCAAGCTTCATGAACTACAAGTGTCCTGAATACTCATGTAATCTTAAATGTGTAGGAAACCTAGTACCGAGGTTCGGCCATAAGTCCATGAAATTCGTGCGAAAACTAATCTCTGTTAGAAATGATTTTTTTGTGGGACAAAAAGTAGGAATGTCAAACTCCCTTTGCCTAGGGTTACTTGCATCCACCCAACCCAAAGGGAGGGGGCAGTTGTTGACACCTAATTTTTGTTCTCCAACACTAAGTATAATTCTGAGTTTCTTCGATTTTAAATTAAATTACAACATTTTTATTTTGTTCGAATAGAAGCATTTCAAAGCATTTATCTAGAAATTTTTTTTATTTTAAGTATCAACTATATATTATCATATTCAATTATATGAAATTAAATAATTTGGTTATTTAAATATCTATTTTACGAAATATCAAAGTTTAATCAAGCCTTATCTTGAAAAAATAATTCAAATGGGTAAGACCTTGACTGAATATATTTTATTCCCAAAAATAATTTATTTGGATGAATATTTATTTGATTTTATCTCATCAAGAAGCTCGGAATTAAACAAAGTATTAATTCGTATTGAATTTTAATTTAATTTAGTCAGTCTATTAGATGTGGCCATAATTGAAATCAAATTGGCCATAATTGCAATGCAATTTGCCCATTGATTTTTAATTAGGTCAAAATTAAATAAATTTGGCTAAATTTTAAATCTCAATTGGGGTTATATTTTAAATAACCCAAAAATTCTCAAAAACTCTCATAACTTCTACCCAATTCAACTTTGTCTTTTTTTAAATTTTAAAATTTACAAATTGTACTACATTGTATAATTTTCCCCTCAACCTTGTCCTTTTTTCAATTTTGAAATTCAAAAATTGTACTACATTGTAGAATTTCCCCCAAATTTATCTTTCACCTCACCTTATTTTCAATTTTAAAATTCCAAAAACACCCCTAAATTCTCTTTCCTACATTGATGGATGAAAAATATTGAATCCCCATCCTTTTATATACTACCACTATTTTGGTAGAAAGACGAAGTCTCGAGGTTGTAAAAAAAATCTTTGAGAAAAGAAGATTTTTTTATTTTAGTAAAACAATTTCTTTTCCCATGAAATTTGTGGGTTAATCGAAGTTCTCGACTTGAACGTTTTTCGGTGGTGATCAAGACTCCAAAGTAAGCTTGTAGTCCCATTTTGCTGGCCCAAAAAAGGTAAACACACTTTTTTCTTTTTTGTTTTATTATCATTTTCTTCTTCCTCTTTTTTTCTTTGTAGTTCGTAGTTATAATTTTGTTTGCTAGGATTGTTTGTTGTAGACGTCCTTGAAGGACATAGGATGTTATGGTATTGATATTATGATTATTTTCATTTTCATGGTATTAAAATGAGATATAATTAGTTGTACGTACCTTTTTGACTTTATTCTTTGATTATTATAAATAAAGTTTCAATCTTTACTTAAATGATGTACTTATGCTTTGTTTAAATTCATTGTTGGTGGATAAGTTTGTTTTTTTAGCATGTAAAGTTGCTTTCTTTGTGTTGAAAAGAATAGATAATATTTATTGTTTCTCCTTTTTGACTTTATTCTTTGATTATTATGGATAAAGTTTCAATCTTTGCTTAAAAAATGTTCTGATGCTTTGTTTAGATTCATTGTTGGTAGATATATTTGTTTTTAGCATGTAAAATTATTTTCTTTATGTAAAAAAGAATAGTTACTATTGTTTGTTTGTCCTTCGTTAAATAGTAATTGGTTAAGTCAAGAACTTGTCATTTGCTTTCTAATTATGTTAATGGATTTCAAAAGCCTCATATGAGAGATGAAGTGCTTGCTATTTATCATCCAAGATGTTTAGTCCTTTTTTCACATGTTGACTTGTCAAAATGATGGAAAGTTCGGGATTTTGTGGCTAAATAGAATTATTTATCTATTTTTGAGTCATGCATAGTATGATTATCGAACGATATTTTACTTTTAGAAATGCTAAACTTTTATTCTAATTTTCTTACTCCCTTTGGATTGTTAAATGTGCTCTTTGTGTGTGTAAAGTCTTGATTCATGTCTCTCTTTAATTCATAATATCAAAAGAGAATCAACGATGTCTTAGAAAGATAAACCATAGGTCGTTATACGTTTTCCCATAAAATATTGATTGTAATTTAGATGTATGAATCTTCGTTAATGTTGCCTTTATTGAAATTTAAAGGTTCCCTTTCTTGAAAAGTTATCATTTATATGGATTAGTGTCTATGTTTTTTTCAAATTTAGAAGTTAGGGTTATATTTCTTATTGCCTCATCCTTTACTTTGCAACTTTTATTGTTTACTCTCGCATTAATTCAGTGAATATGGCCTTCTTCCTTTAACCGGTATTAAATCTTAATATGAACATAAATCATGTTGCATATAAGTGGGTGTCTTTGCTTTGCATTTTATCTATTGACTCTCAATCTTGTTACACGTGTACAAGTGTGCTTATCATTGTCATTCAAAAATTTGTTCTTGATATTTTCTTTTTCTTTGGAGTATGTCAATTTTATACCTTGAACGTATATTAATTTCTTTATCTTTTCTTTGCATGAAAAAAATTTCTCAACTCCTAATGGACTCCTCTCCTCTTGCATTTCGTAATGGTCTAACGAAGCCCATCTCTTCGGTTCAAGTCCGAAGTTTAAACTCAAGGTCGAATATATAGCGTACGGGTGCTACAAAATAGATGAAGAAGGAAAATGGGTCAAAACCCATTGATGAAGTCATTGAGAAACTTGAAAAGTCTTGATTTTTATTATTGTCATCTTCTTATTTAATCATTTATTCATTCATTCGTTTGGTGCCTCGAAGCCAGAGTTGTATTTTAATACAGGTGAAGCCAATTCTGGGCCAATGGATTCGAAAAAATCATTTAGGACAGGTAATGGGTCAAAACCCGATATTTACATTAGGACAGGTGTAGGTGGGGCAAAAGCCAAATTAGATTAGAACAGGGTTGATGGATTTGGGTTTACGAGCCTAAGTCTTCTAATTCTCCCCTTTCCCCTTTACATGATTATTTTCTATTTATTTTCTTAGACTTGGTTAAATTCCTTACTGTTAAATTCCTTACTCAGTCATCAAAAATTAATGTTATACAAGTTTCGTCCTAAATCACTTTCTTTTCAAAAACCAACTCTTTTTTAAAAGTTAGTCAAAGTTGTTTTCAAATAGCCCAGATAACCGCAAGTTAGCGGACATTTTAGGTGCCTTAAAAACCTTCCTAAAATGTTAATAAGAACCTCTTTCCCGAGATTTTCTTAAAGGCCTAAGTCTTTTTCTGTTTTTTGGCTTAGGAACCATGCCAACTATCCCCACACCCAAAAACAAACATGTAGCATCTATGGAGAAGGGAAAAATGATCAAAACACATAAAAGTAAAAGTTACACAATCCAGGTCATTACAATATCCACCACTAAGACTCAAGTTCATCCTCGAACTATAAGGCAATGAAATACCTAAATTTGTATAGAGTAAGGATAACTACTATGCATGTTGGACTGGACCTCCCAAGTAGCCTCCTCAACAGGTATCACGGTGCAAAAATAGGTCATGTTAACCCATATAGTGGCTCATCCTTGATAAGTATGCAAATCATCCAAACTGATAATGGAACAATAAAATATTTAGTAAATACATATCAAAGCGAGACTTCTAGAACAAAGTCTGGTCCTAAAACATAAGTAAAAGCATAAACTTGAAACAAATCTCATAATTCTCCAAAATTTAGAGTCATAGTGTTAGAACATCTATATAATATGTAGAAACTTAAAATATATACATATATCTATCTCTAATAATCAAAATAAAGAAAAATAAAGAAATATGAGGTCAAATTCAGCCTCGAACACTAGAACAGATCAGTACCTTGAACTATGGAAGTTTCCCAATGAACTCAGCTGTCACAAAAAATGTGTGTACTATGATCTACACCAAAAGGGCATAATAGAGGTGAGTATGATCCACTTGTATTCATAGGTATTATAGGCCAACTGAGAAAAGTATAAAATAAGATAAGTAAATTATACTATGAGAACATCACCCTTCAAGCAGAAAAGTCCTTAACGGTAGCTCACATTATCTCCTCTAACAGGTCTAATATATAATACACAGAAAACATAACAACACCAATATATATATATGCAATGTGGATGGAATGAATGATGAAACCCATCGCATGACTTTTTGTATACACCTACTGAGCTTGCAACTATCAGGAAGGACTTATAAGGGGTTCAAAACCCATATACTATAACTCAAATCTCAAATCAACCTTGCTGATAAATGACCTCGGTAAAGGATTTTTCAAAATACCATAACCAACCTTGCCAAGAAATATCCTCTTCAAGGGTTTTCAAAAGTGAGTCATTTTCTTTCAAAATATATTTTAAGAAGGTACCAGTATCTCATGAATGTACATGTATGAAATGAGGTTGTAATGTTCACAATAAACTCAATATGTTAATATCTAATCCATCCAACACGTATATATACAAGTGTGCCTAGAAATAAACTCAATATGTCCACAATTCATATTATCAACTTTAATTAGGCACCAATAGAATAGTGGGGCTTGTTTGGAAAATAGCGTCGGAGCATGGATACATGAAAAACTGGATGAACGCATAAAATTTCTTAGGGTAAGGCCAACTTATAAGATACCTCCCCAACTATTCAAAGGATCTCAAAAGGTCTAACATACCTGGGACTAAAATTTCCCCTCTTCCCAAATGTCATCACACCCTTCATTGGTGATAGCAAAGAAAGACTCAATCATCAATCTCAAACTTGATGGAACAAATCTTACAGTCTGCATAACTCTTTTGCCTACTTAGGGATACCCGAAGCCTATCCTGAATTACCAAAAACCTATATAAAGAATTGCAAAAGCAAGCCGGTAGCATGGAGTTTAACCTTTGAGGTCTCAAACCAACTAACATGAGATAGACAATGCCTACCATACAAGGCCTCGAAGGGTTTCATCTGAATACTCAAAACGTAGCTAGTATTATAAGAATTGCAAAAGCAAGTCGGTAGCATGTGGGGAGTATATCCTCCAAAACATGAATAGTTTGCTCCAACTTACTATCGATCTGAGGGTGGAAAGTTGTGCTAAAGTCAACCTAAGTACCCAACTACTCCTAAAATATCTTCCAAAAGCTAGAAGTGGACACTAAGCCTCTATATGAAATAATAGACATAGATATCCCATAAAGATGAACTATCTCACAAACGTAGATGCAAGCCAATCTATTAGTTCTGAAGAAAATCTAAATACGTACGAGATGGGCCAATTTGTTTAATCAATCCATGATGACCCAAATATTTCAGAACCAAGGGAAGTACGAGGAAGCCTACTCGCAAAGTCCATAGTGATTCGCTCCTACTTCTACTAAAGAATGGGTAATCTCTAAAGCAAACCACCTGATCTCAAATATTCAGCCTTTACCTTTTATAACGCGGGCAATAAGCTATAAAATCCACCACATCCTTCTTCATACCACCCACCACAAGTGCATTAGCCTTACATATTAATGACTAATTGGGTTGAAAGCACAGAATCACTTCCAGGACATTGTACTCGACCTACACAAGACTTATTACAAAACATTGAAGAACATCCTTAGGAAAAGTTAAGATAGAAGCCAAAGTCACCAACTCTTTGAGATTTTGAAAACTCTTCCCACATGCATATGACCATAGAAAAACCATTTTCTTATAAATTAAATTAGTCAAAGGGGTTGTAATAGATAAAAAAAACCCTCAATGAAATATCGGTAATAACATGCCAATCCAAAGGAATTCTGAATATCGATAGGAGAAGTAGGTATAGCCCAATGTCTAATTGTTGCAATCTTGGCTAAATCAACCATAATACGATCTTTTGTCACCACATAAATCAAGAAGAGATAGAATCCAACTAAAAATCACACTTAAAAAACATAGCATACAACTTCTCATCAAGAAACCTCTTAAGTGCAATCCTCAAATGCTTCACATGGTCGGTATCACTCTTGGAATAAATGAAGATGTCATCAATAAATACAATCACAAAAGAATCCAGACACAGTCGAAACACCTAGTTCATCAACTCCATGAACACTATCAGGACATTGGTCAACCAAATAGCATAACCAAGAACTCATAATGAATGTATCGAGTCTGTAAAGACATCTTTGGAATATCCAAATCTCTAATTTTAACTGATGATAGCCGATTCTCAAATCAATCTTGGAAAACACTGAAGCCCCCTAAAGCTGGTAAAAAAGATCATCCATGTGAGGAAGAGAATACTTATTCTGAATTGTCACTTTGTTCACAACCTATAATCAATACACAACGCATTGAACCATATTTCTTCTTCACAAATAAGACAACACACCCTAATGAGAAACACTAGGTCTAATGAACCCCATATGCAACAAATTTTGCAACTGATCTTTCTACTCCATATCCACGTCAAACTTATCACGCATCTATATCTCAAACTATATGGTATGAATCTCTCCAAGAGGTCCTCAGACTACTGAGTTCAAGTCATAAAAGGAGAACTCAAAGGTCTATAACTTGCATACAACCTACACCAATCCATAGTTATATCCACCAACTAGTAGGTAGTATAAGACACTCTATTAGACTCAAGGGACCTAAGATTATGTAACTTCTCCTAACAATTAACCAAAACCTCTTAGATCTCCTCGCCAATAGCCACACTAAACTTAGGCGGACCCTGGTGAATTAACCTCTTAAACCTAGTCTGATCATCTAAAGACATAATTGTACCAGAAGTAACTAAAGGATTGGTAAGTTTGGAAGGCTCTGAAACCATACATAAAGGTACCATAGATAAAGGTTGTAACCTTGAACTAGGAATACCATGATAAAATATTGGTACAAAAGGTTGAGCACCACTCAAAGTCTAGGAAATACCATAAGAAGATATCAGTAAAGATAATAGAACAACACTTGGAGTCAAAAGGATACCATAAGCAAATGCCAACACTAATGAAGGTACCATACTCAGAGCTGGAGAAACACTAGGTGCACTCAAGGGAACACCATATAAATGAGTCAATAACCAAATCAACAGACCCTCTAGAACTGGGGTAGAAATAAAATTGTGTGGGACTTTATCTTTCCTATATCCTTTGCCTATTTAATCTCGAGCTTTAGAGCGGTACTCCTAGAGCTACTTTTGACAGGCATAACTTCTCGTACGCGTCATCTACCCAAGGTTGTCCTTGACCCCCTCCTTTCCCTTTGGTCTAGGCTCCATCCTCGGGAGCTGGGACTGATTATTCTTCTCGAGATTTAGTCCTCAACATCTGTGTAAAAAGAGTGGACCACAACTTAAAACATTGGGTAAGAACAACTGCACGGCTAGGAATCAAAATATAAATGCTTTTCCTAACCAAATCTTATAGCCTCTCAAAGATAGACATGGACGTATAGGGGTAGAACTAATTTATTTTTAAAAAATACACTCTTAGGATCCTAAGAGTCTACATGAAACAATCCATGCAATAACGGGTTAAAAATGACGTCCAAATCAAAGAAAAATCCTTTTTAATTCTACCGATACAACCCAAAATTTTCCATTTTGAAATCATGAATTAAAGTTGTTTTTGCTAATATAATTGATGAAAAACAATGGAAACAAGGTTTCTGAGCTTACCCAAGCTCAAATGGTAAAGAAATCATCAAGAATCACCAAAATCCAAAGTTCAAAGGACCAAAAATTGTGGAAAACTCAAAAAAAGTTTATTATACTATTTAGTGAATAGTGTCTTACGATCGCAGCCCCAACCTCATGATAGCAAGGGTCAGCATTGATCGGGATTAAGTTTTTCATTATGACAATAAGAGAAAGGACTCATAACCGTGATGAATAAACCAAACTCATTCCAACTAAATTCTCATTATTATTGCAGTACCACCACCATATGATTATGATGAAGGAAATTATTAAGGACCGTGATCCTAACACATGTCCAACAATCCCGATAGAGGGCCTGATGTACTAGAAAATGCTGCACCAGGAAATACCTAAATTGGTAAAAAGCTGAGGGTAACAACAACGCATATCCAACTCGACCACTAAAGTAGCCTTCTCAATACAACAGTGACTCCACTAAAGCTTAACCATATGAATATATATACAACACAACCACCTAACATCCCTACTAAAATGGACGTTGGCTACTCAATAAAGGTCAACATCTTATCCAACTGAATTAAGTCCCAATGAAGAACGTAAAGCTCATCTGGAAAATAGCATCGGAGCATGGATACATGAAAAACTAGATGAACGTCTAAAATGTCTCGGGGTAAGGCCAACTCATAAGGCACCTCCCCAGTTGTTCGAAGGATCTCAAAAGGTCTAACATACCTGGGTCTAAAATTTCCCCTCTTCCCGAATGTCATCACACCCTTCCTTGGTGATAAAAAAGAAAGACTCGATCACCAATCTCAAACTTTATGGAACAAAGCTAATAGTTTGCATACTTAGGGCCACCCGAAGCCTATCCTGAATTACCAAAAACCTATGCAAAGAATTGCTGAAGCAAGTCGGTACCATAGAGTTTAACCTTTGAGTTCTCAAACCAACCAACATAAGATAGACAACGCCTACCATACAATGCCTTGAAGGATGTCATCTGAATACTCAAAACATACCAATTATTATACAAAAAAAAATCTGCTAATGCTAAATACTACTCCTGCTGACGTCCAAAGTTGATAACACAAGTGAGAAGTATATCCTCCAAAACATGAATAGTTCCCTCCAACTTACCATTGATCTGAGAGTGGAAAGTTATGGTAAAGTCAACCTAAGTACCCAACTACTCCTAAAACATCTTCCAAAAGCTAGAAGTAGACACTGAGCCTCTGTATGAAATAATAGACATGGGTACCCAATAAAGATGAACTATCTCACAAACGTAGATGGAAGCCAATCTCTTAGCACTAAAGAAAATCTAAATACATACAAGGTGCGCCAATTTGTTTAATGGATCCATGATGACCCAAATATTTCTGAACCAAGGGAAGTATGAGGTAGCCTACTCACAAAATCTATAGTGATCCACTCCTACTTCTACTAAAGAATGGGTAATCTCTAAAGCAAAGCACCTAATCTCTAATGTTCAGCCTTCACCTTTTGACAACGCGGGCAATAAGCTATAAAATCCACCATATGCTTCTTCATACCACCCACCACGAGTGCATTAGCCCTACATATTAATGAATGACTAATTGGGTTGAAAGCACCAAATCACTCGTAGACCATCGTACCAGACCTGCACAAGACTTATTACAAAACACAGAAGAAATTTCTTAGGAAAAGTCAAGATAGAAGCCAAAGCCACCAACTCTTTGAGATTTTGAATACTCTTCTCACACGTACTTTGCCATAGAAAAACTATTTTTTTATGAATTAAATTAGTCAAAGGGTTTGTAATAAATGAAAAACACTCAATGAAATGTTGGTAATAACACGCCAATCCAAAGGAATTTTGAATATCAATAGGAGAAGTAGGTATAGCCCAATATCTAATTACTATAATCTTGGCCGAATCAACCATAATACTATCTTTGGTCACCACATGAACCAAGTAAAAGATAGAATCCAACTAAAACTCGCACTTAAAAAACTTAGCATACAATTTCTTATCAAGAAACCTCTCAAGTACAATCCTAAAATGCTTCACATGGTTGGAATCACTCTTGGAATAAACCAAGATGTCATCTCTAAATACAATCACAAAAGAGTCGAAACACCTAGTTCATCAACTCCATGAACACTATCAGGACATTGGTCAAACCAAATGGCAAAACCAAGAAATCATAATGACTGTATCGAGTCTGTAAAGACATCTTCAGAATATCCAAAGCTCTAATTTTAACTGATGATACCAAAATCTCAAATCAAACTTGGAAAACAGCAAATCCCTTGAAAAGTGGTCAAAAACATCATCCATGTAAGGAAGAGAATCTTATTCTGAATTGTCACTTTTTTCATAACCTATAATCAATACACAACGCATTGAACCATCTTTCTTCTTCACAAACAAGAAAAGCGCACCCCAATAAGATACACTAGGTCTAATGAACCTCGTATGCAACAAATTTTGCAACTAGTCTTTCTACCCCATTGGGCTCATAGAAATAAGTTTGGTTCTCATATCCACATCAATAGAAAATTAGCATCATGATCTTGAGGCATACAAGGAAAATCATTAGGACACACATCCATGACTCAAGAAAAACTCAAACAGAATCAGTAGAAGGTGGTGAGCAAATGCTAGTATCATAGATATGAGATAAATAAGATGAACACCCTCTCTCTAACAAGTGGTGAGCATGCAAAAAAGATATAACACCATTTGGCTTGAATTAAGCATAACCTTCTATGATAATCTCGGCACTCTCTACGTAGTTAATATCATAATCTTTGCATAACAGGTCAAAATAGCATGATAAAGAGCTAAGAAATCCATATACAAGATAATATCAAAATTAACCATACCTAGAATAATCAAGTCTACCCAACTATGATGGTTCATAAATGTTACCGCACAAGATTGGTACACCTAATCCATCGCTAACAAATCTTCTATACGGGTAGAAAAAAAAGATTCATATCAAGAGGCTCACACGCAACATAAAACCAAACCCAAAACATATAGAAACTTAAATAAAAACCGACCTAAGGTCAAAGAAAGTAGATCTGTAAGAAACTAGGATGATAATAGTAATTACAGTATCAAAGGCCAATGCCTTGGGTGTAGTAGGTATAACGTAGCACTGACCATATTTGTTCTTAGATTGAGTAACTCCACGACCACCACCAAATCACCCTCTACCTCAAACTCGAGCATATCTAGTACTACTCAAATCACCTTGTGAACCACCTCCAACTACAGATATTGTAGTAGGTCAAAAATAAAGCCAAGAATACTATTAGCTAGGACTTAATATATGTACAGGGTAACCCCTCATGTAATGACCAATATCATGATATACAAAACACTCTCTACTACTAGCATTATGCTGGGAGGGATTAAAAGAAAAAGAACAACCTCCTTGGCCCAATGTCTAATTACCTAAAGTTGCAGAACCTGAAGGTTTACCATATGATCCCTAAAAAGTGGCTTCAACCAGACTACTATGATAGCCATGGAAATCTCTATTATAAAAATCTCTGCATCAGGAGGCATGTCCACTAAACTCACTATGAAACCAAACTTCTCCTCAGGAGGATAGATGGGATGATTCGGGAGAGATCCAATGTAGATCCATCTTTTAATTCACTCGTGGGATTCGGGCGGTCCAAGGGGGACCACCACGGCTTCTCTCTTCTCGAGAATCCATACATCACAAGGCATAAGTAAAGGAAACATATGAAAATAAGTAAGATTTGGGTGCAAATGCACAGCAATACAATACTGATGGGATAAATGATGAAAGCCATCACATGACTTTCTATAAACACCCACCAAGCTCACAACTACCAAGTAGGACACATGGGGGGTCATAACCCATATACTATTACTTATATCTCAAGAAAACCTTATTGGTAAATGACCTCGGCTAAGGTTTTTCAAAATACCATAACCAACCTTTGCCAAAGGTTTTCAAAAGTGAGTCATTTTCTCTCAAAATAGGGTTTCTCAATGGTACCAGTATCTTATGAATATATAGTTATGAAATAAGGATGTAATGCTTACAATCAACTCAATATGAAGATATCTAATCCATCCGATACGTATACATATAAATGAGCTCAGAAATCTACAAAATATATATATAGTTCATGATTATAAAAACATTAAAGCATCAACAGAAAAATATGCATGCAAGACATCATTATTATCATATCATTATTATCATATCAATGCTAAAGTAAGGTCTATATCAGCAAAATCGGCCTCCCTATACGGGTATTATATCTAGAATCAAGGAATTTCAATATACAGAGAAAGCATACATAAGAATATGAGCCCCTACACAAGCATACAACAATAAAAACAATCTCAACACATAAACCCCATAGTTATTTTCCCCAACCCATAGCATGTTTTACTTATTTAATAACTGCCTAGCTCATTATTAAAGAAGTTAATCTATAACCTACCTCAAAATGTCAACATCTAAAGTTCTTTAATGTGCAACCTTTCCCTTGTGAACGGCCTTAGAATCAACTATAACATTCAAATATAGCATCTATACATTAAAATAAAACTAATGATATTTATATTGCCCATATTTGGGTCAGATCCAAAATGGGTTTGAAAAATGAATTTAAAAATAAAATGGGTAAACCTAAAATTAAAAAAAAAAAAAAACACACACTCCCAAAGGTTATAGGATTCTACAGGAGATAAACCCACACGAAAATGGGTTTAAATCAAGGTCCAGATAAAAAAACTCTTTTTAAACCTTACTTGTAAAACCCCTAATTGTCCATTTTGAAATCATGATTTAAAGGAAATTTTGATGATATAATCGATTAAAAATAATGGAAATAATATTTAGGAACTTATCTAAGCTCAAATAGAAAAGAAATCTTCAAGAATGGCCCAAACTCAAAGATCAAAGGTCCAAAAATGGAGAAAAATGCAAAAAGAGACTTTTATACTATTTAGTGAATAGTGCCTCGCAATCATGGCCCTCACCTCGCACTCGCGAGGGTCCACATTGACCGGGACTTAATTTGGTAATTAAAATTACAAGAGAAGGGCCTCGCAATTGTGATAGAAACAACCAAACCTTGCCTATCCGAATACCCATCCTGATCATTGTACCATCACCACGCGATAGCTATAAAGAGAATCATTAAGGCCCAGGATTACGACACATATCCACGTTAACATCATCACGCATCTGTCTCTCAAACTATATGGCATGAATCTCTCTAAGAAGGCCTCAAACAACTAAATTCAAGCCATAGAAGGAGAACTCAAAGGTCTATAACTTGCATACAACCTCCACCAATCCATAGTCATATCCATCAACTAGTAGGTAGTATAAGCCACTCCATGAGACTAAAGGGACCCAAGATTATATAACTTCTCCTGACAATCAGCCAAAACCTCATAGACATCCTCACCAATAGCCACACTGAACATGGGCAGACCCAAGTGAATTAACCTCTTAAACCTAGTCTGATCATCTAAAGACATAACTATACCAGATGTAACTGGAGGAATGTTAAGTTTGGATGGCTCTGCATCCATACATAAAGGTACTATAGATGAAGGTTGTAGCCTTGAACTAGGAATACCATGATCAAATATTGGTACAAAAGGTTGAGCACCACTAAAAGTCTAAGAAATACCCTAAGCAATATCAATAAAGATGATAGAACCACACTCGGAGTCAAGGGGATACCATAAGCAAATGTTGACACTAACGACGGTACCATACTTAAAGCTAAAGAAACACTAGGTGCACTCAAGGGAACACCATCCAAATAAGTCAATAACCAAATCAACAGACCCTCTATATTTAGGGTAGAAACAAAATTATGTGGGACTTGAGTTGGCCCATATCCTTTGCCTGCTTAATCTCGAGCTTGAGAGAGGTACTCCTAGAGCTTCCTTTGACAGGGATAACTCTTCGTACTCGTCCTCTACCCCAAGGTTGTCCTTGAACCCCTTCTTTCCCTCTAGTGTAGGCTCCATCCTCGGGTGTTGGGACTAAAACTTTCTTTAAAGTTTCCAAATTATTTAAAATTTGAAATAAATGTTGTCCAACCCTTCGAGTTAAAAAGGGATAAAATAGCAACTACTGCTTAAGCGATGTTTAGTTGGTAAAGCGCCTACTTCTTAATTGGTCCTTGGTCGCTTAAGCAATTGCACAAAATATCAACTGAATTTAGCAACTTTGCTAAGTTACAAAGTCGATCGACCCCTTGAAATTCGTTCAAAATCTCATAATTGTAAATAAGTTATGCTAACAGACTATTTTTGACATTCTAGACTCAATGGCAACATCTTAATTTTGAAAAACAGGTCATGTTAAACAAATTAACCCCCTAAACCCATAAAAATGTATTTAAACTAGTTTCCAAATATAGGGTTGAAATATAAAATAAAGGTTTCGAACCTATACCAATCCATCTACTAGCTCAAACTCAACATTTCAAATTTAATAGAACTATACAAATCACCATCCAACACTCAAAATGTCATATTTTGATCGAGGTAACTATAGGACTTAAAAATCCCTAAACATCTCAAACTCTCCTAAAACCCTCACAAAGGCATTCGAAACCATGCCAACTATCCTCACACCCTAAAACAAACATATTGCATCTATGGGGAAGGGAAAAATGGTCAAATCACATAAAAGTAAAATTTATGCAATCTAGGTCATTACAATATCCACCACTAAGGCTCAAGTTCATAAATCAACCACAATAGAATATAAGCCCCTAAACAGGCACACAACAGTAAAAATAATCTCAAAAAATAAAGCCAATAGTTATTTTCCCAACCTATAACATGTTTTACTTATTTATTAACTACCTAGCTCAATATTAAAGAAGTTAATCTATAACTTACCTCAAAATGTGAAAATCTAAAGTTCTTCAATGCACAACCTTCCCTTTGTGAATGGCCTCATAATCAACTACAACATTCAAATGTAGCATCTATGCATTAAAATAAAACTAATGATATTTATATTCCCATATTTGTGTCAGATCCAAAATGGATTTGAAAAATGAGTTTAAAAATAAAATGGGTAAACCTAGAATTTTAAGAAAAAAACACTCCCAAAGGTTATAGGATTCTACAGGAGAAAAACCCACACGAAAATGGGTTTAAATCAAGGACCAAATAAAAAAAAATTTAAACTTTACTTGTAAAACCCCAAATTCTCCATTTTGAAATCATGATTTAAAGGAGATTTTGATTATATAATCGATAAAAAATAATGGAAATAATATTTAGGAACTTACCGAAGCTCAAATAGAGAAGAAATCTTCAAGAATGGCCCAAAATCAAAGCATAAAGGTCTAAAAATGGAGAAAATACAAAAGAAGGCTTTTGCACTATTTAGTAAACAGTGTCGCGCAATCGTTGGCCCATATCTCACACTCGCGAGTGTCAAGATTAACCAGGGCTTAAGTTGGTCATCAAAATTTCAAGAGCAGGGCCTCGCAACTATGATGAAAAAAAAAAAACCTGGCCCATCCAAATACCCATCCCGATCATAGTACCATCACTATGCGATTGCTATAAAGAGAATCATCAATGCCCGTGATTGCGACACATATCCACATAATTGTAATAAAGAACATGATGCACCAAAAAATGCCACAACAGAAGAATAATCCAACTTAAAAATATCTCTAAATGGACCCTCAAAATTAGTTCAAGACCTGATAGAATCTACCCATAAATTCTACCAGGATAATTTCGGCGTTTCGGACTCAATGGTTATGTTGGATTTTCTAAAATATTTATTTTCGCAAAATTAACACCTAGGACCCCTTTTACTATTTTCTGACCAAGAATCGAATGATACATAAAAGCCCCAAATTTGAACCAATCCTGCTACTAGTTCAAATTCGGCGTCTGGATTTGCTGGAGAAGACTATTTTGCCATTGGACACTCATAATAGTGAAAGTTTATTAAAGTCAACTATATGGTTTCTTAAGCCTCTAAAAAACTCAAATTTGCATAAAATATTTTTAATCGCACCAGGAACCGTGCCAATAATTGTTAAACCTCAAAATTAATATGTAGTAACTATAGGAAAGGTCAAATGGTCAAAACACATAGAAAAGGAAAATTCACAAATTCATGTCATTACAATATGATGGTGTCTCCACTGAACCTTAAACACAAGAATATCTTAAGAATGAAACCGTCTAACATCTCTGGCTAAAATAAAAATTGGATCCTCTACAAAGGTCAACCTCTTATTTAATTTAACTGAGTCCTAACAAAGCACCTGAGACTCATCCAAAATATAGCGTTGAAGCATAGACATATAAAAATTAGATGAACAGCTAAAAAGTCTGGAGGTAAAGCCAACTTATCAGTAACCTCCCTAAGTGTTCAAAGAATCTCAAAAGGTTCAATATACCTCAGTCTAAGCTTTAATATACCTCAGTCTAAGTTTTCCCCTCTTTCAGGACCTCATCATGCCCTTCGTGGTGACATACAAAGAAAGACTCGATCACCTATCCCAATCTTCAAAGCATGAAGTTTGCCGTTTGCGTAACTCTTTTTGCCTACTCTGGGTTACCAAAAGCCTATCATGAATCACCTCAACCCTATCCAATGACTCACAAAGAAAGTCAGTACCATAGGTTCTAACCTCTTAATTCTCAAACCAGCCAATAAGAGATTGATAATGCCTACCATACAATGCCTTAAAGGGTGTAATCTTAATACTTGAATCGTAGCCTTTATTTTAAGCAAACTCTATTAAGGATAAAAATGCTCCTACAGACATTCAAAGTCCATGACACAGGTGTGAGTATATCATCCAAAACATGAATAGTTCACTCTAACTGACCATTGATCTAGAGAGGGAAAGTTGTGCTAAGGTTAACCTAAGTACCCAACTCCTCCTAAAATGTCCTCCCAAAAATAAAAGTGAACACTGAGCCTCTTTCTAAAATTGTAGACACGGGTACCCTATGAAGATGAACTATCTCATGAACATAAATATTAGTCAACCTCTCAGCAATGAAGAAAATCTAAATAGGTACGAAATTGGCCAATTTGGTCAATCAATCCATGCTAACCCAAATATTGTCAGAACCACGAGAAATATGAGGCAGCCTACTAACGAAGTCCATAGTGATCCGCTTCTACTTTTATTTAAAAATGGATAATCTCTTAAGCAAACCACCCTATCACTAATAGTCAGCCTTCACGTGCTTACAATATAAGCAATAAGCTATAAAGTCTTCTATATCCTTCTTCATACCACTCCACAAATTATTTTGCTTCAAATTATGGTATATCTTCGTTACCCCTTGATGAATCGAATATCTAAAATAATTTCCCTCCTCCAAAATCAACCTAACCCATCCACAGCTCTTAACACATACACTCTACATTTAATTCTTAAAATACCATCAAAATCAAGAGATGTTGCCTTAGCCTAGCCACTCATCACCTTATCTCAAATCGCCTTTAAGTTATTATTATCAGACTGGTGAGCTCGAATTTGCTCAATCAAAGAAGATCTGGCACCCACAAAGGCTAACACACGTCCGGGGGTCAAAATATAAAGTCTAACAATCTGGTTATCTAATGACTGAACCTCCGAGGATAAAGGCCACTCTTAAATCGACAAATAAGCTAAGCTCTCTATTCTAGTTGCCTTCTTTCTTAAGGAATACACAACCACAATAGCCTTTCCCAGATGATAAAGCATAGTGAGATAATGGTTCTTAAATAACCAAGCTAACTCTGTTGTCTCATATTAAGATCTCACTGCTTGAATAAGTACTGAAGGTTAAATAACCAGAGAAAATCTTGCAAAGAACTTTATATAAGTAATGCCTCCATAAATTCAACATAAACACTATGGCTACCAACTTTAAATCATGGGTAAAATAATTCTTCTCATGAGGCTTCAACTGACGAGAGACATATGCAATCACCTTACCTTCCAGCAAAAACACCACACCCAAACCAACACTTGAAGCATTATAAAACATGGTAAAACCTACGCCCTCCGTGGAAAACTCAAAATAAGAGCCAAAATCAACAACTCCTTAAACTTTTTGAAGCTCTTCTCACAAGCACCGACCACTGAAATACAACCTTCTTCTGATTTAACTTGGTCAAAGGAGCCACAATAACTGAGACACCCTCTACATAAAGCTAAAAATAACCCGCTAAATTAATAAAACTCTGAATTTCAATGGGAGAAATAGGTTCATCCCAATCACAAATTATCATTACCTTGGATGGATGAGCCATAATAACATCTTTGTCACCATATGACCCAAAAAAAAAATATAGAATCCAACCAAAACTCACACTTGTAAAACTTGGCATATAACTTCTTGTCACGCACCTCTAAAATAAAATCCTCAAATGTCTCACATGATCAGTATCATTATTCAAATAAACCAAGATGTCATCTATAAATACATTCACAAAAGAGTTGAGCTACGGTCAGAATATCTGATTCATATTTGATATATACACTCTATGAATATTTATGGGACATTAGTCAACTCAAAAGATATGACTAAGAACTCACAGTGAATGTATTGAATCTCAAACTACTCTTCAGAACATTCAAAACTCTAATATTCAACAAGTGATACCAAACTCTAATATTCAACTAGTGATACCTGAATCTCAAATCAATCTTAGAAAACACGGAAGCACTCTGAAGTTGGTCAAAAAATCATCAATGTAAGAAAGAGGATATTTGTTCTTAATCATCACTTTTAAAATTATCTATAGTGAATACACATATACATAGTACCATCCTTCTATTTCAAAAACAAGACAGGAGCACCCCTAGGAGATACACCAGGTCTAATAAACCCCTTAATCAACAAATCATATAACTGCTCCTTCAACTCTTTCAACTCAGTTGGGGTCATCCTATAAGGAGAAACAAAAATTAGATTGGTGCCTGGATCCATATTAATAAAAAAATCAATATCGAAATCTTGGGTCATACCAAGTAGAACCGTAGGAAACATATCCATGAACTCGTGAACAACACAAATATAATCCATAAGAGGCTATGAGATAACACTAATATCATAAACATAATCCAAATAAAACAAGAACCATATTTCTACCATGCGATGAGAATGTTGAAAGAGATATCTCCCTTTGTACCAAAATTAAGAGTACTTATCCAAGCTAACCATGGAACACACGATATTACTAAGGTCATGGTCTTGGCATGCCAGTCCAAAATAGCATGATAGATAGCTAACCAATCCATACTCAAGGTAATATCAAAATGAACCATATCTAGAATAATTAAGTCTACCAAAGTCTCATGCCCTGAAAAGGTAATCACACTAGATTGGTACACCCAATCCACCACTAAAAGATCTCCTATAGGGGTAGAAATATGAAGAGTCATAGCAAAGAGTTCACACGCAATATCAAAATTAGAAGAAAAACATATAGACACATAGGAGAATGTAGAACCAGTGTCAAATAACATAGAAGTAGATATGTAGCAAACTTGGATGAATTTTTATAATAACTACAATAGAAGCCTCTACCTTGGGTCTGTCGGGTATAGTGTAACACTGACTATGTTTGTTTTTGGACTTAGCGACCTGGAAACCACCACTACAAAGTCTCCTGCCTCTACCTAAAGTACCTCTAAAACCACTCCTACTACTCTATAAACCATTTTTCACTGCAGATATCAGAGTAGGGCAAAGCTAAAACTGAAAGCCTTATTAAGTAGGTCCATACAAACAAACGTGGATAATTCTTAGCCAAATGGCCTACCCTATTGTATACAAAGCATCCTGTATGACCAGACTCAATAAAAAGAAGAACAAATAAACTAGGGTAATCGCCTTAGCCAAAAAAACTAAAATTAGAACCTTTACTAGCATGACCTATTCATTGGCTTCCTGAAATCGTAAAATTCAAAGGTTTACCACCTGGTCCTTGTAAAGAAGCCTAAACTAGCTTACTATGATAACCAAGGGAACTCTAATTAAGAAATATCTACCTCGTAATGTATGACCACTAAACTCACCCTGATGGCGCACCTTCTTGGTGCCCCTCCAAGTAGCCTAGGTAAAAGTCTTGTTAACTTAGCATTCTCAATAATACTCTAAAAAAATACCCCTGAAATGAGGATTTGTATAGTATCCAACTGATAAGGACCCTCTAACCCCTTTATAAACTTCCAAATCATCTCAAACTTAGTGGAGATACTGGTGGCTGAATATCTGGATAGGGCATAAAAACATGCCTCATACTTTACAATAGACATAGATCCATGCTTCAAATGATCAAACTCGTCCTCTCTCAATCTATATGGCATAAACTTCTCAAAATAAAACTCAAAAACTAGGCCCAAGTCATAGTAGGAAACTCCTAAGACCTATAAATAGCTAGAAACTTTCATCAATCCCTGGACACATGCATCAATTGATAGGTAGTATAAGTAGCTCTGTAAGACTCAAGGTATCTAAGATTATGTAACTTTTACTATAAGTCAATCAAAAACTCATAGGCATCATGGCTAATCGCTCCACTAAACTTGGGAAGAGATAAGAAAATAAATCTCTCAAACCACTACTGATCATCAGAAGACATCATAATACTTAAAGCAACTGGAGGAATAGTAAGTTTGACAGACAATGAATCCATGGGTGGGGCTACCATGGATGATGGTTGTACCTCTGAAGTAGGAACACTAAAAGTAGATACTTGTACAGATGGTGAAACACCCCCTCAAAGTTTGAGAAATACTAGGTACACTCAAGGGAACACTTTTTAAGCAACTCAAAAGGTGGATCAACAAATCTTGAAGCACCTAGGTATTAACCAAATTCTATGGAACCCGAGCTGGACCCATAACCCCTATTGGATAATCATCTCTGTCATACACCACCTCAGTCTTAGCAGAGGTATTCCTAGCAAATCATCTAGTTGGGGCAGCTGCCCGTACCTTTCATTTGCCTTTGGGATGACTATGACCCTTGCCTTATCCTCTAATCATGCTTCCAATCAAGTACCAGCTCAGCATCCCTAGCAACTTTACACCTAGTTCTCACCATTTTCATAGAAAAGACTGGAATACATAGTTAAAATGTTAGGTATGAACAACAAGACAAGGAATCATTTTTAAAAGGTTTTTCCTATATACATCTTATAGCCTCTCAAAGATAGATAGGACATGTACGTACCGATCCACGAGACTCTACCAGACATCCTACTTTTACACTTATGACACCGATGGACCTAGCACACTTATACCAATTTTTCATGACCCAAAAATTGAGGTCATGATTACTTTTTTATCAGCCCAGGCTTTATAAGTAAGCCAAGTTCCCAAAAGTTAAGAAATTCAAAATTATTAGCAAAATGGAACAAGATGAGACTTTTATAATAAAATCATAACATAAATATAGACGACTAAAAAACTCTAAATAAAATAGTAATTATCTCAAAATCTGATCTCTCAAGGTCAAGAGCATCTAAAAATCATATTCGAATTTAAAATAATACATGAGTCTATCTACGAAATAAATAAAAACATCAACTAGATAAGATGAGGCTTGACACCATCCCTGAAAGCCTAAAATGTGTCAATACCTCAAAATCTCCAACTGATCAAGCACAAACTCAACCACCGCATCTTACACTCTTACTATGATATACCCTAAAAAGGTACAGTGGGAGTGAGTACAATCCAATTGTACTCAGTAGGTATCATAGGCCGATTGAGCAAAGAAAAAAATAATATAAGTAAAGAAAATATTATGAGCACACAAATTATGTGTAGAAAAGTTCTCAAATGATAGTTCATACTGTCTCAACTAATAGTACTTATAAATATATACATACATATATATATATATATATATATGGAGAGAGAGAGAGAGAGAGAAAATACTATGAGCACAAAACCTGCCAGCAGAAAAGTTCCCAAATGGTAGCTCACATTATCTCCACTAACAGTCCATATAAATATAACTATATATATATATATATATACACACGAAGACAAATGGAAATAGGCATTAAAAACAGTACATAGAAACTAACTGCATGCAAAGTAGCACACAAAGGATAAACATATAATATGCATAAACAAATCTAATGTAGTGAATGATGAAGTGAATAATTTTGAAAGTCATCGCATGACTTTGTGAACAAGCTTAGCGAGCCATAGTGCTTCCAAAATAGGACACAGGGGGTGTTTCCAATCTTATACTATCTCAAACCCCAATCAATCTCAAGGTCATAGCTCAATCAACCCAATCGGCACATCCCTCAATCTACATATTTTTAAAAGTTTCTCATTTTTTTTAAATCAATGTTCCTCAATAGTACCAATATCTCATGAATATGTATGTATGAATGAAGATATAATGCTCACATTAGAATGAATATACACGTAAGACATCATTAATTGCTTAGCGAACTGATATCAACTTAACATGAAATCATTTCATGATATTAGTTCTAGTTTGGCACCATTAGAATGAATGTACATGTAAGACATCATTAATATCATACCATTTAAAACTCGAGCAATTTTGTAATGATAAGAGCAAAAAAATCTCAAAAGGGCCTATACTATCTATCCTAGCACCCACACTGGAATCACATTATGAATAAAGATAATCAAATGCACAAATAAGGTCAGTGATATAAAATAAAGTACCCATATTGACAACACATAATATATAATATCACCATTCAACATCAACCGGATATAAGCCCTCACTTGGGCATCACATAATATTTAATAACTTGAAAAACATTTCCTGTAGTTATTCTCTCCAACCAATAGCATGTTTTACTTTTCATTAACTACCCAGCCTAGACTAAAAAAGGTAAGTTATAACCTATCTCAAAATATTAAAATTCAAGTCTAAAATCCTTTAACATGGATCTTTTATCTTTTGAATGGCCTTGAAAACAGCTAAAAATACAAATACAATATCTACAGATTACAAGAAAGTTAATGATATTAATATTGTCCATAGTTATGTCAGCCCCAAGACGGGTTCGATAAACAACTTTTAAAATGAAAGGGATGAAACAAGAATTTTATTTTAGAAATATATTCCCTAAGGTTATAGGAGTCTATAGTTGAAGAGTTAAAACTAAGGTCCAATTCAAAGAAAAATTATTTTTATGCTTTACCGATAAAATTCACAAAAAATTCATTTTGAAACCAAGATTAAAAAGTAATTTTTGATGATATAATTCAATGCAAAGTTATAAATATAAGGTTTTGCATCTTACTCAAGCTCAAATGGTGATGAAAATCCTAAAAATCGTCCAAACTCAATGCTCAAAGTTTAAAAATGGAGAAATTTGTAAAAAACATTTATATACGGTGTTGGACATATTAGCAACTAAATGACCGCTTAAGAGGCTACCACTTAAGTGAGGTCTGACTGCTTAAGCAGTCCTTGACTGCTTAAGCAGTCCTTGACTACTTAAGCGACCGCACCAGATATCAGCTGAATTCAGCAACTTTGCTAAGGTGCATAGTTGTCGATTGACAAGTCAAAACTCATTTGAAATCTCGTGAATGCAAATGAACTATGCTATTAAACTATTTTAATGTTTTAGATTCAATAGAGACATTGCATCTCCTAAAAAAATATAATTTTCAACATATTAGCTCTTAGAAGCCCCTAAAAGTTTATTTAAAGTAGTTTTCAAATGGAGGGTTGAAATATAAAATAAAGGTTTTCAATTCAAACCAACCCTACTACTAATCCAAATTCAATATTTTAGATCTAATAGAATTTTTTAAATCATCATCCGACAATCAGAACATTAAATTTGACCTATGTTAACTATAGGACTTTTAAAGCCTATAAACACTCCCAAAACACTCTCGAAGGCATTGGGAACCATGTCAACCATCCTACATCCTAAAACTAACATGCAGCAACTGTGGAGAAGGACAAAATTATCCAATCACATAAAATAAAACTTTCACAATTCTGGTCATTTCAGGGAGCAAGATATCCATGCCTCAGCATTAATACTTTTTTATTTCATTTTTTTCTACAGTATTTTATTTCATTTGAGTTATATTGCGCCAATACTTTCTATTTTTTTCTTTTAAAAATTGCTGTAAAATTGTCATGGAATAATTTATTCGTATGTCATCATTTCAGGGGTTGCTAATCTTTTAAATTTTGTGCACAAATAGTCGGTATGATTCTTGTATGAAAACTTCAAAGAACTTTGTTACTCCACTTCTTCTCCTTATTCAAAAGCTTTGCTCAATCTTGATTAATAGATATTCTACGTCATGTGCCTTAGTTTTTGGTATTGTAAATTGAGGTATCAGGAAGGAAATGGATAAGGTATCATAAGTGAGAAATAAAATAAGGTACCATGATTAAAATAAAATGGACTAATATAAATAAATTAAGATATCATAAATGAAATGAAATGAAATGAAGGTATGTTGTATGAGTGAATCAAAGAATAAATTACTAAAATTTATACATAGTAGTTCGGTGAGTTTTCATTACAAATGTTTACGTTTGAGATTTTCATGTCAAATTTTCTACTATATAGAAATGTGAAATGTGATTTGGAGGATGATCAAGAACAAAATTATCCTTTGTTCAGTCTTAAAAGCATTTCTCTTTCTTGTACACCTCTCCTCCAAAAAGAAAATATATTTTCTGAATCATTAATTCCATGGCACTTCGCTTTCAAAATCTTCACGTTTGTTTTTCTTCAATATCTACTTAAATTCTGTCCATTTCTCTTCATACTTTTAAAGGATGATTCTAATTCTATCTCCTAATTTCATGACCAAAGTGTAAATAGCTATCCTCTAATTACAAAGAATAACTGCTACTGTATTTCGATGCTTTTTTATGGGACTTTCTTGATTATGTAGCTATATTGGTAACTTCCGACTCTCTCTTTCATGGATTGTTCGATTTCTTAATTTTGGTCAAAGTTTCTCTACTTGAGTTCTAAATTTTCCCTGAAAACTCCTATTCCCAATTTTTGTGAGTTACTCAATATTTTCTCTTTCTTTGATCCAATATTTGTTCATAATGGGATTTTTGTATGTATAATTCATTTTTGGTAACACGGTCCAAAAATGGATATTACTAATCATTTTGGTGCATTTTGTACATTGTCAGGCAGTTGTTTCTAATTTTCTCTTAATTATTTATAATTTTCTAAAACATATTAATCTCTATCCTTTAGAGTTGGCGAACAATCTTCCTATCACACTCTGGTTTGAATATATTATGTTTGTTGTTTTCTCAAAGATAGACACTGCCATAGCATCTTCATTGGTTTTCAACCTACAAACACTACAATCTGTAAAAGAAATTTAAATTTATAGTGCAAAATTATTACTGATACCTATAGAAGAGAGCATAATTTTTATATATTTAGCTTCTATGAACTACTAGATTATGCAGTTTTAATACAGGTAATGGATGAGGCAAGGTATTGATTATTTGACATGAACTCAATATGTGGTATCATAACATGGCTACTCTACTTGTTTCGTGCGCTAAAATTTCTACACATTATTTTTTCAATTACAATCATTTATGATTGCTAAATCACCTTCTATCATAGAATACACTTTTTTATGCTCTTTTCGAGTGGCTATCTGCTTAAACCTCAAAAAGTATAGTGTCCCTCCACTATCACAAATTGGAAACTCAAGGAGAATCAACTATTTTTAGATTATACTGTCATCAACGTGAAAGTATGTCTGAATTTATCTTTTATCTGTATACCCAATCATTTTTTTTCATTTTCAGTTAGTATAGATATGAGTATAACTCAACGAAGATGAGATGACATATAAAATTTGTTTTAGTAAGAATCTTGATACAGCCTAACTCTCATTGTTTTATTCCAGAAAACGACTCTTTTATATTGCTCAAAAAGTATTAGTGAGATCTCAAATATGCTTGCTATTTTTTTGTAATTGAATATGATATTTATCAATGCGCTTGACCTTGTTTGATAATCTTATTTATTCTCTTACACACGATACATTTAAAATAGGAACGTGATGGATATATTAATTATTAGGTTTCTCCATGCTCTGTGGTTCCATCAGAATATTGAATACAAAAATTTTGAAAAATTTGTATAGCTAGAATGGAATAGCTAAATGTCTAGCATAGTTGTTTAGTTAGTGTACTTTGAATAGTGATGACGTGAATCACTTTTTTGACTATTTTGGTTCCTTGATTATTTATATGAGCTGGCTATCAACCTTTTTATGACAATATCATCTATGTGTGCTTTACCGGTAAGAGGCTAAAAGTTATTGTCATTTAAAAAGATGAGAAAGAATGAGAATGACTTAGTTTGGGGACCTTTCTCCTTAATTTCTTTAAGTTTAATAACATAATATTTTTATATCTTGGTATTCATTGGATCATATGAAAATTCAAATTCAAGTTATATATAAATAAGCATGATTAGAACATCTGCATCGATTTTCCTTAGCTAAAATGTAGATTTTGCTGTTCATTCTCAAGTCTTCATAACTATATGTGATTTGTAAACTTTTTCACCAACTGATCTGTCATTTGTTTTACTTTTTATCTTTATAATATAGTAACAAGTTAATTGATAAGACTTTGGAGTTGACTTACTCTTAAGAAGTAAGCTAGAAGAAATGATGATCTAGAAGAATAATGGGGTACTTTGTGATGGTATTCATGCAAGATCAATGTCCTCTTTTTTGCTCTTTGTCCAAATTCAGAGGCGACTCTCCTTAGGCCCTCAAATTTGACGGGCCTTATATTTTTAAGTAATAATATATATATGTGTAGAACTATATAATTTATATATATAATAATAATAATAGAGGAAGAAATTTGACATATTTGAAGTATTATATCTCAAGAAAACTTAAATGTATTAATTATATTATCAATTAAATGAGAATTATTATAACAAAGAGAGTATATAATTTTTAAGATAGACTTTATTAAAAAAAATAACGTTTTTTTAAAATATAAGGCCTTCGTTTGATTTTGACCTTAGGTCACTTAAGTACTTGAGTCACCCCTGTCCAACTTCATTGTCTTTTCTTCCTCATAAGAGATACAGCTTGAAATATTTAAGGGGTTTTATACATAGTTCCTTATTATGATTAAATGCTCGAGGGTAAAGCAATTTGGATTTCCATTTTGAGGGACAACTATTGTTATGTTCTTATTTATCATCCAAAACCTGCTTGTTTAGTGTCATCAATAGTTATTGGTGACTTGATTGGACATGATTCCTTTTTTCTTTTGTTGCAAAATTCTTCAACTAATGTGATATAGTTTGGCATGCTTGAAGTAAACTAAGATATATAATTCAAAATTGAATCGAAGCATTCAACAAGATTTTTGAACTTACATGTATCTATCCAGGGCAATTTGAAAAATTAGCATGGTAATACAATTTGAGGCAGAGAGATGACAGCTTTAAACAAAGTATATTTTTATTGAGCGACTAACACTAAGATCACCTAAACGGTAAATATTCTTTAATCATTGTACTTCTAGACAAATCTAAGTATCCATTTGTGGAACAAGGTCAAGTCTAGGACTAGGCGGAAGCAGACATCGGTTATATTGTTTTTAATATTTGAAAGTCCATATAGCTACGACGACGTAGTTAATCCTAAACCAAATTAACTAGGACATACATTGTGCATTAATGGTTACACATGTATTTTTATTCGTGTTGTTATGTTTTAGCAAATTCTGGATTGTATGTGGCTGTAAATGGATGATTTGAATCACCAAATATTTTAAGTTAGCAATTGTATGTGTATAAGGTTGTATCTTGAAACTTAGCATGCTAGCATGAAATCAATATTTGAAGGTTGACAAAGTTTGATTTTTAGGTAATGTTGATTTTAACAAAGAGAATTGATCTGCGAAATAAAATCTCAAAAGTTGGTAGAAGAGTATAACAGGGTCAATATCTATGAACAATACTTGCCTAAGAACTTCAAGCTTCTGTGGTTATAGAGCAAATTAGATGAGTTGATACTTGTAATCTGGACTGTATTTGTTTGTTTCGCTTGTATTTCAAATAGTAAAGAGCTCTAACTGGTTTGCATGTGCCACATACTCATTTGTTTATTTTGGCACCACAAGAATTTTCAAATCATCGTCTTGTTAGAAAAAATTACTATAATATTGATATAGATATGGAATTAATAATAGTATTAAAACAGTCACAAATATTGTGTTGTGGCAAGACATTGCGTTGAAAGCGATTTTGGTCCGACTCCGGTGAAAATCGTTCTATTCCGTTGCTTCCCAAGGTTCCACAGCTACTTCCAAATACGTGCACTCGTGGCTGAAATTTTGGAGGTTGCCTAAACCAATTACCCAAAATAATTCAAAAAGAGGAACGGGGGAAGACTCTTTTTCTTTTCCTTTCTATTTGTTGTTTATTCTCTTTTCTCTGTAGGTGCTTAGTATATTAAAATTGATAAAGGCGGGTGAACTTTGAAGAAATTAATGGTGAGTATTAATGGCATTGAAAAGCCATTACTATATTTTATTGAATTTACATTTTGAAGAATGTTCATCTTCTCTATAACATAGAAGTATATGTTCCACTTCTATAAAACGTATTTAATTTTATTTTTTTTAATCTTTCCATTACATTAATAACTTATGGTTATTATTGATGTTACAATCCCCCATTAATGCAAAAATAATAAATAATAATAAATTTTGGGCAAAAGAAAGGAACGTGTACTTAAGTGTCAATATCTTTCAATTAGAATTGACATGTAGTGATATGAGGCAACCACAAATATCCAAAAAGTTAAGTACTCTTGAACTAGATGGACATAAGTTGAAACTCTCACAGCACATACCTTATCCTTGATTTTAAGCAACCTTCGCGATATTACAAAGTGCTTTTATGGTCATGCACACAAATCTTGAGTCTCATGAGTGCTCTAGAAAGATAAGCTAAGTCTTTCATAAAAAGGTGACCAACCTTTTACACTCACATAGGTGATCCATCAAGTCTATCTCATAGACCACATTCAGGCAATGGATCATTAAGAGAAAAAATAAGTTCAACCTTATAATACACTACCTCACACCATAGGGATAGGATATGTAGTGTTTATTGAAGGCCTATATGATTTCATTTGACCATAAATGGGTATCCACCATATAACCTCAATTCATAGGCTTTTGCCCCATCCCCCTCGACGATTCAAGGACTATTATCCTTTTAAAACCCTAAGTCATAGGATTCATCAAATTTCTTTCAGATCTTACATATTCCAAGAAAATCACACTATGTTTCAACAATTGTTTAACTGCACCATGTCTGATAAGAATATCTTTTTTTACCATTGTATACACTATTTTTAGTAATCCTAATTCCCTCTTGTAAGTCACAATGTAAAGAGACTGGTGACATTTGTCTTCCCCATAAAGGCATATTTGTCAAGATTTCTCAGTCACTAAACTTCTTGCCCTACTAACTCGAAAGCAAGGAATTTAGATTACATGGTAGACCGTGCTATACAAGTCTGCTTTGAAGACTTCTAAGAAATAGCACCTACACCCAAAGTAAACACATAGCCACTGGTCAAGCTAACTTCATCATTGTCAATCACCTAGTTTGCATCACAAAAAACTTCTAAAATAGTAGGAAATTTATTAAAATGCAAAAACCTATACATAGTATCTCTCAAGTACCTTAACAAGCAATAAAGGGTATGTCAATGTTTTGTCATGACCTGAATCGAGGCCCTGGCCGTAATGGACATCCCAAACCATGAAGACCCGAGCACCCTTCTCTATCTAGAAATCATACAAAATTTCATATTATATGAAGGAAAAGAAGGAAATATAAAATAATACGGAATCATGGTCAACTTTTATTTCAACTACTTTATAATGAAATGAGTTCATAAAGATCAAAAACATCTAACACTAGTCTGTGAAATCTCTACTAACTGAAAGTAACATTCGTCTGAAGACTGGGACAAGGCCCCCAATTAAACCATGAATCAAAATAAAATAACAAGGACATATAGATTAGGCCATCCGAAATAAGGGAGGGCTCACCAACTATAACTTCTGACACACACAGATCTACGGCTAGATGGGACCGCAGGACTATGCCTCAGATCTTGAGATATAGGGGGTCAATAAATATGTACTGGTATACAGAGCAATCCAAAATAATGTATTTATATAAAACATGTGAGAGAAATTCATAAAATATTCTACATATAATATATGAAAACACATAGGCATACTTTAAAGACCTTGAAATATTTCATTGAAATCATAAACAACTCTTTATGTTACTTCTGAGCTAGATGGTACACCCTACAATTTGTAATTCCATGGTCTATATGGAACTCGCCCTAGACTCAGCAGTCAAGCCTCCAATCCAAGTTTGCCACAAGGATTGGAGTATCAGTGTGGGGAGACACACAAGACCACACAACATGGTTCTATGATCCCCAATCAAATCAACATATCATGGTAGCGCATGAGATCACAAAGCATGGATCCTAACCATAGTCCCAAAGTGGGACAACATAAATCAAGGTACACAAGACCACACAGCATGGTACCACTACCCCGTGTTGGCAAATCATGGTTTCTAGCATTGAGTCTTTCAACTCGTACTTTCTTTAGGTAACCATATAACTCTCTTCAAGCCTATTTTTAACCTTTTATAAACATACATCTTTTTGAATTCAAAATCTAGAAATTTGAATGAAAATCTACATTCTATTATGTTTTGTATTACCATGGAATTATCTGTATTGGTATCGTCATACCAAAACTTGCAAGTCATATTTCTTAGACATACAATATCATATTACAGTCTTCTCATTAAAAACATTATTTTCAGACCACCAAACTAGTCAAACAGTAAAAGAGGATAAGTATAAAGAAATTCATGAAACCAGAGTCAAGGATCCTTAATTCAATTCACCAACACATAGTAATCAAGTATCTTGTAAAAAATATTCACTTCTATTTAAAATCATCACTTTCATTTATGCAATTAAGAAAGACACCCTCTCTTCAAGTCATCATCAAAACCAAGTCAACAAATATAGTAAAGACATTTATGTCATACTTCTCAATATGCAATCGAATAATTCATAATGGGAGAGAGAGAATAAATCTTCGTGCTCTCAAATCAAGTTTCAAACATTCAACCCACATATGAACATATAAGAACAACATCTAATTTAAGGGGGGAAGGCCTCAAGACCAAAACTTTATTATCAATGAAGTTTCATAATGTATAGTTTTAATTGTAAATCCAAACCCCTTTGTAAATTCATGAATTCTAAATATTTATTCATCATTAAAATAATTTCACCATGCCCATGTAGTTTAGAAAAATCTCACGTACCTTAGATTATTTAGTTTGAAGATTGAAAGACTAATCTTGAAACCTTTCTGAGAATCTTGAATTGGAAGGCTTGAATTCTTGATCTTTGAGAAGAAAAATTGAATCTTGTTCTTGGAGAGGTGGTTAGGGTTTTTCTTTTGAGAGAAAATTTATTTAAGAGTCAATTGATGCTCTTTCGGGCTGAAATTTTTATGTTATGGATGGAATTTAGGTGAGGAAAAGTGACCAAAATTCCCCTAGACCCATTAGAAACTGATTTAGCATGTGAAACATTTCCATAACGCATTGACCTTACTGCCTCACATGGAAAAAGCCATAACTTTTTGGTCAATTATCGTATTTAGGCGAAATTGGTACCGTTGGAAAGCTAATTCAATTATATATAATTTGGTTGGTCTTAAGCTGCAAAATTCTATGTGTATACAAAGTAATAAATGTTCAAAGTGGACCCTTGTATAATTGAATATCAAACTTTGGGGGAATGAAAGATTCTTAGCTCAACCTGCTCAAAATGATTTCTCTGAACACTTTTCACCTTATACTTACTTCATACAGTAGGAGAAAGATCATGACACATGAAATTAAATATAAACCATGGAATAACAATTTACACACACAAAAATAATGGTCTAATTTTTAGCTCGAAAATGCGGGGCGTTACATGTTTCTTACTGTGATTATGAGTATATCTACTTAATCTACTAACAGCATAAGCTATATCAGCCCGAGTATAGTTCATGAGAAACATTACACTCCCAATTATTTTTGCATATTCAGTTTGAGAAACACTAGAATCTTTATTCTTTTTCAAGTGTTATGCTTGGATTATAAGGAGTTCTCACTAAAACTATATCAAAACAATCAAACCTTTTCAACATTTTTTCAATATAATGAGACCGACACAAAGAGAAACCATTAACAGTTCTTTTAATTTTATTCATAAAATCACATCAGCTTTTCCAAGGTCTTTTATTTTAAA
Organism: Capsicum chinense; assembly: GCA_026120095.1. Taxonomy (NCBI): domain Eukaryota; kingdom Viridiplantae; phylum Streptophyta; class Magnoliopsida; order Solanales; family Solanaceae; genus Capsicum; species Capsicum chinense. Next base: position 120,446,008 of record JAPEIP010000006.1, read on the forward strand.
TTTAGAAAATAAAAATTTCTTAGTCTCATTTACAACATTCACATTAGGGCCAAAAATTAACATGTCATCCACATATAAAAATATAATCACACAATCTGATACTATCATTTTAGAATAAACACAGGTACCAGATGAATGAACAACAAAGCCGTTATCCATTAATCTGAAATTAAATTTTTAATACCACTGCTTAGGTGCCTGCTTAAGTCCATATAAGGACTTTCTAAATTTGTATACTTTATCCTCTTATCCTGGGACCACAAAACCGTTATGTTGAGTCATATATATTTCTTCCTCTAAATCACCATTTAAAAATACAGTTTTGACATTCATTTGTTGTACCATTAAACTATGAATAATGGCTAGAACAATAATGTCACAACCTGAATCGAGGCCCTGGCCATGACGGACATCCCAAACCATGAAGACCCGAGTGCCCTTCTCTATCTGAAAATCATACACACTTTCATATTATATGAAGGAAAATACAGAAATATAAAACAATACGGAATCATGCTCAACTTTTATTTCAGTTGCTCTATACCAAAATTAGTTCATAAAGATCAAAAACATCTAACACTAGTCAGCAAAATCTCTACAAACTGAAAGTAACATCCATCTGAAGGCTGGGACAAGGCCTCCAGTCGGACCATGAATCAAAATAAAATAACAATGACATATAGATTAGGCCATCCAGAATAAGGGTAAGCTCACCAACTGCAACTTCTGACACACACGGATCTACTGTTGGATAGGACCGCGGGACTGTACCTCAGATCTTGATATATAGAGTGTCAATACATATGTACCGGTATGCATAGCAATCCAAAATAATGTATTTATATGTAACATTGTGAGAGCAATTCATAAAATATTTTACATATAATATATGAAAACACATGTGCACACTTTAAAGACCTTGAAACATTTCTTTAAAATCATAAACCACTCTTTATATTACTTCTGAGCTAGATGGTACACCCTATAATCTGTAATTCCACAGGCTAGATAGAATCTGACCTTGACTCAGCGGCTAAACCTCCAATCCAAGTTTACCGCAAGGATTGGAGTATCAGTGTGGAGAGACACACAAGACCACATAGCATGGTGCCATGATCCCCAATCAAATCAACATGTCATGGTAGTGCATAAGACCATAAAGCATAGCACCTAACCATAGTCCCAAACTGGGACCACATAAATCAAAGTATACAACACCACACAACATGGTGCCATTACCCCATGTCGGCAAATTATGATTCCTAGCATTGAGTCTTTCAACTCGCACTTTCTTCGGATAACCATCTAAATCTCTTTAAACCCATTTTTAACCTTTTATAAACATGCATCTTTCTGAATTCAAAATCTAGAAATCTGAATGAAAAGCTGCATTCTATTGTGTTTTATGTTACCATGGCATTATCTGTATTGGTATTATTATACCAAAACTTGTAAGTCATATTTCTAAGCCATACAATATCATGTTATAGTCTTCTCTTTCAAAAAAAAAAAAATTCAGACCACCAAACTAGTCAAACAGTATAAGAGGATAAGTATAATGAAATCCAAGAAAACAGAGTCAACGATCCTCAATTCAATTCAAAAAGACATGGTGCTCAAGTATCTTGTAAAAAATCATTCACTTCTCTTTAAGATCATCACTTTCATTTATACAATTAAGAAAGACACCCTCTCTTCAAGTCATCATCAAAACCAAGTAAACAAATAATAGTAAAAACATTTGTGTCATGCTTCTCAATATGCCATTGAATAATTCATAACGAGAGAGGGAGTATAAATCTTCGTGCTCTCAAATCAATTTTCAAACATTCAACCCATATATGAACATATATAAACAAAATTGAATTTAAGGGGGGGAAGGCCGCAAGACCAAAACTTTATCACCAATAAGTTTTCATAATGCATAATTGTAATTGTAAATCCAAACCCCTTTGTAAATTTATGATTTCTAAACATTTATTCATCATTAAAACAATTTCACCATGCCCATGTAGTTTTAGGAAAAATCCACGTACCTTAGATTATTTAGTTTTAAGATTGAAAGCCTAATCTTGAATCCTTTCTTGAGAATTTTGAATTGGAAGGCCTGAATTCTCGATCTTTGAGAAGAAAAATTGAATCTTGTTCTTGGAGAGGTGGTTAGGGTTTTTCTTTTGAGAGAAAATTTATTTAAGAGTCAATTGATGCTCCCTGGGATGAAATTTTATGTTATGGATGGAATTTGGGTGAGGAGAAGTTACCAAAATTCCCTTACATCCATTAGAAACTAATTTAGCATGTGAAACAGTTCGGTAACGCATTGACCTTACTGCCTCATACAAAAAATGCCATAACTTTTTGCTCGGTTATTGTATTTAGGCAAAATTAATACTATTGGAAAGCTAATACAATTATATACAATTTCTTAGGTTTTAAGATTCAAAATACTACGTGTATCTAAAGTTATACACGTTCAAGGTGGACCCTTGTAGAATCGAATATCAAACCTTGGGGGAATGAAAGATTCTTAGCTCAACTTGTTCTAAGTGATTTCTATGAATACTTTTCACCTCATACTCAATTCATACACTAGGATAAAGATCATGACACATGAAATTAAATATAAACCATGGAATAAGAGTATACACACATAGGAACGATGGGTCGATTTCTAGCTCAAAAATGCGGGGCGTTACATTATCTTCCCCTTGGGATCATTCATCCCCGAATGATTGGTTAGGACTTGTTTAAACTCTAAAAGTGTAGAATAAAGAATGAAAACTTGCATTGTATATTTTTCCTCAATGAAATATGCAAAGGCCTAAAACGAGCTTTATGATAATCCCCAGTGAAACATGAAAGCATGAAATATGGGATAATGAGACTTTACATAGCGATGATGTTGCACATGAGTTCTATGAATCATAATCATCACAACATAAGGTAGGGGTTTGTTTGATGATCATAAACCTGATTAATATTGGTACTAATAATGAAATAAGATTTCACGGAAGATAGGATTAGAAGCATTCTCTACCTTACAAAAGTACCACAAATAGACTTAAACTTAGCGGTACTAATCGTCTACACCCCAAATAATAGATAGCATACTTCACACTCGCCAACTTACAGCTCTCCAATCGCACATCTAGCCATAAGAATTTGAGTCCCACTACTAGGTACTGCTATGTTGAATCCTAACTTGGAGTATAAAGGAGCTAACTTAAGCTATGGGACCGTGTACTTTACATCCCTTTAAGAATATTTATTCACCTAATCACTACCATCAAACACACTTGAGATTTACATTAGAGAGTATTAACCACATAGCACATACGTTTGTGTTTTCACCAACCACAATATTCAAGCCTAATCATTACTACACCCACTACATGAATCTCCCCACTAAGACTAACAACTTCAATCATTCTCACAAATATTCATGTATTATACCCCGAAAAATCCAAAACAATATTAGATCCATGTACCAAGCTCATGCATAGTACATCATGGTTCTTTTATAGTTTTATGATTAAGTTAGATGTATATTAAGGCTTCAAATAACTCCCATCTATCAAACGAATCAAAACATTCCTTACCGATTGAATTCTTGAGAAGGATATTGGTATAGTAAACTCCAACTGAGCATATCTCTCACATTATACTTGGGATTTTTGAGCTAATGACCTATCAACAAATATATAATTGAATTATCTTTCCAACAATACCAATTTTGCCAAAATCTGATAGCTGAGCAAAGAGTTATTCCTATTTTACTCTAGCATATCAGGCTAGAAATTGTGTGACGACATTCGTGGTAGCTTACCACATTTGTGACGCCTTACCACGAAAGTCGTCAGCCTTGGGTAGAAACCAACTCCTAAGTGACGATATTCGTGGTAGCTTACCATATTTGTGATGCCTTACCACGAAGGTCGCCAGCCTTAGGCAGAAACCATCTCCTAAGTGATGACATTAGTGGTAGCTTACCACATTTGTGATGCCTTACCACGAAGGTCGTCAGCCTTAGGAAGAAACCAGCTTCTGTGTAATGACATTCATGGTAGCTTACCACATTTTTGATGCCTTGTCACAAATGTCATCAGCTATGATTTTCAGCAACTGGGAATTTATTTAATAAGCGTATCTTGTTCTTTTCCCTTTACTTCCCACGACTTATAACCCTAAAGAGGCGTAATTTTTCCCATGTTTTCTTTAGTTAAGCATCTCAAAAATCCTCTCTGACGCTCTCAACCACAAGATTATAGTTTCCATCAAACTCGTCTCTCAAAAGCAAGATTCAAACCTTTTTCCAAGATAATCAAGAATTAAGTTTCCCAATCCAAGAACTCTCCAGTAAATCATCAAATTTTCCTTTCTAAAGTGTGCGTAGTGTTCATCTATGGATCCAATCCGTTCATAGAGCTCAAGAACCATGATTTAAATATTATTTTGTAAACTTTTCGTGCTGATATGAGTATGTACATATTGATGATTGTTGTTTAACTTTCAAGATGATATCTTGCAGTGTTTTCATGGAATATATATGCTTGTTAGTTGAAAATTATGAACCTTAGATGGTGTAAAATGGTAAAAGTTATGAAACACACCTACGCCTTAAAGATTGCATTCAAGGTGTTCGATAAAATGCTTAGGATGCTAGAAATTCATGTTTATATGGTTCCATGATGTCTAAATGACAAGTCCATGTTAACTATATACTTTAATATGAATTCCATGATTTTCATGTGTTGCTATTGTTGTTGTATGAAGCATGTATGATAATGGAAACATACAATAAGCACATGAAATACAACAATGCACTCCCTACCATGCTTAATATATTGAGGAACTACATGATGTATAATATCCCCTACTTATGACAATGTGAATTGTGGACTCCAATCTTATGATCAAGTCAGTCATGTTGTGTCAGTTTCCTTCCATCGAGTCCTGGGGGTACTCGTACCCGAAAATATAGTTATGTGCCTAGAGCCATGTCATGTTATCATGATACTCTCAGTCAAGCCATGATCTATAGAATTCAGCCAGTCATGTGACTCATGAAAATCCAGTAACCTCAATAATCTCAGTAGTTCAGTAATCTCAGTGATCTTGTACTCAGTAATATTTGTAACCTCAGTATTCAAAGTCAATCTTAGTAACTTTGGTACTCTCAGCTAATCCTCAGAACTCAGTACATTCTGTCAGTCATCGGAATCCAGTAAACTTAGTTTAGCTCCACTAAAGAATACCCCTAGTATCAGTCTAGTTAATCAGTATCAGTTTAGCTAATCAGTTTAGTTCAGTTATTCAGTTCAGCCCAGTTATTTAGTTCAGTGTCTTTCAGATGGGAGTAGGATTCAGCAACGAGTGATCCTAGGGATGGGGGCTCACCCGCTAGATTAGGACTGAGATCCTTAGAAGGAATCCCTAAGTTCCAGAACTACATAGCCAGCGTAGGTATGAGATGTCACCCGTTAGATAGGACTGACATACTCAGGGGTCACCCGTTAGCACATTTACATGTATAGGACTAATCCTAGGAGTCACTCGCTAGATTAGGACTGACTTCATAGCAGATGTCTTTACTGGTGGTGCGGTACTGACACCCTTCCAGTCAGGGCGGAGATTGGACCCCAGTCAGCATAGTTTGGGGCATATCGGTTAGATGAACACATCCTACAGTTTCAGTTACAGATTCAAGACTATCAGACACAGTCAACTCAGATTAGTAGTACAGATTCAGCACTGTTAGATACAGTCAATGCTTATCATTATAAATAGACTTCAAGATCACCCATTAGCTAGGACTGATCTCAACTATGATTAATTAGTATCAGAATCATTAGATTTAAAAATCACCCGCTAGATAGGATTGATCTCAGACTAAGTCAAATAATCCTTATTATCAGTATACTCATGATCACCTGCTAGATAGGACTGACCTCAGATTTAGTTACTCCAAGTAGAACGAAACTCAGATACTTCCATCGGAACTTAGACTGTCAGATACAGTCGCTCAGTATTGATTATATCAATTAGTCTGATCATTATAGTTGTATTAGCTACATCAGTTGTCATAGCTCACTTTACTAGTATTCAGTTTGAGGACTGTTAGACACAGTCATTCAAACTAGTTCTTCATAATTTGAACTGTCAGAAATAGTTAATAATCTTTTCAGTACCTCAGTAACAGTAAAGTCATGTCATCAGTATTCAGACTCAGTAGTCAACATCATCACGAGTTCAGCTATAGTTATTTATGAATGTATGTATTCTTATGTATTCTCATGTTCATATTAGTCAGCATTGTTCATGCATATAACCCTTTGCATTTAGCCTACCTCACTCTTATACTCAGTATATTCAGACGTATTGAAGCATTTGCGCAATGGTGCTTTCTCTTATGTTACACCATAGGTTCAGAAGCACGAGCTCCAGATCAGCAGTATAATTCCAGTGTTCAGAGTTTGCAGTGAGTCCTTCTCATTCGAGGATGATATTATTATTGCTACATTTACTATTCAGTTGCTAGATGGAGTTAGTTGGAGACATGTTCCTTCAACTCCTTATTCAGTTCAGTTAGATGCTTTTAGACTAAATGTCAGATTAGATATTCAGATCTTACTATTTTCAGTATTTATGACTTGTTTTGGTATTGTTATACCTTTTTCAAACATTTTGTTATTAGACGTTTATTCAGTTCGAACCTTATGGCCTTTCATGTTCATGTTTCCGCATTTTATGATATATTATGCAATATACAGGTACAGATATCAGTCATGGGTTAACTTGTGGTCCTTTGGGGTCATGAGCACTGTGTAGCATTCCGCTTTAGAAAATCGGGGTGTTACATTATGCCACATTCCTCCTTCTTAGCTATTTAACACAACAAGAGTTCATCTCTTTCTTTTCCTTTTCACCTATAACCTTAGCTCGAGAATTCACATTAAATTTTTCACCTTCAAGAACATCTACTCCCCTACCTAACTCATCACCACACTTCTACAGTCACCATCATACTATCATACGAAGGGTTATTAAGGGACCCGAGCATAAATGTCATGAACGAAAGTAACACCATTAGACCTTAACTTATACTTATTGCACTACACAAGGAGGGACATAAAATGAAGATATGATAAAATAGACACGAAGTGCTCCATATATCAAGTGGCTGGATCATAAGTAAAGAGTCGTTCAAAAGAAATACAATACAATATGAATTCTTAGGAAAGAGCACAGTGAGAAAACATTGGTGCACATATCAAAATAAAATGAGGGAAAGAGACTAAATTACCCTCCTGGACCCAGAAATCAGTAAGACAAATTAGGTACATAACGCATTAAGCGACGCACCACATTTGTCCCTATCGATGTGATTCCTAGTGCGATGCATTGGCCTACATTTTATATCATCCAAACATGCCTCAAACGTCGTCTAAAAAATCTGAAACTTTCCTGAGACACCCCATTTACACCCCCTGACCTTGAATCAACTCAAAAATCTATGTCTCGGGGTCAAAAAAATTAATTTGAAAATCATGGAAGTTAAGAGATCATAAATATGACTAAGTCTTTTAACAATTAGAAAAATTTTCAGGTTGTAAGATCTCCATACATGCAACTAAGAGTGGTATTGAGTCGAGAATGCTACGGGCTGTTACATTACAACTAAGACAAAGATTGCCGCTTGAAGCGATTGCTCCTTATTTAAAGAACTGAGATTTGCCATGGGTTTGCATAAACTTTATCACTTTGGCTAAACCTAACATAGGATAAATCAGTGACATATAGAAACATATTTCCTTAGGGCTAAGCATGCTGGGAGACATAGATTTTCATGGATCATGAACAACATAACATATGGCTTGAATACATGAAAGACTAGATTACTGAGAGACATAATTGCTTCTAGTTTGGAGGTCAGATCATAAACATAAGTCCATAGGGAAATCGAACCATAGGCATAACTTGAACAGATGACGTAAGTCATTAGCAGGATGCTCTCCTAAATTGAAGTAAAAGGATTGTGCTTGATTAGAATTAGGTTTATCATAGTTCCTTCCCGCAACTTTCCACACTAAGAACATTTAGGAACTACCTCCATTCACCATCTCCCCCTTAGATCAAAGTCACAATCCTAGACTTACAGACATAACGTCACATCAAAATTTATAGCCACAACCCTCAACACAACAGAGACATCACCATATACTCAAACTCTAGATTCTCCCTAATGAACTATACTCTGAAGGCCTCGCTTTCTGAAAACGCTACTCCTAACTTTTGCTAGTCTTTATAGCCATCACTCTACAACTTATGACTAATATTTTCATGGGAATAGACACCCACTCTTCTAAAAACTTAACACCCAATCTTCAATTCCTTAGAATACTATCATTACACCTTTAATCGCATAACCTACAACATAACAAAATATGTAAAACTATACCAAAGGCACACTTTTCCTACCTATATTTCCTCAATTTAACTCTAAAAAAGCTATACAACAACTTCCCAGGCTTCTCCATACTACAAGATTCAAGAACTAAATCTAGGTACAAAAAACATGTATAAACATAAAACTTTATCTAAAACCCTGCAACCTGGGGTTCAACTTATTCCTATATACTCATGTTCTTATCCACTTAATGATTCAACAAAAATTCATTGTTTTAACACTAGTGCTCATGTAAATAAATATCACAATTATTCATTCCTTTTTTTTCACAAGTTTCCAACCTGAGCTATTTCATACCTCACATCAAGCATACTAATTTATTTTCACAAAACATACATCACTAACTTTAAGCTACTATCCACCACTACCCACATATCAAGTTCAAGCCTATAGTCTACAATCAACCATGTAGCCCCGATAAAGCATGCCACATACTATATTGGTCTATCAAGTTAGGGCAAATTTCACTTAAGTAATACCTACAATCACATCCTCTCCATAACCTCACTATTATAACTCAGAATCTACTACATACCTTCTCACATTAAGTTTACTTACCCATACATACATTCTCACTATTACCAAATCCCATAAACATCAATGAGTCTCTACCCACAACTTATTGACTAATCTACCCTTCTCTAGTCAAACCTATAAATGATTTATACTACCACTATAACTATTTATTCTGAGATCTTTCCCTAATTTGAATAAATAAAAATCACATCCAGTCACTTTCTTCACAAATTACCATACAATCTACAAATATTGCTACAACATTAGTCTATCACTATACAATGGCAACCAATTTCTCAATCCATGATTATATCACTAAAACTATTTATTTATGCAAAAGTCATGCTCACTCTGACTTCTAACCTTGTGACTTCATATCACCAACTTCTTGGCTAATCTCACTACTAATAGGTCATGACACTTTAACATATACTACTACTCAAGTGGAAATACAGTTCCAACATTCTGCTATAAATCATTACCCTTATGCATGACATCTGCAATATGAATTTTGAAAGGGGACTGAATACACTTCGAACCTCAGGCTGAAAATCACGAATTCATCAAAATAAAGGTATACACTTAGATCAATATGCCTTAATGCACTAATGTAATCTCCTCAAGTCCTTGTGATATCTCATAACTTTATGGATAACTCAATTAGAGAGAACCACATCACTAGGGGAGATAGACTCTTAGAATTGTATCACCTAAACAATAATGCATGGTTCATGAACTTTAAACAATGAAGGAATTTGGATAACTTTCTTATGGACGACTCTATAGCACAAACTAGAGTATGAAAGAATAAGAAACCACTCCTAAATGCTCGGTAGCCTCCTGATTATAAGTGTGGTTCACAAAATACCCATAAGCAAGACTCTACTAGACAGGATTTTGCAAACACCCTGGGACAAAGAACCGTCCTCGAATAACAAATTTGTCACCACACAAATTGAGGCCCTATCGTGACGGATATCCTAAACCATGAAGACCTGAGTGCTCTTCTCTATCTGGTAATCATACACACTTTCATATTATATGAAGGAAAATACCAAAATATAAAATAATATGGAATCATGGTCAACTTTTATTTCAACTGCTCTATCTACTAACTAAAAGTAACATCAATCTAAAGACTGGGAAAAGGCCCCCAGTCAGACCATGAATCAAAATAAAAGAAAAATGACATATAGATTAGGCCATCCAAAATAATGGAGGGATCACCAACTGCAACTTCTGAGACACACGAATCTACTACTGGATGGGACCACAGGACTATACCTCAGATCCTGAGATATAGATGGTAAATCCATATGTACTGGTACATAGAGCAATCTAAAATAATGTATTTATATATAACATAAGTGATAGAAATTCCTAAAATATTTTACATATAATATATGAAAACACATGGTCACACTTTATAAAGACCTTAAAACATTTCTTTGAAATCATAAACCATTCTTTATGTTACTTCTGAGCTAGATGGTACACCCTACAATCTGTAATTTCATGGGCTATATGGAATCCATCCTTGACTCAGTGGCCAAACCTCCAATCCAAGTTTGCCGCAAGGATTTGGAGTATCAGTGTGGGGAGATACGGAAGAACATATAACATTGTGCCACGATCCCTAATCATATCAACATATCATGGTAATACACAAGACCACAAAGTATGGCTCCTAACCATAGTCCCAAAGTGAGATAACATAAATCAAGGTACACAAGACCATACAACATAGTACCATTACCTCTTGTCGGCAAATCATAATTTTTAGCATTGAGTCTTTCAACTCATACTTTTTTCAGGTAACCATCTAACTCTTTTTAAGCCTATTTTTAACCTTTTATAAACATGCATCTTTCTAAATTCAAAATCTAGAAATCTGAATGAAAATTTGCATTCTATTATATTTTGTGTTACCATGCCATTATCTGTATTGGTATCATCATACCAAAACTTACAAGTCATGTTTTTAATTCATACAATATCATGTTACAGTCTTCTCTTTCAAAATATTATTTTTAGACCACCATACTAGTCAAATAGTATAAGTGTCACGACCCGAATCAAGGCCCTGTCCGTGACAGCATTCCAAACCATAAAGGCCCAAAACACCCCTATCTATTTGGTAATCATGCACATAATTCATATGATAAAAGAAATACAGAAGATTTAAAATACCACAAAAACATGGTCAACCTGAATATGATCATAACACTGAAAACTAAAAGCCAAGCTATATCTAAATAATATGTCTAATTCGGTCTGCAAAATCTCTACTATGGACTAAACAAACTGTCTGAAAACTGGGACAAGGCCCCCAGTAGACCAAAACAGAACTAAAGATAATTATCTAAAATAGCCAGGCCTTCTATATCATAAAAGTCTTGCAACCACACAATCTGATCTGCGATCTAAAATATCTACTATTTATCTGGATCCCTAGACTGTGCCTCAGAACCTGGAGGGAAGGGGTCAGCACAAAAGTATTGGCACACACAACAATCTAAAATAGAGTACTTAAACATATATATATATATAAAATAGATGATAGCAATTTTTCATGAAACGTCATGCATAAAATAGTTTATGAAAACACATGGGCCTCATTCGAGTAATCATAAATCATTCTTGTCAAAACAATTTCTAATCTTTGTATTACTTTTGAGTTAGGAGGCACTCCCCTATATTTTCTAATATTCCACGGGCTATATGGAATCCGTCATTGACTCGGCGGGGAAGCCTCCAACCTGAGTGTGCCGCAAAGGTTGGAGTCTCTGATTCTAATACGCCACACAGCACTAGGCCAGTGTAATATAAGATATACCTGGATCGGCAAATCACGGTTTCAGGTAATGAGTATCTGGACTCATTCCTTCTTCGAGGAACCAACTAACATCTCTTTCTCCCTAATTTATAATCATTTCTAATCATGCAACAATCTAATCACAAAATCTATAAATCTAATTTTAAACATGCATTCTATTCTATTTTGAATTTACCAGGACATTTTTTGAGTTGGTGTCGTCACGTCAAGACTTGCAAGTTCTATTTTGAGCCATAATGCAATAAGCATGATCTTTCATAAAAATATAGTTTCAGACCACCCAAAACATATAATTTGCATAAAAGATTTCATGTTCCGAAAACTCAAGTCAAAACCATGCAAAAACTCTCTTCAAACATATGGTGGTCACGTGCTTTTGGAAAAACCATGCACTCTTTCATTATATGTATATTCAACATTCAAAACCCTCTATTTTGTATTCAAAAATCATATTCAAAACATAGAAAAAGCCAAAGTATTTCATATCATACTCTTCAAAATGCATTCAAAACAATTTATATCATACGAACATGAAAAAACTCATAATAAGAGAGGGATTCATTATAATTCATGCTCTCAATTAAATAACCATTCTTGAACACATACGTACATATATACATAATTTCAAATCAATTTTGGGGGAAAGGCCTAAAGACCAAAACAATACCATCAAAACTTCTAAAACATGATTATATTCATAAACTTCGAAACCCCTTTCTTAAAACGTGATTTCTATGCCCATGAGATTTTAGGAAAAACTATGCATACCTCAAATTAGGAACACAATAGGTTCTTATTGAAGCCTACGACCTGGAGATTCTAAATATGCGATCAACTTCAAAACCTACAATTGAATCTTGAACTACTTGTGTTTTTATTTTGAAAACCTAGAGAGGATTCTTGATGATTTTGATGAAAATAGGGTTAAGTTGCTCAAACATACCCTAAATCCTTTATTTGGATGGTTTTAAAGATTAGGGAAAAGTCAAAATTACCCTTAATGACTCCTAAATGGAACTGAAAATTTGAACTAAAAAAACCCGATTTCGAGTGCCACCGCAACGCGCCACAATCGCAGTGGTCCACTAGAATTTGATGAGTAAGAAATTAGGTGGCTCCGCGATGTGCCACCATCGTGAAGCCCCACTGGAATTTGATGATTG
>JAPEIP010000006.1:120465966-120482094 GCA_026120095.1 Capsicum chinense
CTCTCAATTGAATAACCATTCTTCAACACATACGTACATATATACATAATTTCAAATCAATTTGGGGGAAAGGCCTAAAGACCAAAACAATACCATCAAAACTTCTAAAACATGATTATATTCATAAACTTCAAAACCCCATTCTTAAAACATGATTCCTATTTCCATGAGATTTTAGAAAAAAACCTTGCGTACCTCGAATTAGGAAGACAATAGGTACTTATTGAAGCGTATGACCTAGGGATTCCAAATGTGCGATCAACTTCGAAACCTACGGTTGAATCTTGAACTACTTAGGTTTTTATTTTGAAACCCTAGAGAGGATTCTTGATGATTTTGATGAAAATAGGGTTAAGTTGCTCAAAAATACCCTAAATCCTTTGTTTGGTCGGTTTTAAATGTTAGGTAAAAGTAAAAATTACCCTTAATGACTCTTAAACAGAGCTGAAAATTTGAACTAAAAAAACCCAATTTTGGGTGCCACTGCGACGCGCCATAATCGTTGTGGTCCACTGGAATTTGACGAGTGGGAAATTAGGTGTCTCCGCGATGCGCCACCATCATGGACCCCCACTAAAATTTTACGATTGATAATTTGACCCTCTCCATGACGCGCTAGACACCAAAATGATGATTTTTACGATTGGAACTATAAATTATTCATAACTTCTTCATCGAGGGTCCCTTTTGGATGAATCTTATATCGTTGGAAACATATAATTTGCATAAAAGACTTTATGTTCCGAAAACTCAAGTCAAAACCATGCAAAAACTCTCATCAAACATATGGCTTTTGGAAAACCATGCATTCATTCATTATATGTGTATTCAACATTCACAACCCTCTTTTTCGTATTCAAAAATCATATACAAAACATAGGCTGATAATATGAAATCCCCCATTCATGTACAAGTTCATGCATGTTAAGTGTTTGATGAAAAGTCAATGAATTATGGATATATATGTAGCCATTATGGTGCTTTAGCACTTGTACTTCATGAAATCCCTATCTTATTATATTATGGATTGTCGATGTTGGTCATGTATTCAAGAAAGTCATGATTTGTTAGTTTCATGTTATTGAGTCCTGAGGGTGCTTGTACCCGACAATAAGCTGTGTGCCTGGAGCCAGTGTCATATTTTCAAGGTACTCTCAGTCGATCCATGTTCATAGAAATTTAGTCAAACTCAGGAAAACTCAGTAATCTTAGAAATCTCATAAATATAGTAATCTTAGTAGCATTCTGTCAGTCCACAGAAATTTAGTTAACTCAGTCCAATCAGTTCAATTAATTATGTTCAGTGTCTATTCATATGGGAGTAAAAATTCACACCAAGCAAACCCAAGGATGGGAACCCACCTGTTGTGATTATTAGAAGAAATCCTTGTATTTCAGAACTATGTAGCCAGCGTAGGTTTAGAAATCGTAGCCTATTATATAAGGTTACATGAGATGGATTAACCTGTTATATGAGGGTTCCCACCATTCTCACTAGAGTTACCTTTTATAGGAGGGTTACTCACAAATTATCCTTACCAATGGCGAGGCATTGACACCCTTCCAATTGGGGTTACAGATTGGACCCCAACTCAGCCATAATGGCATATTAGGGGCATGTCAGTTAGATAACTACTTCCCATAGTTTCAGTTACAAAATCAGGACTGTCAGATACAGTCATTTAGTTGTAGTAATAAAACTCAAATAGTTCTACAAAATTTAAAAATGTCAAATACAGTCAATTCAGAATAGTATAGAACTTAGTTCCACCAGAACCTAGACTGTCAGATACAGTTGCTCAGTATCAGTTATTTTAGTTATATAGATATTAGTATCTCATGTTATAAGTACTCAGACTCAGAAATCATGTTATCACGAACTCAGCTATGGTTATTATGTATTCATGCATGTATTCTCACGTTCATGTTATTCAGTCAGTTAGTATAGTTCATGCATATGAACCCTTTGCATTCATCCTACCTCACATGTATACCAGTATATTCCAACGCACTGGCGCATTTGTGCTATGGTATTTTATACGATAAGTTCAGAAGCACGAGCTCCAGAGCATCAGTAGTATTCTAGTCTCAACAGTTAGAGTTAGCAGTGAGTCCTCATCCTTCGAGGACATGACCATTATTTTATTATCTTATTAATTAATTTATTAGTTAGAGTAAGTTGGGGACATATCCCATCAACTCCTTATTCAGATAATTCAGTCAGTTAGAGGTTGTTTCAGACTATAGTATGTTCAAAGAGTTTATTTTAGTTGTTTTGGGTATTTTGTACCCCATCCATGTGTTATGTTTTATCATTTATGTTATAGTTTTAACCCTTACGTCCTTACAGCCTTTATTTCTATATTTATACAGTATATTATACAGTGATCAGTTACAGATATTAGTCATATATTAGCTTGTGGTCCTTCGGGGTCATGAGAACCATGTAGCATTCCGAATACTAGATTTGGGGCATTAAATCTAACATATGAACTCAATTGAAATTATATATAAACAAATGTTCAACCTATTGCAACAGATGTCTTTTCTATTGGATCAAATCAAACAAATTAGGTAATCTATTACAACATATTGTGCATTTGTTGTAAAGTATCAAACAGATTACGTCATTTGTTGTAACATATCATGAATCTATTGTAAACTATCAAATAGATCAAGTAATCTATTGCGACATATTACCCATCTATTATAAATTATCAAATAAATTAAGTCATATGTCATAATAGATTACTTATCTATTATAAATTATTAAATAGGTGTTGTCATCTATTTTAGTTGACATTATGAGAATTTACCCCTAGTCCTAGGTTAATCAATTTAGGTCTTAGTTGAACATATGAGGTAGTAAGAATAAGTTAGGCTCAGAGTGATCGATCGACGACTCTGGTCGGGAAGAACGCAGTACCATCTCATTATGCAATTTCTAAAAAACTCAATTAAAGTTGTATTTGACCTTATGAGAACTCACCCCTAGTCCTATATTATTCAATTAAAGTATTAGTTGAACATATGAGGTAGTAAGAATCAGTTCGGCTCAGAGTGATCGTTCGACAACTCTGGTCGGGAGAAACGCTATACCGTGTCATCATGCAATTGCCAAAAGACTCAATGAAGTTGTAGTTTACCCTGTGAGCTCATTCATTCATCCCTAGTTCCCCCTAGATCGATGTAGGTACTATTATTAATCTTAACCTTAAGTTAATAAGAACTCATTTCAACTCAGAGTGATCGATCAATGACTCAGGTTGAGATAAACGCAATACTAACACCATACAAATGCAATGACTCAATTGGATTTGTAGTTAACCCTGTGAGCTCATTCATTCATCCCTTATTCCACCTAGATCGATGTAGGTACTATTATTAATCTTAACATTAAGTTAATGAGAACTCATTTCAATTTGGAATGATCGATCGACGACTCAGGTCGGGATGAACGCAATACCAACACCATGCAATTACAAAGACTCAATTGGATTTATCGTTGACCTTATGAGCTCATTCATTCAGCCCTATTTCCACCTAAATCAATTTCAATGAAATCTATTGTAACAAACGACTAAGTTGTTAGAGAATTTCAAACAAATAATAATATTTGTCGCAACAGATGACATATCTGATTTAATTATCAAATAGACATTTGCATCTGTTGTGACGGATG
Source organism: Capsicum chinense (assembly GCA_026120095.1). Lineage (NCBI taxonomy): Eukaryota > Viridiplantae > Streptophyta > Magnoliopsida > Solanales > Solanaceae > Capsicum > Capsicum chinense. The sequence goes on from JAPEIP010000006.1 coordinate 120,469,649, forward strand.
ACTGAGCTCTTGGAAATTTTCAAACAGATATTGATATCTGTTATAATAGATGACATTTTTGATTTAGTTATCAAATAGACATTTTCATCTATTATCATAGATGACTGAGTTGTTGGGATTTTTCAAATAGATATTTATATCTATTGCAACAGATGACATATCTGCTTGAAAATCTTTTTTTCTTTTAATTTTAAAGTAAGCTTCTGTCTGAGTAGATAAAGTAGTACTACTAAAGGTGGTAAAAAATGTTTCTTGGATAACTCAAAAATCTCATTGAGTAGTCTTGTCTTATCTTTTCAATGTCACCCATTTTTATCCTCGTGCCTCTCAAATTATTAATGGATATTAACTAATGAATATTGAAACTCCTAATACTTTTTCCGTTTCATATTATATTAATTGACCCCTATTGACTTGGCACACCCATTAAAAAAATATTAATTAGGGGTTTATTTTACCAAATTAGCATTATTAATTATGCTTTGAAAAATATAAATTTGAATAAATACACTTTGTTTAGTCATTTAATATTAAGGGTAGTACATCTAGAAATTAGAATTATTTCATCTCTCCTTCAGCCCTAAATTTATTTTATTCGTCTCTCGTCTTTTTATTTCTATCCTATTTTGGGTTATCACAACCTTTTTTTTTCTCTCCTCTTTCTCATAAATTTCCTTTCGGATCTAAACCGATCTATATCTTAGATTCATAAACTGAAATTGTTGTTTTGATCCCTTTTTAACATTAAGGTACGATTCACTGTTGCTCTTTCATTCTCGTATTTTTCTTTGCAAGTTATTTACATCTTTGTTTATTTAATTACCATTTACCCATATCATATTTATTTAAAAAATTTGAAGAAACTTTTAATTGTTGAATAAACGGACCAAGAATTTTTATTACAAGATGCAAAAAAATGTCATCTATTAGGAGAAGTTTAAAAGCCTTGTTGGCAGTATTATTTTTTTTAATGTATTTTGTTTGTTTCTTTGTTTTTGATGTTGTTATTGATGTTGTTGGTGGGGTTGGCATTGTTGGAACTTGTGGTGTGATGGTGTTGATAGTGGCGGATCCAGGTTTTTTAGATGGTAGGTGTTTTTTAGCTTTAAAATAGTAGAGTCCGAACAATCTACACAAGGAGTAAGGGAGAAAAAAATAAAAGCAAGTTTAAAGTGAATAAGGAGAGAAGATTTGGTTACCGAAATTAAAAAAATATGTGTTGATTAGGAATTAAACTCAAGACCAAAAGAAACAAATAGCCTTAAACACCCATAAACCACTACTAGGCGAACTAAACAACTCTTACTATGGGTGCTCACTGAGTATATTATATACGTATTTTCTTAATTTCCATATACATATATAAAATTTGAGATGAGTTCAGTCTGTGCTCGCTAACCCAGAGGACTCCATGTGGGTCCGCCCCTAGTTGTTGATGGTGTTGGAACATAGGATGTATGCTTTTTTGTTGTTGATGATGTTGTTGAAACAAATGTTGTTATTTTCTTTGTTGTTGATATTTTTTATTTGTTGTTTATAGATTATGTTGTTGATATTGAAACAGACGGAGAAACTGTTGGAACAAATCAAACCACCAACAAGGCTGGTTTGATGTATTCCAACAAACTCCATATCTATTGTATCAGACTCCACATCTAACGCAACAGACTCCACATCTGATACAATAGACTTTATATCTGTTGTAACAGATGGATAATGTTCTTTTTGTGACATTAATTTTTTCCTTCTTCTTTGTAGATATATAAGGAACAGAAAATTGATCAACTTTTGCCTGACCATCACAAGAGACTGCAGTAAAGATAGGTTCAGAGGACTAAGCTGCATGCAAATGGAACCACTTCATATGTAGGAGGTATGTATTACTGATAATGCTATCGTGGAAACACACATAGAGTACACTGATTTTATGAATGTTGATTTTACCGATTAGTCATATATCATTCAAAAAAATATCTGTAATTTTACAGTTAAGTTTGGCAGGTCCAAATTGATAAGGCTGAGAGACCATGAATATGGTTCTTATACCCTGTTAATTTTTAATGTCGGATGTTGATCATGTTTATTTGTCATGCCTTCTACATACTTTTGTTGTGGCAAACATTTCTAGCGATGGTGTAGACTTTTGCATGACGTATATATTGTCCTCTATATGGGAGAAGAATGATCAATCTTGTCCCTCCTTACTTATCTTGTGCATGCAAATGTGAAGAGTGCAAAGCAAAATATGATGGAGTGATTAATACTGTAAATGCATTAACTGTTGATGTAAAGGAATTGATATCTAACAGTAGTATCATTCAATCAAAGAGGATTTTAGTTTCATTCACTCCATTAGAGACTACGGCTAAGATGAGAAAGAAAGAAATTTCCAAGGCATTATCAAGTATCCAAAAAAAGAAAAATTTTGGATCTGAAAAAGGTGAGAAGATAAAAAAGAGAGAAATAGAAAGGAAAAACTGAATGCTAGATTTAGTTCATCTTGTGTTATTATGTAGAGATACTCCATCTAATTTTGAGTGTTTTTTCTTTTCAAGATGGTGAGGAAGGAAGAATCTCCCCATTATTATCTAATACTGGAAATAAGACATCTGATGTTATTGAACCACCAGACTGCCCTGTAAAGATTGATAATCTAAAAGACGTCTGAGTTAGTCAATAGATTAAATGATCTCAATCACTTGGTTTTTCTGTTGATCATTCTTCTCTCTTAAAAAATAAGTTATCAACAGAACTGCTTCACACAGTGAAAACTGATATCGAGAGATTACTGATTATGTCTTTTCAAGACTTGCTGCTACCAAAAAACTGTTCTACATTGAGTGATGCGCTCTCCATAGATGTTTCAGCACTGAATTTATCAGCCGAGAGAGCGCTTGCCTTGAAAAAACTCAAAGAGAACTTTTCATACTTCTCCTTGACCTTGTGTAGAGATAAGAAGGACCATGAGGAGAATTATAAGAAATCTGCCAAGAAAGAAAATGGTCCTCATTGACAAACTCACAAAATATCAAGAGCTCTATACTGAGCTCAACGACCACAATGACAAAATGATTGAATTGGAAGGGACTTCACTTAGTCAAACAAAAATCCACGACTATTCATATCCCTTAATTAAATAAAACCGGTGACTTTTCGAATATATAAATTAAAAAAAATAAATCTAAATACATCATTTTATCTTTTTTATTGTATTTCGGAAAGAGACAGATTACTAATCTATTGCAAAATATATTCCACCTGTCAGATAACTTACAACATATTGACAATCTGTTGCAACAGATGGATATATCAGTTTTCTTTTACATCAACTGTGGCATCTATTACAACTTTCTAGTCATCTATTTATTCAATTTCATCAAGAGCAATAGATTTTTCTAAACACTTTTTGGCCAAACTCAATTTTTGCTCTTGGATTGCTTCTCTTTGTTTCTTTGTATTTTTCAAGGTAGCCTCCAAATTTAATTTTTACTCTTGTATTGATGGGAAAAATTAAGTTTGGAGGCCATCTTGAAGGATGCAAAGGAAAAAAAAAATCAATACAAGAGAAAAAATAGAGTTTGGCCAAGAAGTGTTTAGAAAAATCTATTGCTCTCGATGAAATTGAATAAACAGATGACTAGCAAGTTGCAACAGACTCCATAGCTGATGGAAAAGCAAACCAATATATCCATCTGCTATAATAGATTATCAATATGTTGTAAGTTATCTGACAGGTGAAATATATTTTGCAACAGATTACCAATCTGTCTCTTTTCGAAATACAATAAAAAAGATAAAATGATGTATTTAGATTCTTTTTTTTTAATTTACATATTCTAAAAGTCGCCATTTTTATTTAATTAAGGGATATGAACTGTCATGGATTTTTGTTAGACTAATTCAAGTCCCTTTCAATTTAATTATTTTATAAATAGGTCCCCCGGGCCTCCTCTCACTCGTTCATTCTACTACACTTACAATACTAATATGGCTGATCTAGATTAGTACAATAAGATTCATATCGAGTCCTTGCAGGAACTTTAAAGGCATTTTGATGAACTCCAGAGGGTTTGACATACTTCAGAGCAAGGCTGAGGAGGGCCCTGCTGCTGTCGGATGAAAATAGTTCGGTTAACAATAATAATAGTAATTATAATAGTAATAATAATAATAGTAGTAATAATAATTAGGTTGGGTTTTTCTTTCTTTTAGCATATGTATTTTCCTTTTTTATATCTGATCTACCTATAAGGGATTCAAAAAAAATCTATGTATATGTTTGGTTTGGTTTGGTCAACTTTTAATTTTTAATTCTTATTCAATATTTAATTATCATTCTATTTATTCCCTATTCTCAACATGTCGGCGGTTGAAGGTAGAGATTGAGCACTTGTGGCAACAGATGGTGGTGAAAAGTCATGATGAGAAATTCTCCTAAAAAGGCCTCGTTAATAAATAATAAGGAACTAAATGATATTATAATCATAAAATAAAGATTATTTAATTTTAAAAAAAAAGTCACAACATTGGATTAATTAAGTTATATGATTATATGATTGTTAAAAAAAAAGTGAATGAATAGTCGTGACTGACTTTTTGTCTAAACACATTCAACAAATAAAAATAAAAAATGTTGTTGATGCATCAAATTCCTCGTCTGTTGCGACTGATGAATCAGTTAGAAGAAATAAAAAAAGCTCCTTAATAGATGGTCGATTTTTTGTAACAGATGGTATATCTGTTGAAACAGATGGGTTATCTGATGCAACAGATATACAATCTGTTGCCATAACTCAATTAATAAAAATGGTTATTAGAGAAAAGGTTATTGAAAACCAGGTATATTAGATTTTTAAATGGAGAAAAAGGTTATTTAAATTTAATAAGGTGAAAAGTCATGACTTGTCACAATAATAAAAAAACTCATTTAATTAATTCCTTTCTTTTCACAAAAAATAATAAGGAAATAAATGATAAACACAATTTAAACCGTAAAAAACTCACCAAAAATATTCTTGTTTTTGGATCTACTTTATTAATTTATATAATTAAAAAATCAGAAAATTTAGATGTCATGAAGATAATTTTAAAAAAAAAAAGATATATAGATTATATGTTGCAACAGATATATTATCTGATGCAACAGGTTATCTATTTGTTGCAATGGATGATATATCTGTTGTAACAGATGAGTTATGTGATGCAACATATATTTAATCTTTTGTCGCAAATCAGTGTAAAAACGGATCTTGGAAAGAACTAAATATTAATACTAACAAGTTGAAAAGTCATGATTTATCACAATATTGCTTAATTTAATTAAGTCATAACTTTTTACAGTAATCAAGAATGTCATTAATAAATGGAGGTGAATAGTTGTCTCTTTAAATATGCTTTATTAATTTATATAATTAAAAAGTCAGAAAATTTGGATGTCACGAAGATAATATTTTTTTAAAAAAGATATATAGATTATATGTTGCAACAGATATATTATCTGATGCAACTGGTTATCTATTTGTTATAACGGATGATATATCTGTTATCACAGATGAGTTATCTGATGCAACAAATATATAATCTTTTGTCCTACTCAGTTTAAAATAAATGGTTTCTGGAAAGAACTAATTATTTTAATAATAATAAAGCTGAAAAGTCATGACATATCATAATATTGCTTAATTTAATTAAGTCATAACTTTTTACAGTAATCAATAATCTCATTAATAAATGGAGGTGAACAATTGCGTCTTTAAATCTGTTTTATTAATTTATATAATTAACAAATCATGTCATGACTTATCACAATATTACTTAATTTAATTAAGTCATCACTTTTTACAATAATCAAGAATGTGATTAATAAATTGAAGTGAACAGTTGCGCCTTTAAATCTGTTTTATTAATTTATATATTTAAAAAATCATGTCATGACTTATCACAATATTGCTTAATTTAATTAAATCATAACTTTTTACAGTAATCAAGAATGTCATTAATAATGAAGGTGAACAGTTGTGCCTTTAAATCTGTTTTATTAATTTATATAATTAAAATGTCAGAAAATTTGGATGTCATGAAGATAATTTTTGAAAAAAAGATAAATAGATTATATGTTACAACAGATGTATTATCTGATGGAATCAGTTATCTATTTGTTGCAACGGATAATATATCTGTTGTCACAGATGAGTTATCTAATGCAACAGACATATAATTTATTGTCCAACTCAGTGTGAAAAAAACGATTCCTGGAAAGAACTAATTATTCAAATAATAATAAAGCTGAAAAGTCATGACTTATCACAATATTATTTAATTTAATTAAGTCATAACTTTTTACAGTAATAAAAAATGTCATTAATAAATGGAGGTGAACAGTTGTGCCTTTAAATCTTCTTTATTAATTTATAAAATTAAAAAGTCAAAAAATTTGGATGTCATGAAGATAATTATTTTAAAAAAATGATGTATAGATTATATATTCCAACAGATATATCATCTAATGCAACCAGTTATCTATTTGTTGCAACGGCTGATATATTTGTTATTACAAATGAGTTATCTGATGCAACAGATATATAATTTGTTGTCCAACTCAGTGTAAAAAAATTGGTTCCTGGAAATAACTAATAATTTTAATAATAATAAAACTGAAAAGTCATGATTTATCATAATATTGCTTAATTTAAGTAAGTCATAATTTTTTACAGTAATAAATAATTTCATTAATAAATGGAGGTGAAAAGTTGTGCCTTTAAATCTATTTTATTAATTTATATAATTAAAAAATTATGTCATGACTTATCACAATATTGCTTAATTTAATTAAGTCATAACTTTTTACAGTAATCGAGAATGTTATTAATAAATTGAGGTGAACAGTTGTGCCTTTAAATCTGTTTTATTAATTTATATAATTAAAAAATTATGTCATGACTTATCACAATATTTCTTAATTTAATTAAGTCATAACTTTTTACAGTAATCAAGAATGTCATTAATAAATAGAGATAAACAGTTGTTCATTTATATCTGTTCTTTTAATTTATATAATTAAAATGTCAGAAAATTTGGACGTCATAAAGATAATTTTAAAAAAAGATGTATAGATTATATGTTGCAACAGATATATTATCTAATGCAATCGATTATCTATTTTTTGCAACAGATGATATCTCTGTTGTCACAAATGAGTTATCTAATGCAACAGATATATAACTTTTTGTCCAACTCTGTGTAAAAAAACGGTTCCTGGAAAGAACAAATTATTTAATAATAATAAAGCTAAAAAGTCATGACATCACAATATTGCTTGATTTAATTATGTCATAACTTTTTACAATAATCAAGAATGTCATTAATAAATGGAGGTGAACAGTTACGCCTTTAAGTCTGTTTTATTAATTTATATAATTAAAAAATTATGTCATGACTTATCACAATATTGTTTACTTTAATTAATTCATAACTTTTTACAGTAATCAAGAATGTCATTAATAAATTGAGGTGAACAGTTGCACCTTTAAATCTGCTTTATTAATTTATATAATTAAAAAGACAGAAAATTTGGATGTCATAAAGATAATTTTTAAAAAAAAAAGATATATAGATTATATGTTGCAAAGGATATATTATCTGATGCAACAGGTTGTCTATTTATTACAATGGATTATATATTTATTGTCACAGATGAGCTATCTAATACAACAGATATATAATCTGTTGTCCAACTCCGTGTAAAAATGGTTCCTGGAAAGAACTAATTATTAATAATAATAAAGATGAAAAGTCATGACTTATCAAAATATCGCTTAATTTAATTATGTCATAACTTTTTACAGTAATCAAGAATGTCATTATTAAATAGAGGTGAACAGTTGCGATTTTTTCCTAACTCATTCACATTCAATCCTCTATAAATAGGCCCCTCCTTACTTAATCGTTCATTCTACTACACACTCTATTTATTCCTTGCTCTTGTTACATCTTCAACTACTTTCTCTTCAAGGACTTGATAGCTTTTTTCTGTCTCTGGTAAATTTTTTTCTTGATTTTTGTGTAAATGTACGTTGTATTACATTCAAAATCTTTCTCTCTTTACTTTGTTTTTACGTGTGTGTTTTGTCAACTTATGCATTTTCTAGATATGGATGATCCTGTGTGGTATGTCACTATTTTATGAGACGTCATGCGGAAACTGCAGAAGGAGGTTCATGACCTGCATTGGGAGTTAGCCGCCGTTAGATTAAGATTGTTGCGGGAGATTCACAGGCTGAGAAGAGCGCTGCTGCTGCCGGTTGAAGATTGGTCAGCTGGCCGTACAAATAATAATATGATAATAATAATTAAGATTTTTTTTCTTTTATCTATGTATTTCTTTTGTTTGTTTTATAAAAATTTATATTTGATGCATTTGGGTTTTTATTTCTTATATAATTTTCGTGCTTTCTATTTCTTTTTCTCAACGAATGACATGCCTACAATTAAGAAATAATTTGATTCCATTATCAATAACAAGAGACCAACAAATGAGTTGAGTTATTTGTTGGGTTTGTGATAGGAGCTGTATTTTGTTGTTCAAAATAGATTAGTAATCTGACGAAATAGATTATTTATCTATTGAAACAGGTTACCAATCTAGTGCAATAGAATACCCATCTATTCGATTTATATTACGGGCACCTAGAAACATAAATATGAATCCAACATGAGTATATTGTTATAATAGAATATTTATCTGGTGCCCAAATAGTGGATCTATTTAAAGAGATTGCTCTTGTGTTGCATTCGTGTTCGCGTGCTAGCTATTGTTGAAAAAACAGCACACTAGCAATTACCCAGATGACAAATTCAACTAAAAAGCATAATTTGACTTACCAAAGTCTCCTCTCAAGTAAATACCAAAGTTGATAGTGACTTACGAAATAAAATTTGACATAAGAATTTTGTCAAAGAGCAGCAGTTGGAGTAACAACAACAACAACAACAATAATGGTCAACAAGAAGAATATGAAGATGATAATGAAGAATAAGATGATGATAATGAATCATAAGATGATGAATACAGCAGCAGCAATAATGAACAACAAATATCATGAAGTGAAAGAAAATAACAATGGATGAGGAGAGAGAAAAATGCGTCTTTTTTCCCTTCATTTCTCGCTATATTAAGTAACATTTGGATCAAAGTGTAATTTAAAAACTTGTGGGTTATTTTAAAATTTTTCAAACTTTCTTAATCCATAATTAAGTAATTATCACCTCTACTCAATTATTAAGACTTGTATCACCTATACCTCCTTTTAAATCTTTTTTGTCACCTGTGGCCCGAAGCCCCTTCTAGCTTCTTTTTCTCTTTCTTTTTCTTTTTTTCACTTTTTTTTTTTGGATTTTTATTTTCTATTTTTGTTTTTTTATTTTTTTCATTATTTTACTTTTGTATCTCTATCTTTTATTTTTAAAGATGAATATCTATATTACATATACATATTCAAAAATATGTACAAAATAAATAGACATACAAATCTGCATGTGTATTTACACTACAAAACATACATGTGTCATTGTATTTACACTACAAATCTGCATATGTATTTATAGAAATACATATCTAACTCATATGAATATATAAACATATAGGACACAAAATTTCTATAACAAAAAAGACAACTATATAAATATACATATACATATAAGTAATCAAAAAATACATGATACATATTTTAAATAGTAAAAAATACAAATAAGTACATATGTTAACCTCTAAAATAGCATTAAACAATTCAAAAATAAATCCAACGCCGTACAAAAATGCATATGAATATGGATTTGTATATATAAAATACAAATACATGAACATGCCCCCAAAAAAATTATAATACATTTGTGACATAATACATCTATATAATTGTGCTTAAACTACATATTACTTCTTCTTCATGTAGACACCATAAATATTCTTATGAAAAAACAATTCTTGTACTGCTCCTTTGATAACATCGCCTTAATGCGTTCTTCAATATCATTGACTGTGTGATATCCTATATGTGGTGCAAACCTTGAATGTACTCTTGCCATGAATATATGATCATGCGGCACCCATAGAATAAAATAATGATATAAATCTATATTAAATGTACTTTTCAAAATAAAAAACACGAGATACATAGTATGCATATGTTTTCTTTTACATAATACATATTACATCACAAAAAATATGTATAGCTCTGCATATGTATTTACAGAATACATGCTTGATCCATATGTATATTACCATACAAAAAATACAAATATGACGTTGATATGTATTTACGAAATACATATCATATTCATATCAAACGTTAATGAACATAACTATAATATATATATATATATATCTTCATATGTATTTGCAAAATACAAATATGACTCATATAAAATAATAAATACAACTGCACATCTTAAACAGTAACAACTATAACTATATACAGTTACATATAACTAAATCAAAAAATACATAATACATATCATGAACATTAAAAAATACTAAAAATATATATGTTACTTTGTAAAAAAATATATCAACATAACCATATGTGTATAAAAAATATATATACTGCACATAACCTATAAGATAATAAAAATACAAATATAAATATCTTTAAAATTTTAAAATAAAGAATCATTACTATTTTTTTCCTTCCATAACTGTGATTAAATTTCAAATAAAGCATCCAAAAAAAGAAGTGAAAAAGAGGGGGAAAAGAAGAAAGAGAAATAGAAGTGTAAAAATTAAAAAAAAATTAGAAAAAAAGATGAAAATAGGAAAATAAAAAAATGAGAAAGGAAAAAAATTAGAACAAAAAAAATAAAGAAAAAAGGAAAAAGGAAAGAAAAAAAAAAGAGAAATAGAAGAGAGAAAATAAAGTGGGATGAAAAAGAAAAAGAAATCAAAATAAAAAAAACAAAACAATAAAAAAAAAAAAGAAGAAAAAAAATTAACAAGCAAAAAAGTTAGAGATATAAGAGAGGAAAAAACAATAATGATGCTTTATTTTAAAATTTTAAAAATCATGAAGATAATAATCTTCAAATTTGAGTTTGATTTGGAAAAGGAATTTATTAGTTTAAATAAGAGTAATTTATGGAAAAGGAATCTACTAATTTAGGAATTTACTAATCTGTGTGGACAAAAAGAAGAAAGAGATGATGTTTGTGAAGTTTGTTTTTTAGGTAAATTAGAGAGAGGTAAAATAATGGAGTGAAAATAAGAAAGAAAGAGTGAAACATGCATGTGTAGAGTTAATGGGCAAAAAAATGCTACTGTTGCTATAAAACATAATTTTGAAAAAGTATTGCTATTTATTATAATTATGGTCTTAAGTTTGTCACTTTCTGTAATTTTTCTTAATTTTAAAGAGCTTTAAATAGGCAGTCCAACTTAACTATAGCACTTTTTTTGGATGGTGGTTTTCCATTATATGGTAAGATTATGAAGAGAATTATGTTATTTTTTTTAAATGTATGATATGGTATGGTTTGATTTCATCATTTGGTAACCATGAAAATCTTCATTTTATCCCATCATTTTCTTATTGTTTTAATTATTCCCTTATTTAATATTACATAAATTTATTCTATCATTACCCTATATTATTTAACTCCATTCCCATATTCCATTATTGTACAGGTACGACCAGTCCATTTAACTTTAACCTATAATTTTTCATCAAAGTTAAAGCAAAGAATGATTTTTCTTTCCTTCGAGGCTTCGAGATAAAGATATAATTTTTCATAAAAATTGTTAAAAAGTATTCAATTTATGTTTGCAAAAGCAAAGTTACCTTCCTTTTTTTATATTTTTATAACTAATTAATTCAATGAATTAGAACGAATCAACTGATTGATGATCTATATCTTTTAGACTATAGTTAATGGCTATTCTTAAATCATAAAATTATTTATATTTAAAATTTGTGTTTTTAGAAAATTTCAAAAAAAAAGTTTTATCCCGCCCTAAACCAAAACCGCTGCCCAATTTTTTTTTTTAATTTCAACTTTTTTTACCACACCCTCACCCTTTACCCCAACCCTCACCGCGTCCCTTCCCCCACTCAAAAAAAAATCTTTTAAAAAATCTTTTAATAAAATTTTCTTAACCCACCACCACCCCTACTAGCCCCATCCCCCACCCCCTAAAATAAAAAAAATATTTTTTAATTTTTTTTAATTTGTTCTTAGCCCACCTCCCAGTTCGGTCCCCATTTCACTACCTTCTCCCTTCCCCTTTCCTTTTATTTTTTAAATAGAAAAGTGTCAAAAATGTCCTTAATGTGTTGGAAATGGTTCATAAATTTCCCCTTCCATCTATTGGATAAAAAATATGATACCCCTTCGTCCACCTATTAGGATAAAAACTGCCTTCAAAATTAAATTTAAGCCTCAAATTACCCCTCCTTTTAACA
>JAPEIP010000006.1:120492979-120516183 GCA_026120095.1 Capsicum chinense
AGATTTGAGATTTTGGGCCTAAGGCTGAGATGATTGGGCTCGAGGCCGAGATAAGTGATCATTGAGTTGAGGTTATACTCCTTGGCAAGAGTATGATGCCTCTCCCCAACGTGAGGTTTCTTTCTTAGGAGGACAAGACTTTGGACTCCATGTATCTCGCATGGTTTATGTCGGTTAAGAGAACCTTCCTAAACTAAAGTATTTTCCATTAATATAGAATATTTTTCCCTAAAGCCTTGGGATGAGATATTTTCTAAAATGAATGAACTACTTTGAGTATTTTCCAAAGAAGGAATTAGTTTTCTCTACTAATACGAGTTGATCACCAGTTTTCAAATAAAAGTTATATGATTCCGAATTCCAAGTGTTTGAGTTTAAAAGGGTTATAAGTTCTTGAGCAATAAAGAAGTTTTACTCTCCATGAGATATATGCATGATTTGAAAGTATTGTTTAAAGCTTCCTTCATTCTAAGAGTAATGAGAATAAGAAGAGAGCACAGATTTTAAAGCCAAAGTATAATGACTTACGAGATTTGTGTTACATGCTTCACTCTACATGATTTATGAGATTTACATTTCAGACTTATTCAGGCCATGTGAGTCATTCCTATTATATGCATGATTTGACTAAAGAGTATTGATATTGTTTTATATAAATGCATACACCCCCACATACTCAGTACATTCCCAAGTGTTGATCCACATATACGTCTATGTACTACCTTATCTTATATGTAGGTTCAGGTTCTCAGTCCTATCCTCGTCAGTAATTCTCGAGTACCTTTGTCTACATTTCTTTAGTGGAGAGTCCTCATGGTTGAGGGCCTATATTCAGATATTTTAATATTTGAGTGGTTATGTTATTACTTTCAGTCCAGTTTGAGTCAGTTGAGGACCTGCCCCAATGGCTCTCTAGTTCATGGAGTAGTAGAGGCTTTGTCAGACTAGTTATCAGACTGTGGTTATGTAGAAATTTCTAGGATTGTAGTCGTTTGGACCGAGTATTACCTTTATAATTCCTATCATTTGATAGACGGTGCCAGTTTTTTGTATATTCCTTCTTGAATGAGTTATTATGAGAAGTGATAGGCTCAAAGGGTTACCTTGGAGCTACTTGTAGCCCTAAGCACCGTGTGATATCCCGGGAGGTGATTTTGGGTCGTTACAGAGACACTTCCTTGGTGGGTATTGAAGTTTCGCTTGTTAGGTGGTTCACTTCCTAACTTAAGCCTTTACTCCTAGAAAATGTACTTTCTAATTGAGTAGTTAACCTTTAGGAGATGCACTTTCTTGTCAAGGTAATTCAAATTTCCTTGTTAGGTGGTTCACTTCCTAACTTAAGCCTTTACTCCTAGAAGATTCACTTTCTGGTTGACTCCTTCCATGCATCCCCTAGGAGATGCACCTCCTTATCTGAGTAATTCAGGTTTCATTTATTAGGTGATGCACTTCCTAAATTGAACCTTCGCTCCTAGAAGCTACATTTTCTAGTCGAGTCATTTCACTTAACCCTTACAAGATACACTTCCTTTTCAACTTTCATTTGTCAGGTGACACACTTTCTAACTTAAATATTTATCTCTAGAAGATGCACTTTCTAGTTAGAATTCCTCACTTTAATTATTAGGAGACGCATTTCCTAATCTTGGTCATGTAATCTTACTCTCAATAGATGTATTTCTTGGTCAGAGCCTTGATTCATTATTGCAACATGTAAGTAATTATGATTGGATTGTCCACAAAAGTTTTCTGATGATAAACTAGGACAAAACTTTAATTCATGTTATTGAAAGCATCATTTAGGATCCTCTTGAAAATGAGACTTTATTTTTGAAAAATGAGATTTCTATCATAACCTTTGTTTTGGATAATTTTCTTTCTAGTTTTGATGTGATTTCAGGAGCCCGCCTGAAGAACAGGGCGAATAAATGAAAAGTCAAGCAAGAAGGTGAAGAAGTTGAAAGTCAAGCAACAAGGTGAAGAAATTAAAAGTCAACAATTTGAAAAAATAGTAAGTTAGAATCTCGCTTGGAGAATAGGGTGAAGAAATTGAAAACCAAGAAACAAGTTGAAAAAAATTGCAAGTCAGGAGCGCACCTAAAGAATAGGATGATGAAATAGAAAGTCAAGAGTCAAGAAAATCTGCAAAGATAGGACTTTTGTAATTTTATTTATGTTTTTAACTTGTAATTTTCATTTTGATGCAATGACATAGCCGCGGATCGGAACCTCAACAGGACCTCACTCGACTCACCAAGTCGGTGTAGTCCTTCTCATTCTAACCCTTTGAGATACCTATGACTTGATTCCCTCATAACTTGGGTAGTTAGGATGTCCTAAATCCAGACTCGATTGTACTCTATCCTTCTTTGTCTCTCTTTTTGAATAATGTTCGGATTAAAATTTTGTCTCGTTGTCTACTTTTTTGTCTGCAAACACTTTGTGTTTAAATCCAAAGAGGGGCATGATGTAAACACCTAATTATGTCCCTCCCAAAAACCCAATTTATCCATTTTTGACTCATCTTATTAAACACCCTCACCCATCTAATATTTTCCCCACAAGAATCTAAATAACAAACTCACAACAAAAATAACACCCCTCTAACTAATTTTAACACCTCACACCCATACCTCCACCCCTAGCACATACCCCCTACACTTACCCCTATTCACAGTTTGGTTTTCCTTTTAACAACAAACACATCTTATTGTAGAGAGAATAATATAGGCATATAACACTACGCACACAGCAACACCCACAAATACCTCTATCAATATACATATATAGTTCACTTACACTACACACAGAGTCACCAAAATACACATAGATTCCATTGGAAATACACACACAACCCTACACATTGAGAGACGATAAGAAAATGATAGAGAATGAGATTTTAGTGAGAGAAGGAGGAGATTGAGAGAAGAAAATAGGAGAAAAAGGAGAAAACTACCAAAAATTGAATTCTATGGAAAAAGTCACTGTAAAGCGCTACCATTGCATAAACCGCACTATTTTTCTCTAATTTTAGCCATTGCTGAACTCGCCGGAGCTTCGGGGAAGGGAAAACCAAGAACCCCAACTCTAATCCGACCAAGTTTGGCGACTTTCAGTCCAATTCCAATGAATTTCGCCACAAAACAATCAAAATAGTGATCGGGTGTGCGAATTTGGTATGAATTTAGCTTTACTTTGTGGTTTTCAATTTGGGTCGACGAAAAACAGAATAAGAGGGTTATACCGATTTTGATTTTGTTCGTTGTTTAAGTTTTCTGTTTGAGTATTGTGGTTTGGGCTTTATTAACTTACTATTATCAAAGAAAATTATTCCTTCAGAGGTCTATCTCTCAACTTTACTCATTTTATTATATCAAACGTAGTTGATACTGTGATTCAATATTATATTTTGAGTATATTTGAACAATGTGTATTATCGTTACCTTGATTTCTCTCCTATTTTTGCAACTGGGTGATTGGGAATAAGTATGGGACAAAAATTCAGAATTTATAAAAAGCAATTGTTAGTTTATTTTTGATTCATTGATGTCGATGATTGTGATAGTGCCATGATAGGTCGAGTTGGGTAGGCAAATAGTAGGCTCGGGTAGGCAACTTAGTGGATTGTTGATTGTTGAATCTTTAAAATATGTGTTTAATGGTTTTTTTTTGTCGCACTTAGGTCAATTATACTATTTGGCTGGGGAATACCCCAAGGTATCTGTATTGTTTTATTCGGAAAATGCCCCGAGAAAGTTGTACGTGAAGATGGCACACGATCAAGGCCAGAATGTCGGATGGAGTTTAGTCTAGGATTAGTCTAGAATAAAGTAAGTTTACATTTCTGCATTCTTTCATTTTTTGGACTGATAATTTGGATTGGACACAACTTTTGGATTTGTTTCATTTTGGTGTGTTTGTCTTCTTTTTATGTGTTTTGTTGGTTTTATACATTTCATAGTGTCAGATTAACCGATACACGCCACAAAGTGACTGCACTAGAACCACGGGATCGAGGGGTGCCTAAAACCTTCCTGTCGGTCAACAGAATTCCTTAGCCAAAATCCTTGTTCGCAAACCAGTTTCTAAGAGTCAAAATCATTTTGAAAAAAGGTTTCCAAAGGTGACTTGGCACACCTAATTTTTGTCAAGTGGTGACTATGAATTTAATTGTAAGAAATATTTTTCAAAAAAAAATCTCATCCTTCTTTTCACTTGATAATAAAACCCTTTTGAAACTTAAAATAAATCTTTTTTTATTAAAAAAATGGTGTGACAGCTCTGGGGACTCTGGTGGGGATTTTTCAGAATTCGAGTTTATTTTTTGAGTTGTATCAGCTTAGTTTGACACTATAGGTATATAAACATGTTGTTTGTCCTATTGTTTTCGTTATTGCTTTATCATTGTTGGATGCGTATGTGCTACATGTTTATAGTTTCTCATATGTGTTACCGCTTCATATCTGGCATCATGTGCATTACCCCGAGTCATTCTTTCTGCAACAAGTCTAGAAGTACACGTCGTGTACACGAACTCTAGTTGAATCACTCTTATTTTAGGTTGGGGAGCTGTTCGATGTATGAAATAGGTAGAAAGCAATCGCATCTACTATTGACCATATACGCCCCCAAATAGTCTTGTTAGTGGACCTCAGCCTAGGTCAGCCTTTAGGACATGCTTATTTGCATCATATTGAGACGTAGAAGGACCCACTTGGTAGTTTGTAGGAGACTCACCCCTAAAGCATCCTTACGTGCTAATTGTTGCATCTTTGAGGATAACAGGGTCATTTGATGGATTGATCTGCAAAAAACATGTGTTATAATTAAAAGAGCGTGTGTTTAAGCAAGGAAAAAACAGTGAGTCAAAAAAAGAGTTTTATAGTTTTTTTAGAGTTTTTATGGCTTGTTTCACAATCGAAATTCAAAAAAAAAATTACCTTTTGCACTCATTTTCACAAAAACAAAAACATCAAAAAGATTTCCCTTTGTTTCCTTTAGCAGACATCTACAATTTAAAATTTTCAAAAAGATTTTTTTCCGATGCCTTTTTATAAAAGAAAAACTCAAAAAAAATGGTAGAAGTTTTGTACATTTCTCATAATGAAATACCAAAAAAAGATTTTTTTTTCACAGTTGTTGGTGTATTTTGGTGTGAAGTGTCAAATTGAAAACTCAAAAGTGATTTTATTGACATTTCTCAAGGTTTGTCTAGGTTGTGTCTCTCGAGTCGTGGTTCAGTCTGTCCATTATTGTTTAATTGTTCAATCTGCATGAACTACGCACACTTGATTCTCCTTTCTCGAGGGTGAGATACGTAGGTAGACCTTCTAGGGTTTGGTGATCTTATTTAAAAATTCAAAAATATTTTCTTCACTCTTCATTTAAAGTAGGCGTCATACACATCTTTAAAATAAAATTACAATAAAAGATTTTCCTTTAATAGTGTCAGGTTTTATTTTCATATGAAATTCAAAATCAAAAATTCGAAAAGATTTTTCTTTAGTAATCATAGGTTTCATCTTATATAAGGATGTTAAAGCTGAAAAATTCAAAAAGGTTTTCATTAGTTCTTTTGACAATTTGTTACTTTTTTTTCTTCTAAAGTTACAAGAAGAATAAAAGAATTTGATTGGCCATCTTATGGCCGAACTTCATGAACTACACACACCCGATTCTCCCCTCTCGGGAGTGAGACACGCAGGCACCCTTCTTGGGTTCAGTGATCTTTTAAATAATAATAATAATAATAATAATAATAATAATAATAATAATAATAATAATAAAAGGTTTTGAAAAAGTGTTGAACTCTAACACATTTGTTATCTCTTGTCAATTAGTTTAAGGTGGTTGGTTTGTGGCATTCTGTTTGGTCCTCCACATCACACCAAATTTAAGGAAGGGTTAGTTTTGTTCACAAGGATACAGAGAGTGACACCATGAATCAAAAAAAGAGTCAAAAAAATGATAGTTTAAAGCAAGAGATTTTGAGACTAAGGCAACAAATAATAAAAGTGCACCGAGCTTGGTCCAGTAGGTTACCTCCTCCTTTATTACCCATTATTGACCCCACAAATACATTGAGTTTTCTATCATAATTTCAAACTAAGTTTCCTACTATTGTTGATGAATCATAACAGGCTTCAGAATTTACTCCAAGCCAAGATCCAAACTATTCCACCAATCATTATCTATCTCCTCAGTATAAGCCTTCCACATCACAACACTACATACAGGTTGTGCTTTTGTTAATAAATCTTCTACTGAGGCTCCTACTTTGGCTATCAATCCAACAGTTGTGCTTTCCCATGCCGCCAGTGAACCCATGTTCAATACTCTCGATGATCATTGCTATGCTCCTGAGTCTACTTTCAAGTTAACTAGACCACCAAAATTTCTTAACAAGAAGCCTAGCGTACCAGAGGAGCTAGAGAAAATGGTTGGAAAAATAAAAAGTGCAGAAAATGCTAAGAAAAGTTCCGTAGGACCTGTGGGTAAAGAAGATGTTTTATACAAAGACTGGGGCATGTCTTCAAGTGTTAACCTTCTTCCAATCCTTGAGATGTCAAAATTTTAGGAGCAATATGGACATGAGGAATCCATGAAACATTTGAGATAATATTGCAATCAATTAAGGGAAACTGGAGGGAAGAAGAATGAGGAAGATGCAGCTGTTATTATAGTTGGACAATGGGCACGTCTAAGAAGACCACATTGTTACTACCCTCTGTATCAAGCCCAAGTTCATACCCAAGCTCTATATAATCACTTCTAAAATCCATTATACTTTATTTCCCCACCTCCATACCAAGTATATAGTGTACAACCATATGTTCAACACCTTTCTTACTCATAATGGCGTGCACCAACTCCTCAGAGTCATCCCCTAACTCCACAAACATATCAAAGCCCTTCTAGGCTCGATATTTGATCCAAGTCAAACAATGAGAAGAGGCAGAAGCCTAGGGATAGTTTACGCCAACTGGAGAATCATATGCCAATCTATTCTAAAGATTAGTATAATGGGAGATGATCACTCCTCTTCTTGGGTATAGTCCTGACCCACATTCAAGAAATTTTGATCCTCATGTACGATGTGCATATCATTCTAATGTTCAAGTTTACAGTATTGAGGATTGTCATGCTTTAAAAAGAGAAATAGAAAGAATGATTTAAGAAAATTGATTGTAGTGCAAAAGATTGGCACTACGAGTGTCACACAGAATCCTTCACCAACACACGATAATGCATAATACATGGGAAGCAATGAATTGAGCATAGGGATATGGAACTTATCTGTAGAAGAAAATATTGTGGACAGTGGCGCAAGCTCTAGTCATGTTGATATGCAAACCAGTGGCTAAGATGACAGGCTCAACAATTCAGAAGTCACTCCTCTCCTACTAGGAAGAGGTCTAGTAGTTTGTTTTGATTTTTTTCTATTATTCGAATTATTTCAGGGTTGTAGTTCTGGATCTATCTTATTTTCTTCATTTTTTGTTTATGTTCAAACCCTTCTATCTTTCATTTTAATTAAGCAGAGTGTCCCTTTTCCGTTTGTGTTTTAAATATGTGTTATTTGTCTGTTTTCTTTACATAGTACATTTTATGGTGATTCTAGTGATATGAAATGCTGGCAAAATTTTTAGCTAGATCCTAAAATCTAGTTTAAGTATGAACTTTAAATCATAGGGTTAAAAAATAAAAGAGGAATATGAGAAAATAGGAAGAGTGCTAAGACATTTGGTGACCAAGTTGAAGCTTTCTTCGAAAATTAAGGCAATTATTTTGAGAATCTCAAGTATAACTTGGTCATCAATTGAAAACCATATCTTAATTAAGTCATGCACGATCCTATACCAAGAGAAACAGGAAAATAATCAGCTCCATGGAAGCATAAGTCATTCGATGTGAGAAGTGTACAACAAAGGTGGAGTTTGCAGAAGAAGTAGCGACCCACAAGCTCAGTTAAAGTTAGTGTTGTAAAAAATGTCATAAATGATCTTCATCTTTCATTTCTATCTTGCATGATATGTACTTGCATTTTCAATGATTGATATAATGAATTCATTTCATTCTAGTATCCAAACATTGTTTCATTCTTTGTTTACCCCATTTGAGCTTTAGTTCTATTTTCTTTCATACCTTCATTATGGAATCAAGATAGAGTCGGCAAAGCTCAAAAGAAAAGTGTCAAGCAAAACAATAGAGCCAGAAAAGTTTCAAAAAAAAAGAGAAAATATGTCCAAAAAGAAAGAAAAAGAAGGGTACCCAGAAAAAAATAGAGTCAGAAAGAGTTTCAAAGAGAAAAAGAGTCAATAAAAGAGGAAAAAGAAGAAATTAGAATTAAGCAAAAAGAACAAATTTTCAAAACTACGTGTGACCTGATTCTCCTCTCTCGGGGATTAGATACGTAGGCTACCCTTTTTTGGTCTCATTCCAACCAAATAAATAATTTAGAATTGCCCAGTCAAAAGAAACTGGAGCATCAGTTAATCTTCATTATTTGAGTCGATTCCAAAAGTTGTAAGTCTCAAACCACTTAAAGTGTCGTTTGGGCCTCATGCCATCATTTCTTTCTAATCCTATCCAAAATCCAAGTTACAACCCAAGAAAGACCTTTAGATCAATCTTTGAGGAAGTTAAGGCTAAGCATTCAAGGGATATGATGATGCATTTGGGAACAACTTGTCTTCCACAGCATAAGGAATCAAAAGATAAATAAATATGAGAAAGTCTTGTTGGTGAAAACCCTCACTGTCACCGTAAGAAGATGGTAAGTTGAGAGAGATTGAAATAAGAGTCTTATTGGTGAAAATCCCCACAGGCATTATAAGGTGATGGTAAGTTAAGAGAAATAAAGATGAGAGATTCTTATTGGTGAAAACCTTCACGGCACCATAAGGTGATAGTGAACTGAGAGAAAAATGAGAGAGGTTTGTTGGTGAAAACCCTTCAAGGTGTCACTAGCAGAATAAGGTCTTAAATGCAATTGACCTAAGGAATCAACTCCGTTTCAAGGCCATTAACTCAAAAATAATTGGTGAAAGTTTGGACGGAAAGATCAGATAGCTTAATCCAAAATGCATGTCATAATCTTTGGAACTGACTGTCGCTTTTAGATAAATTTTTGTTTTCTCTGTTTCAGTGGGGATATTCATTGTCTGTTCTTTTTTCTTTATTTTTTGTTTTAATTTTTGTTTTCTTAAGTCAGTTATTCAAATGGACAGTCATTTTTCTTGTGTCTTTGAGTCAAATAAATGTCAAAGTAAGTAAGAAAAGACTTTAAAATGGGCTACAAACTTCTTCAATTGCTCAATGCAAGACAAAAGGTCATCATATAAAAGAGAAATGATTGTGATCCTAAATAAGGCATGAGGAAAATTTTGTCAATATACATGTCTGGGAACTCATGGAAAGACCAAGGTTCAAAGAGTTTATCTGAGAAACATGGCAAAGCTGAGATACTGTGTTTGTTCTAAGTCACTCTTAATAGTTTAAGTTTTGGTCATAGATGCAGCAAGTCAATGACATATGCTAATGGTTGGAAGCAAGGTTACTTGTGATGGCAGTAAGAGCGATTGTCGAGAAAGCTAAAGTCACAGACTATCCACCATGCTTTTAAACTCACAAACTTTCTTTGTATGAAATAGGAACACATGTTACCTTTAAATCAAGGATTTCAAATCCTAAACATCAAAGGCCATAATTTATCACCTCTACAAATGCAAGAGACAATGTTGTTGTATAGGTTTGGTAACCCAAACCATGGTAAAACTCATAATCCAATATCTCTAGGAGACACACTTCCTTGTCAGGGTAATTCAGGTTCATTATTAGGTAATGCACTTCCTAAATTGAACCTTCACTCCTAGAAATTGCACTTTCTAGTTGATTTCTTCCATTTTTAAAGAGACACATTTCCTTGTCTAGATAATTTAAATGGAACTTGTAAGGAGACGCATTTCCTAATCTGGGTAATTCAAGTGGCATTTGTAAGGAAACGCACTTCCTAGATTGGGTAATTTGAATTTTACTTGTTAGGTGATGCACTTTCTAACTTAAGTCTTCACTCCTAGAATATTCATTTTCTAGTCGAGTCATTCCACTTGACCCTTAGGAGATACACTTCCTTTATGGGTATTCAAGTTTCACTTGTTAGGTGGTGCACTTCCTAACTTAAGCCTTTACTCCTAGAAAATGTACTTTCTAGTTGAGTAGTTAACCTTTAGGAAACGCACTTTCTTGTTAGGGTAATTCAAGTTCCGCTTGTTAGGTGTATCACTTCCTAACTTAATCCGTTACTACTAGAAGATGCACTTCCTAGTCGAGTCCTTCCATGCAATCCCTAGGAGATTCACCTCCTTATCTGAGTAATTCAGGTTTCATTTATTAGGTGATGCACTTCCTAAATTAAAACTTCACTCCTAGAAGTCACATTTTCTAGTCAAGTCATTGCACTTAATCCTTAAGAGATGCACTTCCTTGTCAGCTTTCATTTATCAGGTGGCACACTTTCTAACTTAAACATTTATCTCTAGAAGATGTACTTTCTAGTTGAAATTTCTCACTTTAATTCTTAAGAGAGGCATTTCCTAATCTTGGTCATTTAATCTTAGTCTCAAGAGATGCATTTTTTGGTCAGAGTCTTGATTCATCATTGCAACATGTAAGTAATTATGATTTGACATTCACAAAAGTTTTCTAATGATAAACTGGGGCAAAACTATAATTCATCTTATTGAAAGCATCATTTAAGATCCTCTTGAAAAATGAGACTTTATTTTTGAAAAATGAGATTTCTATCATAACCTTTGTTTGGGATAATTTTCTTTCTAGTTTTGATGTGATTTTAGGAGCCCACCTAAAGAATAGGTCTAATAAATGGAAAGTCAAGTAACAAGGTGAAGAAGTTGAAAGTCAAGCAACAAGGTGAAGAAGTTGAAAGTCAAACAACAAGGTGATGAAACTGAAAGTCAACTGATTAAAAAAATAGCAAATAGGAGCCCTCTTGGAGAACAGGGTGAAAAATTTAAAACCAAACAACAATTTGAAAACAATTGCAAGTCAGGAGCCCACCTGAAGAATAGGGTGATGAAATAGCAAGTCAAGAGTCAAGGAAAGCTGCATAGATAGGACTTTTGTAATTTTATTTATGTTTTTAATTTGTAATTTTCATTTTGGTGTAATGATAGAGCCGCGGACTAGAACCTCAACAGGATCTCACTCGACTCTCCAACTCGATATAGTCCTTCTCATTCCAACCCTTTGAAATACATGTGACTTGATTCCCTCATAACTTAGGTAGGTAGGATGTCCTAAATCCATACTCGGTGGTACTCTGTCCTTCTTTGTCTCCCTTTTTGAATAATGGTCAGATCAAAATTTGGTATCATTGTCTATTTCTTTGTCATCAAACACTTTGTGTTTACATCCAAAGAGGGGTATAATGTAGACACCTAATTATGTCCCTCCCAAAAATCCAATTTGTCTATTTTTTACTCATCTTATCATACACCCTCACCCATCTATTATTTTCCCCACCAGAATCTAAATAACAAACTCACAACAAAAATAACAACCCCTCTAATTAATTTTGACACCTTATACCCATACCTCCGCCCCTACCCCTACCCCTACCCCTACCCCTATTAACATTTTGGTTTTCCTTTTAACAACAAATACACCTTACTGTATAGAGAATGATATAGGCACAAAACACTACTCATACAGTAACACACACAGCCACCTCCATCGATATACATACATAGTTCACTCACACTACACACAGAGTCACCGAAATACACATAGAGTCCGTCAAAAATACACACACACACAATACTACACATAGAGAGATAGTGAGAATAAGAGAGAGAGAGAGAGAGAGAGAGAGAGAGAGATTTCAGTAAGAGGAGGAGGATATTGATAGAAGAAAATAGGTGAAAAGGGAGAAACCCGATGAAAATTGAATTCTCCGGCAAAACTCGCCAAAAAGTGCTACCATCGCATAAACCACACCATTTTTCTCTGATTTTATCCATTGGTGAACTCGTTAGAGCTTCAACGAAGGGAAAATTATGAACCCCAACTCTAATCCAACAAAGTTCATCCAATTTCAGACAAATTCCAGCGAATTCTACCAGAAAACAATCGAAACAGTGATCGGGTGTACGAATTTGGTATGAATTGAGCTTTACTTTGAGGTTTTCATTTTGGGTTGACGAAAAATAGAATAAGAGGGTTATACTAATTTGGATTTTGTTGGTTGTTAAATTTTTCTATTCGATAATTATGGTTTGGGCTTCATTAACTCACTATTATCAATGAAAATTATTCCTTCGGAGTTCCATCTCTCAACTTTACTATTTTTATTATCTCAAACGTGGCTGATACTATGATTTGGTGGTTTTTTTGAGTATATTTGAACAATGTTGATTATCGTTGCCTTGATTTCTATCCTATTTGATTAATTATGTGATTGGTAATAAGTATGGGGCGGAAATTAAGAATTGATAAAAAGCAAGTGTTAGTTTGTTTTGATTCATTGATGTCATTGATTGTGATAGTGCCATGATAGGTCGAGCTGGGTAGGCAAATAGTAGGCTCGGGTAGGCAACTTTGTGGATTGTTGTTTACTAAATGTTCAAAATGCGTGTTGAATGATTTTTTTTGTTGCACTTGGGTCAATTTTACTATTTAGACAAGCAATGCCCCGAAGTATTTGTATTGTTTTATCTAGGAAATGCCCCAAGAAAGTTGGACTCGAAGATTATGTGCGATCAAGGCCCGAAACATCGAGTGGAGTTTAGTCTAGGATTAGTCTAGAATAAAATAAGTTTACATTTCCGCATTCTTACATTTTTTACACTGTATAATTTGGACTGTACACTACTTTTCGATTTGTTTTGTTTCAGTGTGTTTGTTTGCTTTTTGTGTGTTTTGTTGGTTTTATACATTTCATAGTGTCAAATTAGCTGATACAAGCCACAAAGCGACCTTGTTGGAACCATGGAATCGAGGGGCGCCTAACACCTTCCCATCGGTCAACAAAATTCCTTATCCGAAATCTTTGTTCGTAAACCAGTTTCTAAGAGTCAAAATCATTTTGAAAAAGGATTTTCAAAGGTTAATTGGCACAACCGATTTTTTTTCAAGTGGTGACTCAGAATTTAATTGTAAAAAATCCTTTTCGAAATAAATTTTCATCTTATTTGTCACGTAATAATAAAACCCTTTTTAAATTTAAAATAAATGTTTTTTGGTAAAAGAAAAAAGGGTGTGACAATCCATCAACCACTTGAAACTTCTGGTAGTAAAATAAATATGTGCTTATACTAAAATATATGTTTATGTTTACATTATTATATCAAAGTATGAAGAATTTTTGAAAGTGATTTGAACTTTTTACACTTCATTAAAATTGCAATGTACAAAATTATTTAATGTTAAATAATAAAACATTACGTATGCGAGGCACGTGTGATTAAACTAGGGTCATAAACCCAGTGACGTCGCACATTTAGAACAAAGTTTATTTAATTTCTCAAATTTTTAATTATTAAATCCGAACAATTTTGATTACCTCCAGTCCCAAAACACCGTTTCGCACTACATTCATCCATACTCAACCGTTACTGCTCACCTTTATAGCATCTTTTCTAAGCGCCAAAGATACATTAGTAAATTCTTTCACTTACTGATTCTTTTCACCAATGCATAGTCCACTACGTAAAACATAACTATAATCAATCATCTTTCTCGCATGTTATCACCGTCTAATATATCCCAAAAATCTTTTTTAAAAATGAATGAAGAAACGAAAGCCGATAAAGAAATCAACAGACTACAGAAGGCCTTATAGTTATTGTTAAATTTTATATTTGATTTAAGAACTGTTAGACTCACTACTAAAAAAAGAGAGAAAAACTGATCCCACAAGTGGTCGGTTTTCCTCAAATTTCGACCACAAAACTGATCAAATAGCATGGTCGGTAAATTAGTGGTAGCTATTTAAAAATCGACCACTTGTGGTCGATTTTTTTAAAAATATATAAAAAATTTTAAAATACATGATTATTTTATTAAAATTGGAAAAATGATTTTAAAAAAAATTCAAAATAAAGTGGTCGGTTTTCTATTAAAATTAATTAATTAATTTTATTATAAAATCGACCACAAGTGGTCGATTTTCTTTTAAATTAATTAATTAATTAATTTTATCAAAACCGGCCACTTTTGATCATTTTTTTAAAAATTAATAAATTAATTTTATTAAAACCAACCACAAGGGTCGGATTTCTGCAAAAAATTTTAAAAAACCGACCACTTGCGGTCGTTTTTCCTGAAAATTTTTTTAAAAAAATAAAAATCAACAAATGGTCCAACATACAATATAACAATAACAACAAACCAAATGTAAAAACTACAACACATACAAAATGTACAACAAAAGTGTAAAACTGTAAAAACTACAACAATACATAAAAAGTTTACAAACTACAACAAAATGTATAAATCCAAAGTACAACACATACAAAAGTCAAAAAACTAGAACTCATCTTCATCGAATTCATCCTTATCTTCTGCATCCTCATCTATGCTGATATCATCCTGGGGGCATAGACCTTTTGCATCCCGAACTGCATCACCAGGACACGGGGGAATAATCCCTGTAGTCTGAATAAAAGAGTTGAACTGCTCCTGCAGCATCCTGATTTGTGATGATGTTTCCTCCTCCTTTTTTTGCGTCCTTTCTCTCTGTTCAGCAAGCTCTTTAGTATGTTTAGAAATCATATTTTGTAGTCTTTCAATGGTTTCTCTATCAAGTGAAGAGTTAGAGTATGTAGGGCCAGACGAACACCTAATATTCTTGCCAAAAAAAAATTTGTGGTATCCGTAGTAATGGCCTCTAACTGCAGGACCCACAACTTTATCCCATAACTCCTCCTCTACATGTTGGGGTAGTGGGTCACCCTGACTTACAGGAGGCTGAGTACTACGATACTCACAGTGGAGCTGCGTATATTTTTCCTATATTTAAAGTAAAGTTAAAATTAAAAGTAAAAAAATATTAAAGTACTTATACATGAATAATATCAACTTTGAGGAAAAGATTCATAAA
The DNA here is from genome assembly GCA_026120095.1 of Capsicum chinense. Classification (NCBI taxonomy): domain Eukaryota; kingdom Viridiplantae; phylum Streptophyta; class Magnoliopsida; order Solanales; family Solanaceae; genus Capsicum; species Capsicum chinense. The sequence continues at coordinate 120,508,101 of JAPEIP010000006.1, forward strand.
TTCAAAATTTAATTCTTACAAGGGCAACTTTTGCATGAGGTTCAACCCAGACATCTTCATCATTCGGGTTATTTTTCTTTTTCAGATGAGTCTCCTCGAATAGCTCACCCTGTGGTATGCTCCTATCCTTTCTTTTTCCTGCATATGAAAAAATTATCAATGTTAAAATAATTAAAAATGTAAATAGAAATAAACAATTAAAGCTATAAAAGTTACATATCAATTTTTCCTCCACAATAATTATACTTTTGGCACCCGCAGTATGTAGGGAACTATCTCTGGATGATGCCCGAGCTTTCTTTCCTTTTTCCCTCAGCAATTGGTATTCTTAGATATTCGAATAGCAAATATACAATTGCCATAAGGGTTTACTAATCCAGTCAGGTCGTACCAAGTTGGTTCGGGCATAATCCAACAGACCGTTAAATTTGGATCTACATCTTCTGAAAAAATTCCTCTTTATAAGACATGCATTCGCACCATCCCACCAGTAAAATTTCTACAATAAAAAAAAATATAATATTCAATCTTTTGTTCTAACAAAGTGTTAAGTAGGTGATAAGTTTAATCCTTACATTAAATTCTTGAAACATTATTTCCCTGTCAATTTTTGGAACCTTTTGCCAATTGGTCTATTAGCCATTGAAGTTCCGACAAATGCATTTTCTCGCAGTTTGTCCAACTCTAATATCCAGCCTAAACCTAAACACAAGATCAAGTAGTATTTTCATAGAGCATATTAATATAGTAATGAAAAAATGAATAATGTTATTATATTTAGAAATCATACCCTGTCGCTTATGGAGTAAGATAACGCCTCCCAAAATTACTCTATCGCCTGGTTGCGGAGTAAGTAATGGTGAATGTACTAGCGTGGGTGGATCTGGAGTATCAGATGGAGTGCCTCCAATAGATCCTACAGAACCACTGTGCGAAGCTGTGCGACTACTACAGGAGGGTACTAACGATAGTAGTACTCCAAATGGGCCAGCGATCATCCGACAATACTGCGATGGAGGTGGCACGGTGGCAGGAACAGAATGAGTCAGTGTAGACCCATGAAGTGTCCCAACATGCATAGGAGTAGGAACCGAATACTGAGACAACCTAGAATAAAGGGTTCGTGTTATCGCATCAACAAACCGACCCTCAGATATATGAATACCTGTCGGTCATCTATACGACGGAGGTTGTTTTTTATTTTTAGTTTTCATAAGAACAACTTTTTCCATACCTTTGTCACCTCTGCCTAACAATTAAATTATGTAAAGTTAACAAGTAGTTAGTTCCTACAAAATAAATATATAAGAAAACATTACAAGTAACTAATTTCAAGTTACTAATTCACATTTCAAATCGCTCCAACAACACGAGATAAAAAAGAATATTTTTATTACTATATAAATCATGGAAAAGCGAAAAAACAATCTTAAATAGTATATTACATATCAATCTTAAACAAGAAACATAAAGGTAAATATATAGTACAAAGCATAAAGACATGATCAATACATAATAAATACAACCTACACAAACTAATCCTCCTCTTCTGAAGACTCTCCAATAAACCATTCACCCTCTTCGAAAGTTTTCTCATCTTCTACCTACTCAGCCTCTTCTTCCACAATATAACTCCTTCAAATAAATTTTTTGGGTGATTCAAAGTATCCACTAAGTCAACGTCCACTATCTGGTGATCAATCTGTATTTCATTTTGATTCACAATCTCCAGCACTTTCTCAACTTCCACCCATCCTATATGATTTGTTTTGATTACATCCCACCAATCAGACTTATCACTACACAATGGATAAGGAGCATAATACACTTGTTTAGTATTTTGTGCTAGAACAAATGGATCATAAACAAGATACGACCTATTGTACTTTACTTCAATGACGTTATGCTCCTTATGTACTCTTATGCCTCTTGTGCTTGGATCAAACCACTTACATCGAAAGAGGATAATTTTTTTATTGGGAAACCAGCATACTCCAGTTCTAAGATCTCGTGTATAATGCCAAAGTAATCAACATCATCATTACCCTTAACCCAAACACAACTATTGTTTGTTTTCCTTGTTCTAGAGTGTTGTTCGGTGAAAAATTTGAACCCATTTACTGTAAAATAGGACATTGCATGAGCTTTAACTTGACCCAAAGAAATACCTCTCAAGAGTTGATCGTATGCGGCTGCATTTAGTGACTGGTGTACCTAAAAATATTATATATATATATATATATAATATTAGTAGATAAATGTGTCAATGTTTAAAATTTATAGAAATATTAATACACTTACGAACCTCATATGTAAACCATGTTTCAAAGGATTCATACACTTAATTTTCGTGGAATTGAGTCTTAAATCAACTGATGATCCAACATGCGAAACACAATTAGTTTCTTCAAGTTAATGAGTAAACAAATAAGATATATTAAAATTTTAATCTCCTTACTTCAGCAAGGGCTAAACTTCCGGGCAATTTAGCAAGACATACAAAGTTGCTGATTTGCGCTCCGTGGGAGTAAGCTGGTGACGTATGATCTTTTTAGCCTTCAAACCAGATTGATTGAAAATTGATATCGGTTGCAAATAAGGCTCATTCACATCGGCCTGATGATAATTCGATCGGTTTCTTGAACAAGCAACTTCATCATGAAAATAGTATGAACAAAATTGAGACGTTTCTCTTGCAAGATATTTCTCAACTATAGAGCCTTCCACCCTATGTTTGTTTTTAGGACTCCTTTTTAATTTTCCAATTTTCCTGCACAATATTAAGAGTAGATGTTTACTATATTTAAAAAAGACGTATGAATTTAAATATATTGCAATTGTGTACCATTCAAATGGATACATCCACCTAGTTTGAACTGGACCGCCTAGCCGAGCTTCATACACAAGGTGAATGGGAAGATGTTCCATCACATCGAAGAACGCTGGCGAAAAACTCTTCTCCAGCTTGTTGGTGATAACAACAATATTACTTTCCATTCAAGCCAGATTTTCTTCTTTTAATGTGGTTGCACATAAGTCTTTAAAGAACAAACTGATCTCTTCTATTGGTTTCCATACATTTTCAGGTAAACTAATAAAAGCAATTGGAAGTAATTGTTCCATGAAAACATGACAGTCATGCCTTTTCATTCCATGCAAGATTCCTTGTGCCATACCAACCCTCTTTCCAAAATTTAAGGCATATCTATAGAGCATCTTCAAACTTTGGACCCACTCACATATTTGATACTTTTGATACAATTGGAACGCAAAAGTAGCCTTGGGCTTAAGAACATTACCATTGGACCCCTCCTGTAAGTGTAATTCTCTGCGTTAGTAATATTCTGGTAAGTCAAGTCTAGCCTTAGGATTATTCTTTGTTTTGCCGGTGACATCCATAACTGTGTTGAACAAGTAGTCAAAATAGTTCTTCTCATTATATATGACATCAACATTATTTCTAAGTAAATTATCTGGCCAATATTCTAACTTCCAAAATATACTTTGCTTAGTCCAGTTATGCGAAACGCCATATCCATCAATCTTGTACAATGGTTCCTTGCTAGCTTTAGGCAAACCTGAACTATCTACCAGAAGTCATGACCAGACAGTCTTGGAGGTGGACCATCATATTCCCTTCTATTCCTTCTAAATGCATTCTTGAGTTTCCTAAATTTATGATCAGGTGGAAAGAAACAACGATGACAATCAAACCATGAATTTTTCCTGCCATGTCTCAATGTGAAAGATTTTGTTTTTTCCATCCAATATGGACAAGCCAGCTTTCCAACTATCATCCACCCAGACAAGATTCCATATGTAAGAAAATCATTAATAGTCCACATTAGATATGCACGCAGATTGAAATTTTATTTAAGTATGATTTTCTAAGTTTCAACCCCCTCATGCCATAAAATTTGTAAGTTCATCGATCAATGGTTACAAGTAGACATCTATTCCATTTTTTGGATTACGTTGTCCAGGAACAACACGATTTAGAAATATATAGGAACTAGTCATCAATATTTCAATAGAAAGATAATAAGGGGTGATAAATACAGGCCAACATGAATATGGCGCAGCACCAACTGAAAAGGAAAGAAGCCATCAGCACATAATCCTAAACGAATATTTTGTTTCTCAGCTGCAAAATCTGGATAAGTTGCATCAAAATGCTTCCAAGCCTCTCCATCAGATGGATGACACAGAATACCAGTGGGCCCTCTATTTTCACTATACCATCTCATATGATGAGCTGGGCTATTTGAAGCATACAACCTCTTCAACCTTGGTATTAGAGGTAAATAATGTATCGCCTTAATAGCAATTTGATTTCCACTAGAACCACGCTTATATTGAGGGTACTGACAAAACTTACAGGTCATCCTTAAAGTATAACATGCAGCCATTTTCACAACAATCAATTCTAGCCGATAAGAGACCTAACTTTGACACCAATCTTTATGCCTTATAGAAGAATCGGGAACCTTTAAACCGGGGTCAACTAACTATTTAATAAGGTCTATCATTGAGTCCATTCCTCCTTCAGCAATATTTTAGTCAGATTTAATATTTAATAATCTAACAGCAATAGACAAATGAGAGTGTGAACATCCATTTAACAAAGGATGACTAGCAGCATGCAATTGTTCATAGAATTTGCCCGCTTCACTATTGAAACATCTTCGACATTTTCTCTAAAGTCTCCCCCATGTTGCATCCCAAAAGCATCATGCACCATTTCTGTCATCCTAGTATCTTGATATTCATTATGCCCTATAGAACTACTACTTTCTCCAACAACAAAGTTATTTTGCGCAACATCACCATGAATACTATGCAATCTTAAAAAGTTATTGTGAAACCCCCTTCTATAAAGATGTTCCTTTACATCTTCTTCATTTACAATATTTATGCTATCACATCTAACACAAAAACTACGAATAGGCCAAAAATGTGTCTAAAAATCAAGTGTCTTAGCATGTTCACCAAATCATTTCACCTTCAACAAATTCCTCCCTAATACCTATTCTATTATCATTGTTTCATTGAGATATCCAGCTATAATCAGGTTCCATCTACACAATCAATCAAATTCAACTAATTATATCAAGTCATAAAAATTCAATCATCACCAAACATTACCACATCAAAAATAAATACTTTTAAAGTCCCCATACTTAATCATTTTCAACCTACCAAGTCACCAAACATAACCACATTCAAAATAAAAAATCGCCTTTAAACTTCCTACACTTAATCATTTTCAACCTACTAAGTCACCAAACATAACTACATTCAAAACAAAAAATTACCTTTAAAATCCCTACACTTAATTATTTTGAACCTACAAAGTCACCAAACATAACCACATTCAAAACAAAAAATCACCTTTAAAGTCCCTAAACTTAATCATTTTCAACCTACAAAGTCACCAAATGTAACCACATTCAAAACAAAAAATCACCTTTAAAGTTCTTACACTTAATCATTTTCAACCTACTAAGTCACCAAACATAACCACTTTCAACCTACCACGTCACCCTTAAAGTCCCTACACTTAATCATTTGAACTTACCAAGTCACCAAACATAACCACACTCAAAATTAAAAAACACCCTTAAAGTCCCTACACTTAATCATTTTCAACCTAAAGTCCCTACACTTAATCATTTTCAACCTACCAAGTCACCAAGCATAACCACTTTCAAAACAAAAATATCACCTTTAAAGTCCCTACACTTAATCATTTTCAACCTACCAAGTGACCAAGCATAATCATATTCAAAATAAAAAATAACCTTTAAAGTCCCTACACTTAATCATTTTCACAATACAGAAAACAAGCAATAATAAGACGAACAAGATGTCAATAACAATGCTAGTGAATCGAACAAGACCACACACGGCTTCACTAGACTTCAATATGAACAATAACAAAAAGATAACAGCAATGCTAGTGAATCAAACAAGGCCACACACGACTTCACTAGACTTCAATATGAGCAATAACAAGAAGATAACAATAATAGTGAATCGAGATAAATCAACTTACATTTGCTTGACCTAAAGTAAAAAAGAAAGAGATAAGCGATCATCGAAAAAATAGCAAAGGAATTTTTTTTCCGAATTTGGGTTCTGCTAAACAATAACATCAAATTTCAAGCAACCCATTAGGCAACTACAAAAAAATAATAAACCTTAAATAAAATCAAAACCCCTTATACAATCCATCAAAATTCAACTCCTTTCAATTAAATTCAACTCAAAAAACACAAAAAAAAAGTAGAAGAAATCAAGAAAACACACATAAAACTGAACTTTAACAAGAAAATCAAAGCTGGATCCACACAACAAAAAATCATAAACCTTAAATAAAATCAAAACCCCACATAGAATTCATCAAAATTCAACTCAAGAAACACAAAAAAATTAAGAAAACACAATAAAAACACACACATAAAGATTGATAAAGATTGAATGTTTTCAACTTACAACTTAAGGGTGGCAGTCGGCAGCGGCGATGGCAGTCGGCGGCGGTGATGGCAGTTGGCGGATTTGGGTGTATTTGTGTGTGTGGTGTTGGGTTTTTGTGTGTGTAGTATTTCAATTAAGGGGTTTTTTATTTTGTGTGTTGTGTTAAAGCAGTTTGGGTTGGGTCGGGCTCATGTGGGGGTGGGTCAGGTAGGAGTTATTAACTAAAGTATTTTTTATTATTTTCTTAAAAACCGGCATAATAAAAAAATATTTTAATTACTACTATTAATAAATTAAATTAAAAATAATAAATTAAAATTAGTTTTTAAAAAATTAATTTTTTTAATAAATTTTATAATATTTATAACAATAACACGAGTAGTATATTTCCTCAATCGTATAATAATATCAATGCATTTTTTAAATTATGATAATTTTTTGGTTAATTAGCTTTTAATTATGATATTAACCAACAATTTATCATAATTTTCAAAATTCATTGATATCTCGTAATACAACGTGTTAATCAAATAATTATCGATTATTTGTGTTATGTTATTACAACTTTAAAAATATACGTATATCTACATTGACACAATATGGTATATCTATTTCCTCAATAGTATGATATCAATGTATTATTTAAAATATTTTTATATATACATTCAGTTATCGAGGTTTCGATTACTACATACGTTAATACATGTTATATATATATCAACTTTCAAATACGTACTATAAACATCACATACACGATTTTACTAACCCGTAATAATATACAACGTATTTCACATATACTGATCAGATACAAAATTTTTAAGCAAAAAAACTCAAATTCACCACCAAAATTTGGCGGTCATTCAAAATTTAAAATTCAAAGCAAATGGTAAGTATATGCCAGTTTTAGGATTCAATTCTCTATCTCCCCATCCCCTACTTCCTTCCTCCCCCCCCTCCCCTCATATACCTCGTAATACTAGTCTTCTGTTATTATAACTTTAAAAACATACGTGTGTCTACATTGACCCAAAATAGTATATCTACTTCCTTAATAGTATGATATATATATATATCAACGTATCATTCAAACTATTTTGGTATATAGATTCAGTTATCTAGCTTTTGATTACTACATAAGTCAGTACACGAGATATACGTATATATACATATATTCAATTGTCTATCAGTATTTACATACGTACTATAAATATCACATACACGCTTTTACTACCCCGTAATAATATACAACGTATTTCACAAATACTCAGATAAATTATCGATTACATTATCGTATGTCATTAATATACTTTCTCTGTATAATATGTATATACTATATATATATATATACCTATACAAAGGTCTATAAACACACACATATAAACACTATCGACTATATCAAGTTCTAAATACTTAATATATATATCACATACGTACACAAGTATATTATCAAATAATATAACGTGATGTTTTTCTTGTACATACTCAGATGAGTGATTGGTTAATTATGTTTCATTAGCTTAATATATTGACCCCACTCTATGGGAACACACTGGGTTTGTTGTTGTTATTGATTAGCTTAATATACTAGGTTTTGACTACATCGTTC
>JAPEIP010000006.1:120516400-120526914 GCA_026120095.1 Capsicum chinense
TATATTTGATTACATATATATAATTATTGGTTACTAAAAATTATTTACTTTTTAATCTTTTTTAGTTCAAAAACCGACCACAAGTGGTCGGTTTTTTTAAAATATTTCTTTTTTTTTAAAATTAAAAATCGACCACTAGGGATCATTTTTTAAAAAATAAATTGAAAAAGAATTTTTAAAAACCGACCACAAGTGGTCGGTTTTAAAAATATTTTTTAATTATATTTTTAAAAAATGATCATAAGTGGTCTGTGTTATTAATTTTTTAATTATTATTTCTAAAATAAATAATAATTAATATAAAAATTATTAAAATAATTATTTTGAAATTTTAAAATAAAAAAGAGACCACATGTGGTCGCTTTTTAAAAATTAAAAAAAATAAAAAACCGACTACTTATGGTCAATTTTTTCCGACCACAATTGTGGTCGATTTTTCCCATTTTTTTAGTAGTGACTCTAAAATGCATATTGAGTAATGTGAGTGTGTTTATATATCTTTGTTTAGGACTTCTCTTCTTCATTTTCATCATTTATAGTATAATTAAAAAATTATATATGCCACATGAGATTCCGTTAAAAGAAAGACAATTTTTTACTTAAATTTAACCTTGAGGACATTTGTAATTCTAATAGGTGGAAGGAAGATTATTTTTGATCCAATAGTTAGAATAACGGCATTTCTAATGCATTAAGAGCATTTTTTATCCTTTTTTATTTTTTTTAAAAAATGATTTTTTTATCCTACCCCTTTATCATATTGGTTCTCTTTATTTCATAAGTGATCTTTCCAAAATAGCAAGGTAGAGTATGAAAGTCAACCTTGGTTGCCCAAAGTGCATTTTAATACCCCACCTTACTATGTTGGAAAGATTACTTATAAGAGATCAACTTATGAAATGGGTGCAACTTATTCAGCTCGATGCCCTTTGTGTGACCAGTTTGATAAAAGCCATGACAATTTGTTCTTTGAGTGTTATTACTCTAGAAAGATATGAAGCAAGCTGATGCAGTGACTAGGTATCCAGCGACAAGCTACTACTTGGCAAGAGGAGAAACAATAGGCAACTATACATGCTACCGGGCAGTGTTCAAGCTGAGATCTATAGGATGTGTTTAGCTGGTATTGTTAATCACATTTGGCTTGAGAAGAACTTTAGGGTGTCCTTGCAGGATCATAAAGAGGAGGGTATCATGGTGCACAGCTGATAAGAATTCATAACCTACTGATTATCTTATTAATTATGACGCACCGGAGACGTTCAGCCATAAGACTTTAGGCGCAACGACGCAACTATTATATTACCACTTACGCATTGATACGTGAATACGATGGGATATGACCGTTTTTTCTCTAACTATTGTCTATCGATAGAAAGGGTTACCTGATGTGTTCTAAGGAAGCAGTAAAACAGAAAGTAAAGAACACAACAATTTTTACGAGGAAAATGCCCAGCTCAAAAGGTGTAAAAAAAACCATGACCTGCACCTCTACAGGATTTAACCCCAACTTCAATAAATAACTTTGAACCTCAACAATGACTGATTACAAAACTCTTGGAACCAACAAATAGGAATTATAAACTCTAATTCATTTAACTCAACGATCAGGAACTATAAAATCTAATATCAAACTACACACACACCTCCCAAGATATGCGTTCTCAAAGTCTCTGAGTTTTCCCCAACTCGAAGACTAGCTCCTAGTTCAGTTTATAACATACTAAAACTAATATTACATCAATAGTTAAAACATAATGAACAACTCTAAAAATCAATGCTAAAACTCTTGGTTGTATTCTATACTTAGGACCAGGTTCTTCAATGTCTTTCTTCAGTGATTGAGTAGCACTTCGTGAAGTCAATCTGTCGATTGTGTTTTTCTTCTTTGTAAGTGAGTAAGTTATTCTGACTGATGCATCTTCTATTTAAGCACAAATCTTTAAAGTGTCATTCTTTATTTCAAACTCTTCCTTTAATAAGAACTCTCATTGTATAGAGTTCTACTTCAAGTGAGACTCCTTCTTTAATTCCAACTCTTGTTTCCTTAGTGTTGTAGTAAAACTCCAACTCTTTAAATTGGCACATGTTTATTTATCAGAATTTTTCTCCTCCTACACATAGGACTCTTCAGGATATACTCAGAAGTGAAACTCCTTCTTATCATTGGATTCTTTTTTCAACTCAACTTGCTTTCCCTTGTCATTAATTTTTTAAATCAAATTCAACTTATTATATTCCCCACATGATCAGTAACTTGAGTATATAAAAATTAGGATTACTTATTCGTTCTTGTCTTTAAGCAATCTTATCTGCATCTATCAGTAAAACTAGAAATTTGCTTTCTTATGTGTGGACCATCTCAAGTAACATGTTTCATTCATGTGTTGGATTGTCAATCATCAAAACTACATAGTACCCAATAAATTCCACTTTTTTATGATGACAAACCTCTCGTCTTTGTGCATTCAATCATCTTCACCTATAGGTACTAAAGTATAAAACACTAGAATAAAATCAGTTAGTCAATGCGTTATAAACATTGCACAACCATATTATCTTTCCCCTTTTGACAGCATCTAAAAACATTTCAATTCTATAATATACTAGCAAAGTGATTTTTTATGCTATTCATGGCCATTGGGGCTATCACCAAAATAATCAGACAAAGACTTTAGCCAATATAGTAATGTATTAAAGAGAGCAAAAATATGAGTTAATTTTAGCAAAGATAACTATTTCGTTTAACTGCCAGTGCATGTTCCACATTTAACCTAAGCTAGTACTGAACATAAAAGTGGGACATGGCTAAGGACACAAATAGTGAAGAGCTGATGAGGAAGATGGAATAGGTGTTATCAACTGTGCCAAGTGATGAATGACTTCAATATTTTCATCCATTTCTCAATCAAGGTCAAACTTTAAAGTCATGATCCTAGCCTGAAGGACCACTTATTCTGTTTCATGACTGTCAGATACAGCTTCTAGTTCAGAATTTATCTCAGCTAAATCATTTTTCTTATCATTTTTTTAGCAATGACTTTTGCCCTTCTTATTGAACCAGGTAGAGAAACAGGATTCATCTGTTTAAAAACATCCATTGTTGTTTGAAAAGTCAAACCTAAACTTGGACTGAGAAATCCTAAAAGATCTAAGCTAATTAGGAACTAAAAGAGAGAGCATGTCCCTTTTCATTCTTCAGAAACATATGCTACATGTGATTGATGATCAATCTTGGAAAATCCATAGTACAAAACTGATATTTTGGTTGAGAGAAAAGAAGGAATTTCTAGTGTAGGATTAACTCATTTGTCAACAATCATTTGGAGAGAGTCAAAGAAAATTTGGTCAACCAATTCGTCAGCATCATAGGAAAAGGGGATGATGCAGTGTGAGGAATGGAACAGGTGTGCTCAACTGTTTCAACTTAGACAGTCTATGCTTATGTTAGTGTAGAGCATACTTGATAAGAAGAACTTTGTGGTCATAATTGCTTGCTTGTACCTATTTTTTGCATAATCTAATACAAAATTAGGTTAGAAGAGTAAAAAATTGGAATTGGGACATACAACTAAATGTGCAAAACTGAATCAAATAATATTTTAGCTAATTAGATTAAAAAGAAAAATGGCTATTCTAGTCGATCATTGAGGAGAGTTCGTGTAATTTTAATCATCCCCAAATCTAACCTATTTCTTTCAAAATGCTCTCTACTTAGTGCTTTTGGTGTTTCTCCAGTCATTTAAGTAACCCACATAGTTAACATTTTCATAGCCCTCAATAGTGAAATTAGTTTCATTTGAATACCATAGTCTCAAGTCATTGATTCCCATGAGATATCTCAAGATTCTTGTGACAACACCAATTTTTATGAATTACCAATAAAATTATCATCATCCTATGATGGTGTTATTGATGCATCAATTTCTTAATTTATTGTTCCCCCTATCAATATGCCCTCAGTCTGTACAACGGTTGAACCAGGTGGTACAATCTATTCTTGTGCATGCTCATCAGTGTTACTGTCATCCTCTTTTTAAAAAGAAAAAAAATCTCTCTTGCTTCCCCCTTACACGAGCACTACAAATCTAGCCATCTTTCAAATAATCCATTCCTTCTTTTAATGCGGTGAGTGAAAGAAACTTTATTTTCTTCTAGTCTTAGCCTTGAGCAAGCTTTTTTCGTGTGCAAATTTGTTTTTCTCCTTTCACTCTCACCTACAAAACAAATTAGGGGTTAACTTTAGGCATCCAGACAAGTTTGGGTCCTTTGTTATGAGTAAATGGATGAATCAAATTTCTTCTATCTCATGCAGGCAACAGGTTACGTGATCTGTTTCTCTGACCAGGTTTAGTTATCCTTTTCTTGGTCTGAGATAGTTTATTTGCCAGATTTAGACTATTGGATCTGCTTTTGGTAGCAATAGGATATTTAGTGGTTGGGTGTCCTAGTTTTCCTCAAATATAACATAAATCCTTATAGGAAATAGTTTCTTTGTGAAAACCTATGCTAACCTTCTCATTTTGAGTCCTACTACTCAGATGATTAGCAATTCTAGATGACTTGGTCTATCGGTTAGCTCTTTCAAGATCAATTTTTATCCTAGAGTTTTCTTGAGTTATCTTTCTAACCTTTTCTCTTTGATAAAATAATTTATCTTTTCTTTGTTTAAGTTCAGACTCAATTCTTTGATGATTTTCACTTATGGCTCATTTTTCTTTTTTAGTAATTGACAACTTTAAGATTTCTGATTTTAGATCTAGGTTTGATGAACTAAGTTGACTGACCTATTCCTTTAGGGTGCAGTTTTTTGTATCAGTGACATTTTTGCAAGTCTCAAGAATAATGTAATCAAACTTTAAACTTGCAAAAGCATTGAATAACTGATCCCTTTTAGATGTGAGTTCATGAAAATCATCAATCAATGCATTCATCAAGGTAATTAGTCTTTTCTTAGAACAAAGATGCAATTTATCTTTAAGATCAAGTAGACTTACCTCAAATTTTATTTTATTTTCTTCCATGTCTGAGTCACCTATAGCTATAAGTGCACTTTCATCAATTCCATCATCATCAGATTCTTCTCATCTTGATCCCCATGCAGCCATCGTAGCAAATGATTCCTTCATTTTGGAGTAAGATTTCACTTTTAGCTTCAACTCAAATTTCTCTTTTAGCTTCATTTCTTTTTCAGATCTTATATTTTTTGCTCAATTTCCCATAATGGACAATCCCTGATCATATGATCTGTATCTTCATACTTGAAACAACCAGCTTGACCCCTATAGTTGGAATAACACCTACTACTCGTTCCTCTCTTGTTCTGGCACTTTTCTTTCCTAAAATACCTTTTGAAATTCTTTGTAAGCTTTCTATTATCCAGATCTGATTCTACGCTGTCAGACTTTTTAAGTGCTATTGACTTATCCTTAGTTCCTTTATTTTTCTCTAAGGTATCCATGTTTTTCTCATATGCGTTCACAAGAGTCTTCCAAATTTGTTTTGCAGTGTTACAACCTTAGATCCTGTTATATTCATCTGGTCTAAGTCCACAAATAAGAATATACATAGTTTTTGCATTCTTTCCAAGCATCGTAAAGTCGGTTTATCATACTCACTCTTGTCTTTCAATACATCCTTGTTTTCAGCATCCTTCTTCATGTGGTATTGAGGTCCATCAAAAATTCTATTCTAGAGTTCGTAGTCAACAGCCTGAAGAAAATCTTTCATCCTTTCTTTCCATCCTGAGTAGTATTGTCTAATGAAAAATAGAGGCCTATTGATGTCTTGTCCTTAGCAGTAGCCGGTAAGTGGTGCAGAATTCATCTTTGATCTTATCTTAAGGTATTATCCTTCACAAGATAACCCGCTCTAATATAACTTATTAAGAATTCGTGCCCTACTGATTATCTTATTTTTGCCTAATTATTGCCTATCGATGGAACGGATTACCTGACATGTTCCAAGGAAGCAGTAAAACAAAAAGTAAAGAACACAATGATTTTTACGTGGAAAACACCCTGCTCAAAAAGTGTAAAAAAACCACGGCCTGCACCTCTATAGGTTTTAACCCCAACTTCAATAAATAACTTTGAACCTCAACAATGACTGATTACAAAACTCTTGTAACCAACAAGTAGGAATTATAAACTTTAATTCCTTTAAATGAACGACTAGGAATTATAAACTTTAATTTCTAACTATACACACACCTCCCAAGGTATACGTTCCCAAACTCTCTGAGTTTTCTCCAACTCGAAGACTAGCTCCTAGTACAGTTTACAACACACTAAAACTAATATTACATCAATAGTTAAAATACAATGAACAACTCTAAAAATCAATGTTAAAACCCGTAGCTGGATTCTATACTTAGGACCAGGTTCTTAAATGTGTTTCTTCAGTGATTGAGTATCACTTTGTTCAATCAATCTGTCGATTGTGTTTTTCTGCTTTGTAAGTGAGTAAGTTATTCTAACTGATGCATCTTCTATTTAAGTACAACTCTTCAAAGTGTCATTCTTTATTTCAAACTCCTCTTTTAATCAAAACTCTCATTGCATAGAGTTCTACTTCAAGTGAGACTCCTTCTTCAATTCCAACTCTTGTATCCTTAGTGTTGTAGTAAAACTCCAACTCTTTAAATTGGCACATGTTTATTTATCAGAATCTTTCTCCTCCCACACATAGGACTCTTCAGGATATACTCAGAAGTGTAACTCCTTCTTATCGTAGGATTCTTTTTTCAACTCAACTTGCTTTCCCTTATCATTAATTTTTTGAATCAAATTCAACTTGTTATATTCCCCACATGATCAGTAACTTGAGTATATCAAAATTAGGCTTGCTTATTCATTTCTGTTTTTAAGCAATCTTGTCTGCATCTATTAGTGAAACTGGAAATCTGCTTTCTTATGCGTGGACCAGCTCAAGTAACATGTTTCATTCATGTGTTAGATTGTCAATCATCAACACTACATAGTACCCAATAAATTCCACTTTTTTATGATGACAAACCTCTTGTCTTTGTGCATTCAACCATCTTCACCTATCGGTACTAAAGTATAAAACACTAGAATAAAATTAGTTAGTCAATGGGTTATAAACATTGCATAACCCTATTATCTTCCCCCTTTTGGTATCATCTAAAAATATTTCAATGCTATAATATACTAGCCAAAGTGATTTGTTATGCTATTCATGACCATTGGGGCTATCACCAAAACAATCAAACAAAGACTTTAGCCAATATAGCCATGTATTAAAGAGAGCAAAAATATGAGTCAATTTTAGCAAAGATAACCATTCCATTTAACTGCCAGTGCATGTTCCACATTTAACCTAAGCTAGTACTGAACAAAGTAAAACAACTGTGCATTAATAAAAAAAATATGGTATAAAATTACAACATGGCTAAGGATACGAATAGTGATGAGCTGATGAGGAAGGTGGAATAGGTGTTATCAACTGTGCCAAGTGATGAATGACTTCAATATTTTCATCCATTTCTCAATCAAGGTCAAACTTTAAAGTCATGATCCTAGCCTGAAGGACCACTTATTCCGTTTCATGACTGTCATACGCAGCTTCTAGTTCAGAATTTATCTCAGCTAAATCATTTTTCTTATCATTTTTTTGAAATGACTTTTGCCCTCTTTATTGAACCAGGTAGAGAAACATGATTCATCTGTTCAAAAATATCCATTGTTGTTTGAAAAGTCAAAACTAAACTTGGACTGAGAAATCCTAAAAGATCTGAGCCAATTAGGAACTAAAAGAGAGAGAGCATGTCCCTTTTTATTCTTCAGAAACATATGTTGCATGTGATTGATGATCAATCTTGGCAAATCCATGGTACAAAACTGATATTTTGGTTGAGAGAAAAGAAGGAATTTCTAGTATAGGATTAACTCATTTGTGCACAATCATTTAGAGAGCATCAAAGAAAATTTGGTCAACCAATTCGTCAGTATCATAGGAAAAAGGGAGGATGAAGTGTGAGGAATGGAACAGGTGTGCTCAACTGTTTCAACTTAGACAGTCTATGCTTATGTTAGTGTAGAGCATACTTGATAAGAAGAACTTTGTGGTCATAATTGCTTGCTTGTACCTAGTTTTTGTACAATCTAATACAAAATTAGGTTAGAAGAGTAAAAAATTGGAATTGGGACACACAACTAAATGTGCAAGACTGAATCAAATAACATTTTAGCTAATTAGATTAAAAAGAAAAATGGTTATTCTAGTCAATCATTGAGGAGAGTTCATGTAATTTTAATCATCCCCAAATCTAACCTATTTCTTTCAAAATGCTCTCTACTTAGTGTTTTTGGTGTTTCTCCAGTCATTTAAGTAACCCACATAGTTAACATTTTAATAGCCCTCAAGAGTGAAATTAGTTTCATTTGAATACCATAGTATCAAGCCATTGATTCCCATGAGATATCTCAAGATTCTTGTGACAACACCAATTCTTATGAATTACTAACAAAATTATCATCATCTTGTGATGGTGTTATTGATGCATCAATTTCTTGATTTGTTGTTCCCCCTATCAATATGCCCTCAGTCTGTACAATAGTTGAACCAGGTGGTACAACATATTCCTATGCATGCTCATCAGTTTCACTGCCATCCTCTTTTTAAAAAGAAAAAACAATCTCCCTTGCTTCCCCCTTACACGAGCACTACAAATCCAGCCATCTTTAAAATAATCCATTCCCCCTTTCAATATAGTGAGTGAAAGAAAATTTATTTTCTTCTAGTCTTATGCCTTGAGCAAGCTTTTTTCGTGTACAAATTTTGCTTGCCTCCTTTCACTCTCACCTATAAAACAAATTAGGGGTTAACTTTAGGCATCCAGACAAGCTTGGGTCCTTTTTTATAAGTAAATAGATGAATCAAATATCTTCTATCTCATGCAGGCAACAGGTTACGTGATCCGTTTCTCTGACCAGGTTTAGTTATCCTTTTCTTGGTCTGAGATAGTTTATTTGCCAGATTTAGACTGTTGGATCTGGTTTTGGTAGCAACAGAACATTCAGTGGTTGGGTGTCCTAGTTTCCTTAAATATAACATAAATCCTTATAGGAAATAGTTTCTTTGTGAAAACCTATGCCAACCCTCTTATTTTGAGTCCTACTACTCAGATGATTAGAAATTCTAGATGACTTGGTCCATCGGTTATCTCTTTCAAGATCAATTTTTATCCTAGAGTTTTCTTGAGTTATCTTTCTACTTCAAGTGAGACTCCTTCTTCAATTTCAACTCTGTCTCCTTAGTGTTGTAGTAAAACTCCAACTCTTTAAATTGGCATATGTTTATTTATCAGAATCTTTCTCCTCCCACACATAGGACTCTTCAAGATATACTCAGAAGTGAAACTCCTTCTTATTGTAGGATTCTTTTTTCAACTCAACTTGCTTTCCCTTATCATTAAGTGTTTGAATCAAATTCAACTTGTTATATTCCCCATATGATTAGTAACTTGAGTATATCAGAATTAGGCTTGCTTATTCATTCATGTCTTTAAGAAATCTTGTCTGCATCTATCAGTGAAACTGGAAATCTGCTTTCCTATGTGTGGACTAACTCAAGTAACATGTTTCATTCATGTATCAGTTTGCCAATCATCAAAAGTACATAGTACCCAACAATAGCTTCACTCAAGAAATCCATGTTCGAGGATCCATGAATACCAAGTTAGCCAAGAGGCTGACAGTTGTGAATTATTATCCTTAGGGGCTTAATTATTCCTTGTAATGATAGGATAGTTTTTGATGCCTTGCTTATTTCTGAGGCGTGACGCTTCAATTGTTAGAGATTTTGGTCATACATTGTTTACTTGGTAAATAATACTACTTAGTTACCAAAAAATATATATATACAAATGTTTTTAGAAAATATTTCCTACTTGCGTATCGAACATAAGAAAATAGGTAAGAAACAATTTGTTTTCCTAGAAAATGTTTTCTTGGAACATTGGTCTTCCATACCAAACATACTTGCAGTATACAAAAAAGATGTATTCAAAATTTCAAACTTTATACTTTTC
The DNA here is from genome assembly GCA_026120095.1 of Capsicum chinense. Taxonomy (NCBI): domain Eukaryota; kingdom Viridiplantae; phylum Streptophyta; class Magnoliopsida; order Solanales; family Solanaceae; genus Capsicum; species Capsicum chinense. The sequence continues at coordinate 120,526,455 of JAPEIP010000006.1, forward strand.
ACTGATGGTCACGTCTCAAAAAAAATTAAATTTATTACTATATAAAATGAATTCAATTACATTTAGTTTGATCTACTCTTTTATTGATTTTGTTAGAATTTATGTGAATTTAACAACTTAATATATTTACATGGCATAATTTGTAACAAATTAAATTAGCAGGAAGAAAAATATTTTAAATTATTTTATTAACAATTGTTGATAAATTTAACATTTATAATAATTAAGGGTATTTTAGTAAACTTACCAGTTACAATGTAATATTGTACCTTCGAATCAAATAATAAAACTGTTATTAAACCACAGTAAATGATATAGTACATCCAAACAGTGTATTATACTATACTATACAATATAATACCATACAATACGCTACATTATGAAACCATGAGAAACAACCATCCAAACACAGTGTAAAAGGGCCACGAGTTAGAGCTTGCTAGCCTATCATGCTTAATAT
>JAPEIP010000006.1:120546740-120567125 GCA_026120095.1 Capsicum chinense
TATATGTATTGTTATATGTTTTCTTATTGTAATAAATTCTTAAATAATAGTGTTCAACTAAACTTATGACAATTATAAGATTATTAAAATAATATTGAATCATAGCATGATAACTTTAATACTAATTTAAATTATATATAATTATTGATTAATGGAGATATGATATGACAAAATTGACAAATATACTATTTCGAAAGATTATATACAATCAAATAATAATTCTTCAAACACTTGTTTAGGATGAAGTTTGAATGAAATTTATTAAGGTTTTGCTAAAATCTAATATAACTTGTTAATTTAAGTAAATATAATTATCTATTTATTAAAATTCATAAATATGTTCATAATTGAACGATTAACACCTTCAACTATACTAGACCAATAAAAAAATTGTTCTAATGAAACAAGTTTTAAGTAATAACAATTTTGAAAGTGCTCAATCATGATGAAACTTCAGTGATCTCAATAAAATTATGTTTTAGTTCGATACAATTAGTTAATCAAAATTATATAGATATGAGTATTTCTTTGTGAAATTTACAAATACATCAGTAAATCGAATAGAATAGCATAGAAAGATTAGCACCGCCAATTATATTAGATCGATAAAGATATTATTCTGATAAAACAAGTTTGAGTTAAAAAATGATTTTGAAAGAACTTGATCAAAATGAAGTTGTAGTGAGACTGTGAAGTTATGTTTAATTTTATACAATTAGTTAATTAAATTTATTTAGATATAATCACCTATTTATAGAAATTATATTTGAAATTAGTAAATAGCCTATAAAATTAAGTCGAATTGAATAATTACCGCCTCCAATTACAATAAATTGATAAAAATATTATTTCAATGAAATAAGTTTGAGTCAAATACAATTTAGAAAACACTTCACTAAAATGAACTTCGGTGAGTGTAAAGTTATGCTTAGCTAGGTTCAGTAAAATTAGTTAATCAAAATTAATCAAATATAATCACCTACTTATTGAAATTACCTTTGAAATATGCAAAGTTTACTTGTAAAATTTGCAATCGAATTGAATGATCAACACCTCTAACTGCACTAGATTAATATTGATGTGATAACTTTTAACTCATGATAAAAATTATTACTGGCTACAAAATGTGATAGCAATAATAAATTTGTGCCTATCTCATTTCATAGTATCAAATAATTAAAGCTATTAAGTCAATTATTGCTATAACATTTTTAGTACTTGAAGCAAAAAAAAATAAAAATTAAGTATAATATTTTATTTTAAAGAATCGTTTCATGACTAAAAGATTACTATTGCTATAATGAATTTAACACGTGAAAACAATTAATAATTAGCTATAATTTTATTTGTACCAAAAAATCTGTGGCAATGTCAGTTATTATGCTACCATTATTTTTTAACTTGAATCAAAAAATATTTATTTAGCTATAATTTTTTATTTCAAATAATCAATCGTGGCTAAGATTTTAGTATTTCTACAATAAATTTAAACTTGTGGCAAAAATTAATTATTCAATATAAAATTTTATCATAGCAAAAAGACTTGGCTATGTCAGTTAGCAATTGCCACAATTATTTTATAACTTGAAACAAAAATATTTATTTAATTATAATCTTTTATTTCAAACAATTTATTATGGCTAAAATGTTACTAGTACTACAATAAATTTAAACTCATGACAAAAATTAATAATTAGCTACAAAATTTTACAATTGCAAAAAGACGTAGCTATATTATTTAACAATTGCTACAATTTTTTTATAAGTTGAAGCAAAAATATATATTTAGCTATAATATTTTGTTTCAAATAATTTACTCGAGTTAAAAGGTTACTATTGCTACAACAACTTATATAGCGTAGCAAAAATATATTATTAGCTACAAACTTTTACCTTAGCTATAAAATTGTAGCTATTTAGGTCATTATTGCCATGATTGTTAGCAATTGTAGCAAAAATTAAGGATTAACTCTGTCAATAAGATTTTTGTGGCTAAGAAATTTTATAAATTTGTAGACAACTATGAAATTTATTTTTTTAATAGCCACAATTTTTACATTCATAGCTTAAGTTTTGTAACTATAGATACATTTTGTTGTAGTGCGTTCTCAGGTGAAAGGTTAAGTACATCGATGTCACTAAATTTCCAACCCCCACCAACTTTTTTAGTCAAAAAATAAGGTAAGTGACTCTATTTACCTTGTAACGTAAAACTGTGATTTTATCTTGCACTTTACCAAATAAACAAAGTAAACACCTGTGTTTACTTGTCTGTTTTAATTTATTTTTATTTTTATATGCTCTTTTGAACATGAAAAAAATTGCCCTTTAGGCTCTGAACTCCATAAAAGGAGTATTTTTTCAAGTTCTGCTTTATAAGAAAGTTGTAATAAAATGAAATAGTGGTACATAAAATAAAGCTTAAAGAATAATAGTATTATATATTATCGATGTTGGGCACATGCGCAAAACCCAGAAACTAGTTTACCAAAAGCAGGTTATGTAATATCTTGATTAATTGAAAATCATGCATACATAGTTTCCTCCAAGATTTGGCCACTCTAGATCAAAATCAAACTTAAAAGTTAAAACTGTGTCCATTCTTAAATCATATAGGTATTAGTAGGCATTTCTCTGTCTGTCCTTGAGGGCGAACTTAGAAAAGGCTTGGGAGGCATTTGCAAAGATTTCAAGTTACCTTGTAACATATCCACAACCATAATCATGGATAGCCTGCTGGCGGGATCGGTTTGGATGCACCATAAGCTCACCATTATCATATTTTCTGCAAGCTCTTTATCCTTTTCCTTTACAATGCTAGTTAATCCAAGCTCTTTCTTTTGTTCAATTTGTGTGTAAATCCAGCATGGAAAGTATATTTCACTGGTATGGTCAACAACAACGTCAACATTTTTCCTTCCTCCAACCATCTCGAGGACCATCATACCATAGTTGTACGCATCTGACTTGTGAGAAACTCCTCCAATGTTCTTCTACACAAATTTCGATGTAATGTAACCAATAGTCCCTTGTGCACCCAATAAAGATACAGTGCTGTCCTTCTTGTAACAAAGTTTAGCGAGGCCGAAATTCGATATTTTCCCACAAAAGTCTTCATCGAGGAGAATGTTGTGAGGCTTTATATCAAAATTCAGGATTCTAGTATTGCGACGCATATACTCCAATCCTCTAGCAATGCCAAGTGAAACATCGTACAATGTTTGCCATCCTAGTTGACGATTTGTCCCGAATTTTGCATCGTAAATGAACTTCTCTAGGGATCCATTTGGTATGAAATCATAGATAAGAGGTCTGCTTTACCTTCAAAACTGTTATTTTCTATGTTTTCGGGTACAAGAATCTATATATAGGCACAACAACTTCAACACAAGTTTAAGTCTCAAAACAAGAACACTTATGAAGTTCCTTAACACCTTCAACACAAGATTAAAAAGAATCTATCCAAGAAGTGTTATTTTTCAGAAATAAGATGAAACAGAAATGTAAATCCAAGTCCCCCGACTTCACGGAGTGTCCGTAAGGAATAATTCCCCTCACTGTACCCGAGGTTATGGAATTTTCCTCCTAAGATAAAATGGTTTTCAATCCAACAATAGCGGTACTTCAAATTGTTGGATTCGTCGAACTCACTCAACAACTAATGATCACAAGGAGTTTTTGAAAATATGAAGAGTGTTTTTTTTGTCAAAAATCATGGCTATACCTGAGGAATATATCAGGTATTTATAGCCTTTAATGTGTCCTTTTGGAAAGGATGCATTGGTTCAGCAAAAACACACCTATTCAGTACAGTTGCGTCACCTGCACCCAGTCTGTGCTGGACCTGCGCCTGATTAGCGGCCGCAGGTGACACTGTCCAATTCCAATGGCTACCTGTGCTACATCTATGCCTGCAGGTCGTGTACCTGCATTGTATCTACACCCGCAGTGCGAACCAGTGTGTCTTTTACCTCGAAAGGTCGCGTCCCTTCGAGGTGCGTTGTGCACGTGTCCAAAATGCGCCCGCACATAAAGAAAACTAATTTTCACTTGTAAAATAAGTTTCAAATAAAATTTTTCTAAAAAGATATATCTCATCGATCGAGCATTATCCAAATCTGAAGCCGAAGCCGAAGCCGAGCGACGATGACGACGGCACGAGGCATCACCTTGTTCTTTCCTCACTTACCATGTGGAGTAAGTGTTCCTTATTATAAATACTTAAAAGTTCTCTTCTCCCACCAATGTGGGAGAATTAGTGAACTTTCCATTAAAAGAGTACACTTTTCATTTTAGTGTCTCTCTTTGCCTCCACCATTTTTCTCTCATTTTCTATTCACATATACACCTTGAACCCAATAATTCCCCACATGAATGGGGGATGACTATCTTTTAAAGAATTTACGGACAAGTATGTGATTATTTAGCAAAGACTAATTGCGTCTGGATAAGTAGGTTTTCCTTTGAACTTTCCTTAGTGAACATGCATCGGATGCACTCGGTCAATCGGTAGATTTGATATCTTTAAACCGTCAGCTTTAATATACACCTAGACAACACATGTCACACAACCAGCCTTTTATTGTTTATGGTTCTCACGGTTTTGTTCTTTTCAGCCATGAACACGTCCCTATTTTATGAGAGATTAGAGAATAGGCCTTTACTAACATTCTCCTTGAAGTGTCTTCCACTTCATCCTTACATAGGTGATTTCTAAATGTTCAATCTTGTAGATTAAATAATTTGGTCAAATCTACCAAATTTAGATAATCATTAAAAGACTTTTTACCTTAAGTCTTATCCTTGTTTACTAAACATTGTCTACATCATGAGAATGGGTTGGGTATATTGACAATGTTGAACCTGTCATACACAACTTTGTTTGATCTCTTTGAACCTAGCTCTTAGGATCTCCAGTCTGCTAGGTAGAGTTACTACCATGCCGACTTATCCTAGGCCTTAAACTCATTAACTTGGATGCCCTTTCCACTCCTTCTCTAGATAGGCCTTTTTAAGTGGATCCGACACATTATCCTTTGACTTCACATAGTCAACAGTGATAATTCCACTAGAGAGAAGTTCTCTAATGGTATTATGACTCCGTCTTATGTGAAAAAATTTATCATTGTACATCATGATCCCTGCCCTACCTATTGCCGCTTGGTTATTACAATGTATACATACTGGTGCCACTGGTTTGGGCCAATAAAGAATATCTTCCAAGAAATTTTGGAGTCATTCTGCTTCTTCATCGGCTTTATCCAATGTGATAAATTCAGATTCCATTGTAGAGCGAGCAATACATGTCTATTTGAATGATTTTCAAGAGACCGCTCCTCCACCGATAGTAAATAATATCCACTTGTGGATTTTACTTCGTTCGATCCGGTGATCCAATTTGCATCACTATATCCTTCAAGTACTGTGGGATATTTATTATAATGCAGAGCATAATCTTGAGTGTATTTAAGATACCCCAAAATTCTTTTCATTGCCATCCAATGAGTTTTATTAGGATTACTTGTGTACTGACTCAACTTACTAATAGCGCATGTTATGTCTTGTTGTGTACAATTTATTATATACATTAAAAATCTCAATACTCTTGCATACTCCAATTGTGAGTCACTTTTAACTTCATTTTTTCGAAGTGCGAAGCTCACATCCAAAGGAGTCTTGGCAATACCGAATTTCATATACTTGAATTTGTCAAGTACCTTTTCGATATAATGAGACTGTGGCAATGCCAACCCTTGTGGAGTTTTATGAATTCTTATTCCTAAGATCATATCCACAACTCTAAGGTCTTTCATATCAAACTTGCTCTCAAGCATTCATTTTGTAGGATTTATGTCAGAAATATCTCTACTAATGATCAACATATCATCCACATACAAACAAACAATGACTTAGTGATTTGTAGTGTCTTTAATGTAAACACATTTATCATATTCATTTACCTTGAACCCGTTTGCCAACATGGTTTGGTCAAACTTCTCATGCCATTGTCTAGGTGCTTGCTTTAGTCCATACAACAACTTAATAAGTTTACACACCTTATTCTCTCTTTTCGGAACCACAAAACCCTCAGGTTGTTCCATGTAAATTTCTTCCTCCAATTCTCTATTTAGGAATGTTGTTTTCACATCCATTTGATGGATTTCAATATTATATACCTCCGACATGGCAATTAATATTCGAATCAATGTCATTTTTGTTATTGACGAGTATGTATCAAAGTAATCAAGGCCTTCTTTCTATTTGTAACCTTTTACTACAAGTCTTGCCTTGTATTTGTCAATAATACCATCCGCCTTTATTTTTCTTTTGAAGATCCATTTATAACCTAAAGGTTTATTTGTTGGAGGAAGATCAACCAACTCCCACGTATGGTTACTTAAGATTGAATCAATCTAACTATTGATTGCCTTTTTCCAAAAGGATGAGTCTGATGATAACATCACTTCTTTAAAAGTTTGAGGCTCATTTTCTAAGAGAAATATTATAAAATCTGATCCAAACAAAGTTGATGTTCTTTGACGTATACTACATCTTGGATTCTCATCATTCTGTATATTCTCACTTGGTTCATCTCGAGGTCATTTAGACCCCCCACTAGATTGTTCATGTCTAGTTTTATATGGATAAATATTTTCAAAGAATTCAACATTATCTGATTCAATTACCGTACTTTCATTAATATCTGGATGTTCGGATGTATATACCAAAAATTGACATACTTTACTACTTTTAGAATATCCTATGAACACGCAGTCCACCGTCTTAGGTCCTATCTTAACCCTTTTAGGCATAGGAACTTGGACCTTCGCTAGACACCCCCATATTTTGAAATATTTCAAGTTGGGTTTCATTCCTTTCCATTTTCATAAGGAATTGATTGTGTCTTACTATGGGGAACTCTATTGAGTATTCGGTTGGCTGTAAGGATAGCCTTCTCCCATAATCTTTACAATAAACCTGAACTTATAAGTAAGGCATTCATCATTTCCTTCAAAGTTTAATTTTTTCTTTCCATAATTCCACTAGATTGAGGTGAATACGAGGCCGTAGTTTCATGGACAATTCCATTCTCTACACATATTTTGGCGAAGGAAGATTCATATTCTCCGCCCATATCACTACTTATAGTTTTGATCTTTTTCTCTAACTGATTTTCAACTTCAGTTTTGTATTGTCTAAATGTTTCTATTGCTTCATCCTTACTATTTAGCAAGTAGACATAACAATATCAATGCAATTATCAATAAAAGTTATAAAATACTTTTTTCCACCACGTAATAATGTTGACTTCATATCATAAATGTCAGTGCGTATTAAGTGTATGGGATTGAAATTCCTTTGAACAAATTTATACAGATGCTTAGCATACTTTGATTCCACACACGTTTGACACTTTGATTTATTGCACTCAAAGTTTTGCAAAACTTCTAAGTTAATCAGTTTTCGCAAAGTTTTATAATTGATAAGTCCTAAACGTTCATCCCACAATTCATTAGACTCAAGCAAGTAAGAAGAGACAGAAATTTTATTGATTTTAATTGTCATTACATTCATTTTATATAGGCCCTCAGTGAGATAACCTTTTCCTACATACGCTTCTCCTTTTCTAATTATAATTTTTTCCAGAAACAGATACATATTTAAATCCATTTTTTTAGAAGTGATACAGAAATCAAGTTCTTTCTTAACTCCGGTACATACAGGACATTGTTGAGTGTCAACACTTTTCCTGAAGTCATTTTCAAGCACACTTTTCCTGTTCCTTCTACTTTTGCAGTAGTGGAGTTTGCCATGTAGATTTTTTCTTCTCCTTGAGCTAGATAGAACATTGCAAACAACTCTTTATTAGCACAAACATGGTGGGTGGCACCAGAATCCATCTACCATTCGTGAGGATTTTTCACCAAGTTGCATTCGAAAAGCATGGCACACAAATCATCCATTTCTTTCTTAGACTCTACCACATTTGCTTGGTCTTTTTTCTTGCCTTTCTTAGGGGCCCGACAATCTTTTCATTTGTGGCCAATCTTTCCACAGTTGAAGCACTTTCCCTTCAATTTCTTCTTGGATTGATTGCTTTCGTTTCCAGCTTTCTTTCGTTTTTTAGAGTTGTTTTGGTCATCTTCTATAGTGTTTGCTCCATTTATTACAGAATTTCCTCTTGACCTTCTATCCACATCCTTATTATCTTCTTCAATGCACAATTGTATAATTAGATCTTCGACTGATATCTCCTCACGTTTGTGTTTCAAATAGTTCTTGAAGTTCTTCTACATAGGTGGTAGCTTCTCTATTATTACTGCTACTTCAAATGCCTCATTCAAGATCAAACCTACAATAAAGTTTATGTTAATACTAAGAACATTTTTAAACTATTCAACAAAGGTATTTGTCAAAATCATGTCTTCCACAAGGAGATCATGGATGATTACTTGCAGTTCCTTCACTTGGGAAACAACGGACTTGTTGTCTATTATTTTATATTTCAAGAGTTTTACAATGAAGAACTTTTTAGTTCCGTCATCCTCAATTTTGTACTTCCGTTCTAGCGCTCCCTATAACTCTTTTGTTGTCTTTGTTCCACTATACACATTGTAAAGGTCATCTTGGAGACCACTTAAAATATAGTTCCTGCAAAGAAAATCTGAGTGTTTTCAAGCCTCCACAATAATAAATCGCTCTTGGTTAGAGGTTCCCTCGGGCACCTCTGGAGCTTCCTCAAATGTGAACCTTTGAAGACAAAGAGTTGTGAGGTAGAAGAACATTTTATGTTGCCATCTTTTGAAGTCAATATCCACGAATTTTTCGGGTTTCTCCATTGGTGCCATATATAGTCATTCCAACATCATGCACTTGACGATCGGTAGTCATTTTCCTATCACAACAAGACAATAACTTTAGTATATCAAAATACTATTAATAAAGTTGCAGGAACGTTAAACACCTCTTGTTTTTAGTTTAAAGATGAAGTTTTTATGACTTCCAATCGTCAACCGAGTGATCATTAACTTGTGATGAAGATTTTATTTCTTTAAACCACTAGTTAAGTTCAAACGGAGTAGAAAGCTTAAAGCTTTAATCTCCAGAAATCAAGCAATACAGATTCCAAAAATTTATTCCTTAAGATTGTTATTTTCTATATTTTCGAGTACAAGAATTTGTATATAGGCACAATAACTTCAACACAAGTTTAAGTCTCTAAACAAAAACATCTATGAAGTTCTTTAACACCTTCAACATAAGATTAAATAAAATCTATCAAAGAAGCGTGTTGTTTTTCAGAAATAAGATGAAGTAGAAATGTAAAGCCAAGTCCCCCAACTTCATGGAGTGTCCTTAAGGAATAATTCCCATAACTGTACCCAAGGTTATGAAATTTTCCTCCCAGGATAAAATGGCTTTCCATCCAACAATAGCGGTACCTCAAATTGTTGGATTCGTTGAACTCACTCAACAACTAATGATCACAAAGAGTTTTTGAAGATATGAAGAGTGTTTTTTTTGTCAAAAATCATGTCTATACCTGAGCAATAAATCAATTATTTATAGCTTTTAATGTGTTCTTTTGGAAAGGATACATTGGTTCAGTAAAAGGGCACTTATTTAGTACAGTCGCGTCACCTGCGCCCAGTCTGTGTTGGACCTGCACCTGATCTGCTGCTGCAGGTGACACAGTCCGATTCTAGTGGTTACCTGCATTGCATCTGCACCCGCAGGTCTCATACCTACATTGAATCTAATCCCGCAGCTCGAACTAGTGTACTTTTTACCTCGAAGGGTTGCGTCTCTTCGAGGTGCGTTGTGCATGCGTTTGCATAGTGTTCGAAATGCGCTCGCACATGGAGAAAAATAATTACATCAGATTTTTGGATTTATTTTCACTTGTAAAACAAGTTTCAAATAAAATTCATCTAAAAAGATAGATCTCATCGATCATTTGTTCACTTACCATATGGAGTAAGTGTTCCTTATTATAAACACTTAAAAGTTTCCTTCCCCCACTAATGTGGGAGAATTAGTGAACTTTTTATTAAAAGAGTAAACTTTCCATTTTAGTGTCTCTCTTTTCCTCCACTATTTTCCCTCAATTTTCCATTCAAATATACACCTTGAATCCAACAAAAACAAAATCCCACAAGGATAAAAAATTATTGTGAGACTCCCTTTGATTCCTTCAAGTCCTTGACCGCCACAAGACTCCCATTATGCAACTTTCACCTGTACATGCAACCATATCCTCCTTGACCAAGTTATTTTTTAAATTACTCCATCATTTTTTGACTTCAGAAAAACTATACATCACTAGAAGGAGCGATCTATGGTTTTTCAAGAAGGCTTTTACATTTCGGTAATCTTCTCTTTTTGGTAGCTTCCAGTAAATTATGGAAAAAGAGCATTTTGTTCTTAAGTAGATGAGTAGGAAAACTAGCATGACAATTCCTCCAGTAGAACAACCAGCTTCTGATGTCAAGACACAAAATTAAAAATTGTTGGCAATTTTCTAAGTAGCTTCATTTCTTTGGTAAATTAGAAAAAAAACTTTACCTTTAAAGGATATTGTATCGATCTGCTACCTTTCCCTGAAGAAGGTATTCTTCATGTTTATGTTGAGAAACAATAAAATTTCAATATCAATTGTGAAATTTAATATAAATAAGCTACAACAATGATAATATTTCTTATATAGTAGTATCAACAAGTTATAATAACAACAACAAAAATAAATAATAATAATAATAATAATAATAATAATAATAATAATAATAATAATAATAATAACTATATAATATTTTAAGTAACATATAAAATACTTTAGGCGCTGTCCTAAGAAACTATTTTCGCAATCTGAAATGTTTTTCAATGATTAAACAAGTACTTCCCTAATACTAATTAGAGGATAAAGGTATCAACAAAATTAATAATAAACCAACAAGTTTAACTTTAGAAAAGAAAATAATAAGTAATAATGATTGATTGAATAAAATAGGAGGAAATTAATTAAGATGTGTTATGAAATATAAAGTAAGAATAATGAGAATAAATAGAGAGAGAAGAAAGGAGGTTTCTTTATTTCTCTTGAGGGATAAGAGATCATAAGATTATATATACAACGAACAAAACCCCTCTATTTATAGAAAAAAATACTTCTAGTTTCTAACTAAAAGACAGATACTTCAAATCCTAATAGATATCAGCTAGATCTTGATAGATCTTATTAGATATTGATAGACATTCACTATAATGTAAATACATTTATAACACTCCCCCTTGAATGTCTAGATAGATAATGTGCCTCGTTAAAACCTTACTAGAAAAACACAATGGGAAAATAATTAGTGAAGGAAAAAGAGTATACATCTCTAACAATACACATATAGGTTGCATCATTAAAAACCTTATAATAAAAACCCAGTAGAACAAAACCTCATAAGGGACAAAGAGTACAACGCATATTAACTTCTCCTAATCAGAACATTTTGAGCCTTTGCATCCCGATCTTGTGTACCATTTTCTTGAAAGTTGCAATTGGAGGAGACTTGGTGAATAAATCCGCCACATTGTCACTTGAATGAATCTGTTGCACGTTAATATCACAATTCTTTTGTAGCTCATGTATTCAAATTTTTTTTGATAAAGTGCGCTTTGTTCTATCTCCCATTATGAATCCTCTATTAAGATGTGTTATACATGTTGCATTATCTCCGTATAAAATTGTGGGTACATTGTCACATTTCAAACCACATTTTTCTCGAATGACATGTATCATAGATCTCAATCATACGCATTCTCAGCTTGCTTCATTAATAGCTATTATCTCAGCATGATTTGATGAAGTGACTACGATAGACTGCTTTGTATATCTCCAAGGTATGACAATACTACCACATATGAACACATAGCCGGTTTGAGACCGAACTTTATGTGGGTCAGATAAGTACCCAACATCAGCATGACCAATAAGATCGGGATTGCAATCTTTAGAAATAGACAAGCTCATGTGTTTTATTTTATTCTGATGTCTTTTAGTAGGAGCAAAAATATACCTTGCTAACAAATTGACTGAAAAGGTTATATCAGGCCTTGTAGTATTTGCATGAGTGCACCACTTGCACTAAGATATGATACTTCATAACTAATCTAATTCGGTATATTTTTTATTTCAGTAAATAATCTATTGTTTTGAAAACTCTCCTAGATTTCCAATAATTTTTAAGCTATAAGCTTATACAATATAAGGATTATCAATAAGTTTCCCAGAAACTTTTATATCTTGAATCCTTAAAGAAGTTTTCATATAAATTTTATCAAGTGACAATATTCAACATTTCATGTGTGACATCTTCAAGTGTCTGGACTGGAAATTAAATAAGTTTTACACTTACCAAGATGCATTCTTTCATAACACTTGATAAATGTTTCTACGTTAGCATGCTTAAATTAACGTAGAATTCAAATCCTCAAAATTTTTCACAATATTTCTCTAATATTGTATCAAAGATATCATCGACGGTTTCTCATTTTGTAGCGGTTCGTAATGTGACATAACATTTTGAGATCTCATCACTTCATTATTTTTAGGTACCTGAACCTATCATAAGGTTTCATGAAGTGTTATGTCGTAGGTTCTTCAAGAGCACATTGCCTTCTTATTATGATTATTTTCTCCTTATCCTTTTCAAGGATTATTTCATTTGGAATCGATTGGTCTACTACGTTTCACACATGCATAGACTTTATCCTTTATGGACACAAAATAGGAGCACTTGCAACTTAAATATAAGATGTTTTCAACATTTGACTTGAATTATATTTTGAATGAGGATCTAATGATAATTCCTAACATATTTCATAGCTGCCTATAATTTTCCCCTTATGTTAGGAAAACTAACATACATCCTCCATCTTCTTTGAGAAATCCATCTTTGTGCATTACGGTTTATTCTTTAATCGTATACTGCAGATCAAAACTATTCTATGGAATAGTTGGTTCCTGACCTTGAACCAATTGAGAGGTAAGAAATAATCATAATTTATTGGTCTAATACATACAAGTGCTATTGTATACAACATATCATAATTTAGACTAGCACATAAACCTTGTATTCTCATTATCAATGGTTCAACTATTTATTGAATATCAAACCATTATCATCAAAATGAATTGTCTTGATTACACAATCTGAAAGTAATACTCTTAATTAAATTTTATTGAGCAAGAAAATGTATGAATGTCAAACTGCAAATTGACAATAAATGTACATGTGCTCATCTTGTTGATGTATCTTTTGAACATATCACATGATAGGTGAACGAGCCCTTATTCACCTTTTATACTTTTCAGATTTAAGGGATCCAATCTCAATATTAGTTGGTCCAACTAACTTATCATGAGAACAAGCAACATTAAAAGAAATGAAGAATTTTCTAATTCTTTAATATATGTTCAATACTCAGTATGCACATCGTTGGGATATGATAATCGTCCATATCAATTTATGAACTTTTGTTCTAGCAAACTCCACGTTTATCATGACATGTATCTTTTACTTTAGTAAATTTTAGATTTACTATTATATGAGTAAATTTTAGATTTACTACTTTCGAAGTAGATTTCAAAATAACTCTTCTCAGTTATTCAGCCTCTTTCGGAGGTGAGTTGTGATACCATCACAATCAAGTGCACGTTTGCATTAATAATCTTCTCATTCCCCAGGAATGAAATCTAATCGTTCCCTAAGCCAAATAAATTATGATAGCTTATAACATCTTTCATGATATTGCTACTTCAGAAGCAAATCGAGACATACTATAATGTAGATAATTTTTTTCTCTAACATATCTTATAGCCATAATAAGTGTGTAAAAATATTATCACTCTTGATGATTATTATCATATTGTCCCTCCATGCTTATAGTCGTGCATTCAATCACTTGTCTTCTTTCAGACATATTATGCACTGCTACCACATACATCTCAAGAATGAAGTAAGTTGTCATATTTCAGACTTATCATATATTGCTACCACATTCACTTCATAGAATGGAGCATATTCAATGGGACATATTTCATGACTTTTCATTAAAAACACATTATTTTACCTTAGCCATCATAATATCATCAATATGGTGCATTGAGATTCAAATTCAGCGTCTTATCCATATAAAGGCGTCTTAGGCATAAATTGATGGGAATTAAACCCCATATATTATCATCCGTTTTAATAATATTGTTCTTTAGGAATAAATTTAAAACATAAATGGTTTCAAACCAATTAGTTTTCCTCAAATCCAACAATAATTATATTATTAGTAACAAAAGACAAATAACATAAGGAATTACTAACCTTGAAATTACCTTTAGATTTATAATCTTTTCTTGTTTGGTAGAGTCTTGTGCTGATAATGTGTTATAAAATATAAAGTAAGAATAACAAGAATAAATAGAGAGAAGAAAGGAGGTCTCTTTATTTCTCTTGAGGATAAGAGATTATAAGATTGTATATCCAATGAACAAAATCCCTCTATTTATAGAGAAAATATTCTTAGTTTCTGACTAAAAGACAGATACTTCAAATCCTGATAGATATCAGCTAGATCTTGATAGATCTTAGATCTTAGATCTTGATAGACATTCACTATAATGTAAATATATTATGGAATTAGTAGATTATATAAAAGCTGGTTTTGACATATATGCTTACTATCAAAAGAATATGTTTGAGGATATTTCGGACATTCTACGCTATATGTTGATGAACTGACAAAGCTTTTTTTCTATCTTTTTTATTTTACATTCGGTGTTCGATACAATCGGACTAATCCGAATTTGCGCTGGATAGGGCCCCATTCGGGGTAGAACTCTCTATCAAATATGTGCCACTATCTCCCTCTTTCTCATCTCTGTGTTGTCTTCTTCATTAATTCTTACTATATTACTATATATAAACGTCAGTGGTAGACAGATGGAATCAGGCAGCTGGCATTCAACATGCCTGCTTGCTCCGTGATTTTACTATATCATCCCTAAATAATTATTATATGACATTTACTTATTACTTACTACTATATATAAGCGTGAGTAGCAGACAGCTGGCGGTCGACATGCCTGCTTCCAGCTGCCTGTCTATTCCGTAATTTTACTATATCGTCCCTAATTAATTATTATATGACATTTACGTATTAGAAATTGATAAAACTCAATTTTAAAAATAAGTAAAATAGATTTTTATGACATGTTCGCTTCAGCTGCTTCAACCGTAACTTTTCTATATCAACTCTAAGCAATTATTATAGGTCATCTAAGTATTAAAAATTTACTAATATTTAATTTAAAAAGTAAAATAAACATAAAATGATAAATCAACTCCTGATGTTTTAAATTAATTTGACATCTTATATGACCCTCACTCAAAAAAATTTCACAAGTATCTTTTATAGAAACTTTGCTATATCACTTCTAATTAGTTATTATGAGTCATTCAAGACGTGTCGATTTTCCTACTTCAATCGTGTTACTATATATAAGCGTGAGTAACAGTTGCTGAAAGCAGGCTTGCTTTCAACTGCTTGCTTGATCCATGATTTTACTATATCACCCCTAATTAATTATTATATGACATTTACGTATTAGAAAATTAATAAAATTTAATTTAAAAAAAAAAGTAAAATAGATATTTATGACATATCTTCAATCGTTTGTCATCTTATATGAGACCCACTTAAAAATTCTTCACAAGTATTTTTTATAACAACTTTGCTATGTCATTTTTAATTAATTATTTTGACCCATTCAAGACATGTCGGTTTCGCTACTTCAATCATGATATTTGATTGACTCTCGAAATTATATCAGTGTCGCTTCAATTGAAATAGAAAAAAATATTATAAATCATAATAATTAAAAAATTAAATTACTTTTAAAATATAAATTGATTATCAATATCACAAAAGTTTGAACAAGAAGAGTATTATAAATTACAATAGCAAACAACTTAAAATAGTAAATTATGATGTCAAAAAAGTATTATAAATTACAATAACTAACAACTTAAAAAAAGTATAAATAACATAAATACCAACCCTTTTGGAAGTAATTACACACTCTCTCTCACTTTTTTAATTACTTTACTCTCTCTCCCTATTAATATACATAACATAACCGACATATACTTAGCATTCTGTGTATATGTTGGGATTTTTGTAATATGTTTAGGGAGTTGAGATTTTTTGTAATATTGGAAACATAAGTTGTGTATTTATGTAATTTTTAATAAAAATAATATATATTGGGCCTGTGCTGGCACGGGCCTTCGGTACCTAGTACTATTAATAAAAGTGAAGAAGTAGGCAGGTCTTCGTCAACATGCTTTCTTCTTCACCTGCTTGCTTCAGCTGCTCCATGATTTTACTATATTATCCCTAATTAATTATTTTAAGTTATTTATATATAATAAAATTAATAATGCTTGATAAAAAAAGTAAAATAGAAATTTATGACATCTCTTTGTCAACATGCCTGCTTCTTCACTTGCTTCAGCTGTTCCATAATTTTACTATATTATTCCTAATTAATTATTTTAAGTTATTTATATATAAGAAAATTAATAATACTTAATTAAAAAAAGATAAAATAGACATTTATGACATGTCTATTTCAGCTACTTCAATCATAGTTTTATTATATCACCTCAAATTAATTATTATAAGTCATTTAGGTATTCAAAAATTAATAATATTTAATAAAAAATAAAATAGATATATAAATCAATTCTTGATGTTTTAAATAAATAGGACATCTTATATGAGACTAATTTACAAAATTCACAAGTATGTTTGCTCCATGATTTTACTATATTACCCCTAATTAATTATTATAAGACATTTTTACATATAAGAAAATTAATAATATTTAATAAAAAAAAGGTAAAATAAACATTTATGACATGTCTACTTCAGCTGCTTCAATCATAATTTTACTATATCGTCACCCCTAATCAATTATTATAAGTCATTTAGATATTAAAAATTTAATAAAAATAAAATTGACATAAAATGAAAATTTTTTTTGATGTTTTAAATTAACACAACATCTTATATGAGACCCATTTAATTTTTTTTCACAAATATTTTCTCTTAGTAATTTTGCTATATCACTTCTAATTAGGTATTATAAGTCATTTAGGACATCTCGCTTCGCTGTTTCAATCATAAAATTTGGTTGACTCTCGAATTTATTTCAGTGCTACATAAATTGAAATAGAAGAAAAAGTATTATAAATCATAATAATTAAAAACTTAAATTATTTTAAGAATATAACTAAATATCAATTCCACAAAAATTTGGATAAGGAGAGTAACATATATTATTTAAAAATTACATAAACAATATTATAAATTACATTAGCTAACAATTTAAAATATTTAAAAACATATTAGGAATCTGATTGATTATCTAAATTATATTTGTGTCATGTAAATTCGGTATAGTTTTGGCATTTTATAATTTGCAAGTTTCATTATTTTAATTTAGTAATTTGTTGATTCAAATGATGTTTTCGAATTTAACTTGTTTTAAAAATTTAGTACTTTATTTATTTACTTTATATTGGTAAAATATTATATTTAAAAATTATGCAAAGAAATAATTATAAGTCATAACTATTAACATCTTATAATATTTTAAAAATATATAGTAAAAAATATGATTGACTTTTGAAATTCGAATAGTGTCACATAAGTTGAGATAAAGCAAGAAACATAAATTATTTGAAATTACATTAAAAGATACTAAAACCACAGATATTAAAAACTTCAAATATTTAAAAATATATATTAGTAAAAAAATATTGATTGACTCACTAAATTCTAAAATTGGGACAAAGCAAGTAACATAAATTACTAAATTACATAAAAGATACTATAAATCACAATGATTAGCAACTTAAATTATTTAAAAAATTATATTAATAAAAATTTGATTGACACTCTAAATGTTATTTGTGATACATAAATTGAGATAACATAAATAACATATATTGGGTTCGTGTTGGCACGGGCTACGGTATCTAGTACTATATATAAGCGCCAGTGGCAGGCAGCTGGAAGCAGGTAGCTGGCGTTCAACATGCCTACTTTCAGCTGCCTGCTTGCTCCGTGATTTTGTTATATCATCCCTAAATAATTATTATATGACATTTACTTATTAAAAAATAATAATATTTAATAAAAAATAAAATAGACATTTATAAAGTAAAATAGACATTTATGATATGGTTGTTTTAGCTATTTCAATTGTAATTTTATTGTATCACCTATAATTAACTATTATGAGTCATCTAAATATTTAAAGATTGATAATAGTTATTTTATAAAAGGTGAAATAAAAATAAAATGATAAATTAATTCTTGATATTTTAAATTAATTTGACATCTTATGTAAGGCCACTTAAAAATTTTTCACAAGTATTTTTTTATAGAAATTTTGTTATATCACTTTTAATTAGTTATTATGAGTTACTCAAGACATTCTGATTTTGCTATTTCAATCGTGATATTTGGTTTACTCTCGAAATTATATCATTGTCATTTAAATTGAAATAGTTAAAAATATTATAAATTACAATAATTAAAACTTAAATTACTTTAAAAGTTTAAATTCACTATCAATACCATAAAAATTTAAACAAGAAAAGTTTTATTATAAATTTCAATAGCAAATAATTTAAAATAATAAATTACAACAGCGAAAAAGTAATATAGATTATGATATTTAGCGGTGTCATATTAATTAGGATAAAGAGATATTACTTGAAAATTATGTTGAAAGTCGTATAAATTTAAATTACAATAATTAAAAACTTAAATTACGTTGAAAGTCTAAATTCATTATTAATACCACGAAAGTTTAAATGAGAAAAGTATTATAAATTACAATAGAAAATAGCTTAAAATAGTAAATTAAAACGTCGAAAAAGTATTATAGATTACAATAGTTATCGATGTCATATTAGCTAGGATAAAGGGATATTACTTGAAAATTATGTTGAAAATCGTATAAATCATAATATAATTAACAACTTAAAATATCTAAAACTATATATAACAAATCTAATTAACTTTCACAAATATTAATAAGTGTCATATAAATTTAAATAAAAAATAACATATAATATCTGAAAAGTAGAACATTGGGTCCGTGCTGGCACGAGCTCCAATATCAAGTATACTGATAAGCATACAAAACCAACAATTAACTAAGAAAAAACAAATTTACGGTGGTGTGTTCTCTCTACTGGGTATGTTTCTTTCCGCCAAATAATTTCAATCCACTTCCATTTTATAATTCCTTCACGTATTGAGTTGTTTTACATCATCTACATCTGTATAGTGACTATGTTTAGTGGTTAGTTTTCGATTATACAAATTTTATTCGTTGTGATGAAGTTTACTTATTTTCAGGAATTGGGGTTTATCTGTAACCTTAATTAGGGGTTAAGGTTCGTGAAGTTAGAGTCCGTGTTGTGAAAAATTGGATCTGTTTGAGAATTTTGAGTTGTTCTTCGCAATTAAGCTACTAGGTGTGTTTTGTTTGACAAACTTTTTTTAATTCCTTTTTATAGTTTTGGGAGACTGGCAGCTTAATTAGGGTTAGTGTTAAGCCCTTTTAATCTGGTTTTGGGAGATTTATAGCTTAGTTAGGATTCAAGGTTGGTGAGATTAGCATCTATTTGTATTTTTTTTACTTATTGCTTTAGAATTATGGTGCTAAATTTTGTATGATTTTGGCCGTTGTCAATATGGGTTCAATATGGTTTACAACCTGCAACATATAAGAGAGAGTGTATTGCTTTACCCTCTGTTTTGCACTTCCCAGATGGAAATTTAGATAAATTGAGACTCTCTGATTACACAACAAGAGGACTTCAGAGTGTTCAATTTCCAGGTTCTTGCAGCTCCAGAACCCAAGTTGAAAAAACCTCCCTTTAGTATTATCTAAAACCATCTACATTTAGATAATTGCCAACTTCAAATGCTTATATCAGAAGATTACATCTCCAGGTAAAAGATGTACATTTTATTTACATAATAACAAATTGCGATTCATTGTGTTAAGGTTCAGCTGAAGTGCAGTCAAGGAAGGAAAACTAGCACCTAATAGATACTTTCAGTAGGTATTAGATAAGACTAAAGGTGTACAAACCAAACCGTCAAGTCAAATCAAACCGACGAACCAAACCAAATCTCAAAAAAAAAAAACTGACATGGTTTGGTTTGATTGGTTTGGCGTTAGTAAAAAAAATTCGACCATTCTTGGTTTAGTTTGGTGTTGACAAAAAAAAAGGCAAACTGAACCCGAATCAAACC
>JAPEIP010000006.1:120570859-120627236 GCA_026120095.1 Capsicum chinense
GTCTCGCACGTGTAACGTTTAATTATTCAAAATTAGACGATTTTGTATATTGAGAAAGATTATATAGATATTTATATATAACTTTATTATAAAAAGTTAAATAGTAATATACTCAAATAGAGAGGATTATAAATTTTTACAAAGATATCTAATTATAATAAGATTGCTTGCTTACAAATCTTATGCCAAAAAAAAGACTAAAATTGGACACAACAGTAAAATTAAAACCTTATCAATTACATGCACAAAAGATGATAAAAGAAATATTCCTAGAGAAAAATGTAATATTGTCGAAGGCAAAAATAATTAAGAGAATCATACCTTAAAAATTTGTGATGAGGAATGTTGAATAACGGCTTTTTATATATAAACGTTCAGATCCTCCTCCTTACATATATATCAGTCAGATTTTTGTGTTCATATCTCAAATCTATATAGTCAGATTTTTTAAGTAGATATTGGAATTATATTTAGTCGAATTCCTATATCTACATTTGTTTGTGGCAACATATTATCAAATTTTTAAATTTAGATTATGAAGATCAAAGATCCACATGTGATTACAAGTAACCAAGACATTCACATATAAACTAAAACCAACTCAATCAAACCCAACCTTTGATAGAGGAGGATACTATGCATAATGTGATATTGGTGAAAATGACTATACTACAAACAACTTTTTTGCTTCGATTTTATTTTTTTCTTTGAAATTCCATAGCCGCCTGTTTTATGTTATTCTTATAAATTAGTATTACGATTTTCTTTAATATAAATAAAAATTAATACGTCTCACTTACAAATAATATGGATTTCTATAGTGGTTGAATTGTACCTAAAAGTTACGATATTACAAAAAACATGACTCATAAATAAAAAGAATTTAACCTCCTATCCTAATTCGTAACCTTAATTTTTTTTTTTAAAAGAAAAATGGGATTGAAGCCCTTTTTATGTCATGATAATCAATATTATGTCACGATTACGCAAAGAAAGTAAAAGAAAAAAAGAGCAATAAACCTTTGATTTTTAACAACTTCATTCGGCGGCAATATACTTATCCAATTTTTCGATCAGAATTTTTCAACTAAAAGAGAAACACAAGAAATTATCAAAAGAGAGAATCAATAACAATTGTTGATTATTATTCTTCATATATAATCTTTAAAGGTATGATTTAAAAGAAATAAATAAAGGCAAAAGGGATGTTGACAATGATGGTAAGAAAACACGTGAATCAAAACTAAAATAAAAAGCAAAAGTACAATATAAGAATTTGTTTCATATAAATTTTGGTCAAAAATATTACTTAAATAGAATTATAAAGAATATTTTTTATATAAGGCAAAATTCTATTTTTAGAAGTACTAAATATTACCTAAATTAAATAATCAAAATCAACAAATATATATTATTAAATCCTAAAAATCATGCGTAGGAACAATAAATTAAATTTATTATATTTATCAAGTTTTCCTTTTATAAATCATATAATTAAATATAAATTTTTACGCCTTTTTTTTTTGCGTGCACAACGATTTCTTTCCTTTTTAACTTTGACTTGTCCTACAATTTTATTCATAATATTCTACTTATTCTTCTTTATAATTATAAATTATGATGTACTAGAAGTTTTTAGTTTATTAGAATTCTTTCTATATATTTTAGGAGTTATTAAATTCTTTTCATATATTTTAGGAGTCTTTAATCTAATTAAATAATAAATTGAGAAAAATAGTAAAAAGATGTTTTATCTATTACAGAGACTTCTAATGAAGAAAAAAAAGTTCAAACTTCATTTTTAAGGCCCTTCACACTTTTAATATAGTATAGATATAATATTTAAACTTTTTTATACTTAAAATATTAATTATAATCTATTTTTAAAATATTTTTTCAACTAGTTTTAGTAATTTTCAATAATTTGAAAGTAGATGTAGATATATATTTAGATTTGGGCATTTAAGTTGTAATATTTGTCCATTAATTGCAAATTAAATGATCCAAAACCCAACATAAACTTAAAAGGAAAAAATACATAAAGTAGCATACTTAAAATATTAATTATAATCTACTTTTAAAATATTTTTTCAACTAGTTTTAGTAATTTTCAATAATTTGAAAGTAGATGTAGATATATATTTAGATTTGGGCCTTTAAGTTGTAATATTTGTCCGTTAATTCCTAATTAAATGATCCAAAACCCAACATAAACTTAAAAGGAAAAAATACATAAAGTAGCATACTTAAGTATTAAATTATAAAACATAGCAACACTTTTATCAAATTACATTTTGTAGCATATGTATTTGTATGTATTTGTATTTTTGCAGCAACAGTTTGCAAAAATATAAAATACATATTGATCATAAGGGCAGTAAAAATCATATGTATTTGTATTTTTATAGCAACGGTTTGCAAAAATACAAAATACAACTTATTATATTATGTAATTATGAAACTGTTGCTATGAAACTCATAATTAAGGGGATAAGTATGCTATTTCTGAATTTTGTCCAACTTAAAACCTAAACTTTTTACTCTTCATCTCATTTTTTAGTTTCAAGAGAGTTTCCGCTCCTCATTTTATCATAATTATGGTTTTTCATTAGCACATGAGTAAAAACATATTTGATCTAGTCTTTGATCACAATATAATTGTAAAAATTAAATATTATTAAAAAATCCAAAAAAACCGAAAAAATAAAAAACCCCAAAAAAATCGACCAAAACCTAAATCGAAAAAACCAATTTTATGTTGGTTTGATTTGTTTTATAGTTTTAATAAACCAACATGATTGATTTTTTTTTTTTTTAATAAAAACCTAACCAACCCGGCCTATGTACACCCCTAGATAAGACCAAATAGACAAAATTGAAACAACCTTAGGGAGCAGTCTGAGCATCCTCAAAGTCTGAGCGTCCTCCAAGTGCAGCGATATTTAGTTAGTCCCAGTCCAAAATATTCTAATTTCTATCGAAAATAACCTTTTTACCTAATAGACATAAGGTATACGTACACACTATCCTCCCCGGACTCCATTTGTTGGAACCACATGGGATATGTTATTGTATTACTCCAACTTCAAATAATAGTTGATGAACATCACTGTAAGTCAAATCTTCGTACCCAAACAAAGCACAACATTAGCACAAGAAAGTTCAAGTCTTTAACACTTCAAAAGTAACATAGGTGTTCCAAAGCAGTGAAAATACTTCCATACAGAAAAACAAACAAGTATAATTCGAAGAAAGGCAAAATGCATACCCAAAATACGAATTATTCTCAACTGATATATGATAAGATAAACTCGAGGTGTAGTTTAGTTTTCAGTTTTCCGTTGAAATGATGTATGGAGAATTCTTCGGTTAGATCGAAATCCGCACTACTCCTTGGTCTTTATTCTGTGGTAACAGTTCAAATGATGTATTTTTGCCCCTCATTTAACTGAAGCAACATATTGTGTTGCCTTAGCTAGAAAAACATATTATGTTGCATTATATGTTTAAGTAATTTAAAGCAACTTAATAAAAATCCTTTAATATATACTTAGAAGACAAGGATATTTAAGATTACTAGGAACTGGAGAGGAAGGATTCAATAATCAATGAAAAAAGAGAAGAAACAAAATTATAATGGCTATTTATTGTATTAATCTGTGAGTCCAAGTTATTGAATTAATGGCACATTCTTCTAACTGGATGACTGGAAAAGCAAAAAAAATGTTCAGCTCAGAGAAATACTTACCAACTAAGAAAATGAAAAACATGAATTTGAAATATAAGTTAAATAGATGATAATTAAACTGACATCTTACCTTTTCCTTTTTTGTTCCACGAGAGAATCTCTACCATCAACCTTCTTTATTTCAGGCGTAACTCGCTCTTTAACCTTGAAAGGTGGTCGTTGCTGATTCACACGGGATTCCACGTGCAAGCTAATCCTGGTATTAAGTTTCTAAAAACAAGACCCGTAATTTAAGTTTTGTTTTCAAATCATACATGGGCTTTTGCTATTTTATTGATATGGACTAACAGATAGCAGAAATATTAAAAGGGAAGTCCGGTGCACTAAAGCTCCTGCTATATGCACGGTCCGGGGAGGGTCTCACCACAAGGGTGTATTGTATGTTGAATTCGAAATCGAAAAGGCGTCATGCGAAAGCTAATTGTTGCAAACTATGAGACCATAAATCAGACAACCAAAAACAATACTAAAAAATATAATATTATTATATGATTTGGCCAATTGACCTACATATAAAACATAATATTAAAAGTATAAAACTAATGACAGAGAAAACATCCCCCTAAACAAAGATTCTTTAAATACTACATTGTGCCCCTAAACAAACATTCTTTAAGGACTACATTGTGGATGCTATTGTGTTATGGTATGAGAAGGGGTCTTCTATTTATAGATGTCCAAAACCTTTCCTCTAAGAAAGAGGTTAGCCAAATATGAAAAAAAATTATATTTTTTCTTTTAGAAAAAGCAAAAGTAATTATGGTAACTTTTATTTTCCTTCTAAGAAAAAATAAAACTTAAATACAGTAAGAAAATCAGGGCAAAAACCCTAACAAATACCCCCTTTTGGCTTGATTTTCTTCAAAATATTCACAGTCTACCTTCTTCTTGTGCATGATCTTTGTTCTTCATATATAGTCTTCCTATATCACTGCTGTTTGATATGTTTAAAAATTGAGATTTTGTGGTTAAAAAATATATTAGCCCTTTTCGGGTTAAAAATATTGGAGCCCTTTTGCAGGGTTAAAAGTGAGTTTTATTTTCAAATATGTGACAACATGATTGTTGAAAATATAATTGACAATTATCTCCACGTATAGCTTTTGGATATATATCTTCATTATTATCAAATTGGTTGCAGCTTGATTTTGAAACCGCTTTGAACCTGTTTAATCTCATTTCACCACACCATTGAACCATTGAACCATAAGATGTGGAAGCTAATTGTTGCAAATTATGAGACGATAAATCAGACAATCAAAAACAATATTAAAAAATATAATATTATTATATGATTTGACCAATTGGCCTACATATAAAATTTAATATTAAAAAGCATAAAACTAATGAGAGAGAAAATCTCTCCTAAACAAAGATTCTTTAAGGACTACGTTGTGGATGCTGTTGTGTTATGATATGAGAAGGGTCTTCTATTTATAGATGTTCAAAACCTTTTCTCTAAGAAAGAGGTTAGCCAAATATAGAAAAGAATTATATTTTTTCTTTCAGGAAAAGTAAAAATAATTATGATAACTTTTATTTTTCTTCTAAGAAAAAGTAAAACTTAAAAATAATAAGAAAATTAGGACAAAAACCCTATCATTGTACGCAGAAAGATTAATAACCAAAAATAAGAACTTAATTTTGGATAAGCATACAGAATTTGCATTATGAAATTTGGTGAAAACTGAGATATTACAGGTGCTAACTATTATGGCTTTGAGATTCATGACTTTACACACAGTGACCTTCTCGGGTAGAATGGTTGACGAAGTAAAATTCAAGAAACCAGAATATAAATCTACTAAGAGATTAGGATTCTTATAGAAACCATCTGAATTAGTTAGCATAGTTGTGTTCAAACCATCATCTGCTCTAGCTGGAATGGTTTCTACTTTAATTGGTGGTTGGAATGTTGTTTGCTTTAATTGGTGCTTCTATTGTGAGGATCAGGCCAATTGTTACTTTTAGATGAAATGCTGGAAATGACTCAAATATATGGGCTCTAATTTGACAGAGTGAGTTATGACTTTAGGATCTTTTGTCTTAAGGATAGTGAAATATAGGATAATGACAACAATAAGAAGAATAAGTAAGAGAATCCCTGGGATGCCACAGCCTATTTTGAGGGTTTTTTTGGTAAAGCATCTAATACCTCCCTAAATTTTGATCAATGTTGCTACGACACACTCTAACTTCACGGGGGTCATATTACCTCCTGAGATGAGACTGTCTATACTAAGGAAATTTCCATTTAGAAAGATTTTTTACGAGTTAATTTCCTACTAAAGTTGGACTTGAAAGATTTAAGACAAGGTATATAGAACTATAAGTAGGTGTACAGAATCATCTATAATCTAGCATTCTGGCATTCTTTTTTCTTTTCTATTTGGTAATGTGCATCATGCAACTTTTGAACTAAGCTGTAAGAAGTTCTTTTGATTTTTATCGAAACTTGCAAGATCTTTTAAAGCTATTTAGAGTTGGTATTTTAATTAAGTCGAAGGAGGGGTTTAGGCAAAGAGCAACTTGAAAATACATACTGCAGTCCCAGTACTAAAACACAAGACTATTGGGATTGGAAAGCCATTTGTACCATAAGTTAATTTTTCTATTGTATCTTCAAAAATGACATTAGCCTTTTCCAGGTTGTAAATTTGAATCAGTGACATTCAAATTTTAGTTCTTCAATTTACTTCTTTCTTTAGAATGTTGAGACGAGTAAATATCTTGCCATGAGCTGTGCAATTTGCCTCTCAGTTACTTACATATTAACTGTGAGCACCACTCTAGAAATCAATTTAGTTGGACATACTGTGTTATTGCACTTAAGCTGATATTACAAATGTTAAAATGGCAAGTAATCATCCCTTATGAATTTCATATTTGATGGCTGCTACTACCTTTCAATATTGGATAGATGTATCACAAGCCCAGAAGTACGACTTTAACTTGGTGTCCAACATGATAAAAAGAAGTGCAGGACACTATTGATAAATGTTTTCTTTCGTCTTATTTTTTGTTTCTTTTAGTTGAAATTTTAAACAACAAAATGAAGTGGATAAGAGTCTTCTCAACACAAATGGATGTCGATAAATTATCACGTGTGTTTTTTAGGTTGAATAACATTTATAGCATTTCAGGATTTGGGATTCAATTCGATATCTGCTCACTAATGCTATTGCACATTAAAATATATAGTTTGATAACTGAGAAATCCCCAATACAATTGCAAAGATCTCAACACTTCTGCATAAATCACCAAGACTAATACTTGCGTTATCATAACTTATTATGCATACTTTTTCTACAAACTTGAGAAGTTCTTGGCTGCCAGTATGAATCTAAGATGAATATCTTCAGATCTTATACTTCCCTTCTATTTTCTCCCTTGAAATTGGAGCTGTTGAAGATGGTTGCTGCAGTCAACTCATGTATGTATTCTTCCTCCTTTCTTTTCTATCTATACAAAAATAGTTTGTAGATATACATACATGCTTAACATGGCCGACAAAACAACATACTAGCTTCTAAATGTACAGTTTGGAGATGTTCCTTGTACTTTGTATCTTCTCATTATAATGTAACAGATGAAATTAGACAATGTCAAAGTGATAAAAATAGCTACAACAACTACTATCAGTTATACAGTTGACTGTTGATCTAAAGAATATATACACAATTCATAAATGAAGTGTATTCCTGAATACACTTACCTTTAGATGATTTGGGTAAAATCAGAACATATCTTTGTAATGCATTGCCAGTCTCAATTGATTTTAAGATTCCACTTCTCCATACAATCACCAAGATTAATACTTGCATTACCATAGCTTATCATGCGTACTTCTGCATTCTCTCTGAAATTTGTGATGTTACTGTATATGATTTCTATCTCTTATGATCTGTATCTAAAGTATTAAAAATACCCATGTTTCAGCTTATATTTTTGTAATTGCATCATATTAAGTTGTCCATACTTCTTTATTTTTTTATTTTTAGATAAGGTATTAAGTTGTTGCTTTCTTATTTCTTTGTAGCATGCGTGCTACTCTTGTGTTAACGATGAGAATGTTCCAAAATAAGGTATTGCTTCCTTCATGATATCAATAAATATAGGATTTAAAACTTAACTTCTTCCATTTTAATTAACCATATAATAATTTGGCATATTTGTATTTGTTTAGTGCAATCTAAACTACAATGTTTCCTGTATATTGCTGCTTAGCTAGACTTTACAAATTGTGGACATCAAAAGTTGGTTAGCATATTTGAGTTATGATGTACTCCAATTCTAACACCAATTGGACAGTTTTTGCAATAATACTGTACTCTAATTCTATTTGCATTAATTAGAGTATAATTGGGTCATATCTTTACTGAAAATGATAAATGACAAGCCTTTCTTTTTATCCCTCTGTGCTCTCCATTTTGCGCGAGGAGTCGACAACTACATGTTTCTATTGTTATAATAAAGCAGTTTTGTCTTCTTCCTCTGCTTTTTGGAACTCACATTACATTTTTTTAAGAGCTACTCTTGTTTACAAAATTAATACTCATTAGACATTCTTGTTATTAAATATCATATTGTATGATCAATTTTTTCATTCTCTCAATTCTATACTATGGTTTTTATTTCTTAAAAAGACTTAACAATAGAATAAAATATCTATCCTATCATTTTTCCCTTTCTTCTATTGTGTACTAGACGATCTATGCAAATGAGAAAACCCAACTGTTTCATTTCTATATAGGAACTGCTCATCAAAATATTAATACTTCTCAATTTTATGCAACATATTTCAGTTATATGGTTACACATCTTAACCCTCTAGATAAGGATGCATCACATTTTGTTATCTATATAAATAAAATGTACATAACCCTTTATAAATCTTGATTCCCTAACAAATACCATAAATTAAATAATTTATTTTATATATTGATGCATTGTAGCTAATTATACTTCACATGTACCATGTTGGGTCCGTGTTATATAAATTGAAGCATTGCAACTAATTATACTTTACATGCACCATGTTGGGCCCATGCTAACACGGGTCCCGCCCCCTGGTATATATAAGACGTGAGAAGGAAAAATAGTATTTGAGAGGAAATTCTATTGTTGTGCATCTTGATGAAGCATTGGATTGGCTATTTATAGCCCATTGAATGTTGTGGAAAAGATTAAAATAAAACAAATCAAATCTTATTACTTGGACAGAAAGAACATATGAGTTTTGTTCTCCAAGTAAAATATTTGGCCTCGAAGTGGCCACATGGACAAGTAGAGTCCATGTAATATTACTTTGTCCCAAAGTAAAATTAAAAGTGGCCACATGGACAAGTAGAGTCCATGTAATATTACTTTGTTCCAAAGTAAATTTAAGATATTCATTAGTAATTATTTTAGAATATCTTACAATCCCCCATATATTTTAAAATAATTTTTAAGTTAATGAGTTTAAACTTGCTGGATTATATGAAAAAAAATATAATAGATTTGATGTCTTTTGAACTATGAACCAAACATATATCAATAAAATTTACTTACAAAATTATTGGTGAAATATAATATTTTTATGAACCAATAATTTTTTTTATAAGTCAGAGACTTTATCAACTATATTTTGACTGTGATTTTGTTGTTCAATGCAGTGTTATGCTAATAAGTCATGCACGTGCCTGGTATTCATAAGAGCTCTGCAGACTAGGTTGAAGTCTTATAGGAACGACTTAATTTCACTTCTCATATAGGTTAATTCATCAAGTGTACACTACTTTAAATAAACCATCCATAAGGACTACGAATTCGTTAAGAGTTAATAACTTATCCTTCAATTTTAGTAGCAGTTCAAGCACTCTCAATAAGTGCGCAGTGTCGATATCGACCTGTTATTACCCATATGTACCTACTTCATGGGATCTCCAATCACATAAGTTGGGTTACCATCTTTATTGATAGTCATATCGGCTTTAATCCCATCTCTCTTGAGGTTTGACGAATTAATTTTCTTTCCGTAGGTTTAGTTAGTGAATCAGCCGAATTCAATTCTGACTTCACATAATCAATGAAAATTATTCCATCTCTAAGCAATTGCTTACAATATCATGTCTCAATTTCATATGTCTACTCTTACAACTGTAAGATTTATGCTTTACAATAAGAATTGCGGCTTGACAATCACAATTTATATACACGGGAGGCACCGGATCATCCTTTTTAAAGGAATATTAGACAACAGATCATCCTTTTTCAAAGGGATATTTGCTAAGAAATTTCTTGACTATTCAGCCTTAGTACGAGCTAACTCCAGAGCTACACACTCTGATTCCATAGTTGATCTAGCAATGATTGTCTGCTTAGTTGATCTCCACAATACTGCACCACCACCTTACGTGAACGCATTCTCATCTGAATTAGAGATCCAGTTTGTATCACAATATCCTTCTAAAGTAGAAGAAAATCCACTATATAGAATACCATAATTCATGGTTCTTTTAAATATTTCATTAGTCTCATTAATGTAGACCAATGTTATTTGTTGGGATTATGAGTATATCTACTCAGTCTACACATAACATAAGCTATATCACGCTTAGTAAAATTCATCAAATGCATCAGACTTTCAATAATTTTTGCATATTTAAATTGAGCAACTGGATCACTATTATTCTTTTTCATTTTAGAGTTAGCATTATAAGGAGTGGCTAAAAGAGTTAGCTCCCAATATTCAAACTTCTTAAGAATTCTTTTAGCATAATGGTCTTGTGTTAATATAATTTCATTTTTTCTCCTCATAACTTTGACTTCCAATATCATATTTACTACACCTAGATTTTTTATGTCAAAGTTAATAGAACAAAATAGTTTGGTACTTTGCACAATATTTAAATTTGTATCAAATATAAGCATGTCATCAACATATAAATAAATTATCACATAATCATTGTCTACCACTTTAGTATAAACACATCTATCCACTTTTATAGAAGAAAAGTCATCTTTTATTAACACTTGATCGAATTTCTCATGCCACTATTTAGGAGCTTGTTTAAGCCCATAAATAGATTTAATTAATTTATAAACTTTATTTTCTTGTCCAAAAACTATACTTCCTTCAGGTTGAACCATATAAATTTCTTCTTCTAAATCACCATTTAAGAAAGCTGTTCTTACATTCATTTGATAGATAAAAAGCTTATGAATTGATACCAAGGCAATTAATATTCGAGTAGAAGAAATTCTTGTCACCGGTATAAATGAATCAAAATAATCAATATTTTGTTTTTGAGCAAAACCTTCAGCTACGAAACGAGCTTTATATTTATCTATAAATTCATCAGGATTAAATTTCTTTTTGAAAATTCATTTACAGCCAATGAGTTTTGTACCAGGAGGTAAATCAGTTAAAACTCATGTATTATATTTCATAATAGAATCAATTTCAACTTTTATTGCATCTTTTCAAAATTTAGCATCAGAAGAAGATATAGCTTTAAAATAATTTGATGATTCACTATCAACGAGAAAAGTTTGAAAGTTATTTCCATAAGAAAAATATTCTTTTCTAGGCCTTTTACTCATTCTTAATTCCTCAATATTAGAGGTAGATTCATTTTTTTTTTCAACAATTGCATAAGATATTTTATCACCTAGTGGAATTTTTTTTTCAAGGAATTCAACATTCTTTGTCTCAATAATAGTATTGCTATCAAGAATGTCATTTTTCAAAATAAGAAATCTATATGCAACATAAGCATGCAATTAGTGGTTTTAGGACCTATTTTTCTATTTTTAGGTTCAGACAAAAGAACTTTAGCAAGACACCCCCATACTTTTAAATATTTCAAATTAGATTTATAAATTTTCCACAATTCATAAGGGGTCCTACCTGTTCTTTTATAAGGAATTTTATTTTGCAAGTGACATGCAGATAAAATAGCCCTACCCCACAAACTATCAGGTGCATTAGAGTTAATTAAAATAGAGTTCATTATTTCTTTCAATGTTGAATTTTTCTTTTAGCTATTCCATTAGATTGAGGTGAATAAGGTGGAGTAACTTCATGAATAATTTCTTCTTTTTCACAAAAAGCATTTAAAGACAAGTATTCACCACCTCTATCAGCTCTTATTCTTTTGATTTTTCTACTAAGTTGATTTCCACTTCAGTTTTATAAGAAATAAAAGCATCAAATGCATCATTTTTATTTCTAAGTAAATATAACTTAGTGAATCTAGAAAAATCATCAATAAAAGTCACATAATATATTTTTTCACCTCTAGTCATTGTTTGTTTTAAATCACCTAAATCAGTGTGAATTAAAGATAATAATTCAGTTCCTCTATTAATTGAAAAATATGTCTTTTTAGTAATTTTAGCTTCAACACATATTTTACATTCATCGATGTAATTAGAATCTAAGCCAAATATTAAACCAAGTAATTCCATATTCTTTATATAAGAAAAATTAACATGTCCTAATCTAGCATGCCATAAAGAAATAGACTCGGTCCTATAAGCAGAAGTAGGTGATTTTTCCTTAATAATATTAGAAACATAAAGTACAAAAAGTCCCTGATTACAATAGCCTTTTTCCATAAATATATTATTTCTTGTCAATATCATCTTATTAGAATCAAATGACACTTTTACTTTTGCTTTGTTCAGCAAAGCTACAAAAATTAGGTTTGCCCGCATTGTAGGAACATATAGCACATCAATGAGTACTAAAGTTTTTCCCAAAGTGATTTTCAGGAGCACTTCACTCTTACCCAAGACATTAGTAGTCCTTGAGTCGCCAAGGTAGACCACTTCACTATCATTCCCTATTGGGGTTTAGGAGGCAAATGCTTCTCGATTCGTACAAATGTTCCGAGTAGCCCCAGACTCTACCACCCATTCTTTTTCATGTGCTACAATATTTACTTGAGAAATTTCAGCTGAAATAATATCATCCCCTTTAGGTAAGCTAGCTTTAGGAGGGTAACCATTTTCTTTGTCATTTGTTATGCTTCTTCTGCATTGCGCGACGTGATGACCTAGTTTTCCACAAGTAAAATAAGAACTTTTTTTTCTTTCTTAAAATTGAGATTATTAGGCTTGTAACCTTGAGACTTATTACCATACCTTTTGTTGTTGCTCTTTTAGCCTTGAACTAACTTTGCCTTGAGTATCAGTTCCTTTGCTTTAAATGAATCCTTTCGATTGGTGTCTTCAATTAAAATGTGAGTCATTATCTCCTCAATGGTAAAAGTTATTTGCTTATGTTTTAAGCTATTTTTGTAGTCATTTCACGAGTCAGGTAATTTTTCGAACAATATTCCGACAAGAAACTTTCCAGGTAAAGAAATTCCTTTGGCCTTTAGATCTTCAAGCAATTCTTGATATTCATTGATTTGAATTTTCATCTCCTTCACTTCACTCATCTGCCAATGATAATATCTTCCGACTACAAACTTTTGTTTGATAGCATCTTCAGCAGTGAACTTCTTAATTAAGGCTTCCCAAATAACTTTTGCTTCTTTGTAATTACAGTATCCATCAAACAGTTCGTCAGAAATAGTTTGTAATATAGTATGACGACATACCTTATTGGCATATTGTCATGACACCAGAATTTTATTATCGACATCTGCACCAGGTTGTGGATGTAGCAAAGCATGTGCCACACCATGGACAACAAGCAGTGATAAAATATGTTCTTGCCATCTTTTAATTTTTTTTTTAGAAAAAATTTTAATATTTCATACGTCAGAAAATGATTTAGCATATGGTAAAAAAAGTGAAGCAGGAGTAGTAGGGATAGCATCGGTATTAGTTCCAGAGTTACTAGTATTACTTGCCATAATTTCTTAGATTGTTGGAAAATAATAATAAATTTCAATATCAATTGTGAAATTCAATATAAATAAGTCACAACAATGATAATATTTCTTATATAGTAGTATAAATAAGTTACAACAGCAGCACCAGCACCAACACCAGCAGCAATAGTAGCACCACCAGCACCAACACCAGCACCAACAAAAAAATAAAAACAACAACAACAATAATTAAATTACTATTATAATATTTTAAGTGACATATAAAATACTTGAGTCGTGCTAGGCACTGTCCTAAGAAATTATTTCTGCAATGTACAATATTTTTTCAGAATTAAACAAACACTTTCTTAATATTAATTAGAGGATATAGGAATCAACAAAATTAATTATAAACCAACAATTTTGACTTTAGAAAAGAAAATAATAATAATGATTGATTGAATAAAATAGGAGGAAATTAATTAAGATGAAATATATATAAGACGTGAGAGGGAAAAGTAATATTTGAGAGGAAATTCTATTGTTGTGCACCCTGCTGAAGCATAGGATTGGCTATTTATAGCCCATTGAATGTTGTGGAAAAGATTAAAATAAAACAAATCAAATATTATTACTTGGAGAGAAAGAACACATGAGTTTTGTTCTCCAAGTAAAATATTTGACCTCTAAGTGGCCACATGGACAAGTAGAGTCCATGTAATATTACTTTGTCCCAAAGTAAAATTAAAAGTGGTCACATGGACAAGTAGAGTCCATGTAATATTACTTTGTCCCAAAGTAAAATTAAGATAGTCATTAGTAATTATTTTAAAATATCTTACAGTTTAATGCAACAATAACACGTTATTTCTAGAACAAAAAACTAATTATGTTTTGCTAATAATAAAAATGCCATTTACTACCTTGAAATGCTAGATAGCTGCTTGAGTTAACCGGAAGAATATATCAATTCAATATTTGCAAGTAAAACTAAAGAAAACATGTAGTAAGTAAATGAGATTCTTATAACAAATGGCTATGCCAAAAGTGGATGTAATTTGATGAATTCTCTCAATAGTTTAGGCATAGTAAAATAAAAAGCATATATAATTGAAGAAGATAAATGGAAGTATAGGAGAGCATGTAGTGATATGAAATCAAAATTTGAGTGAGATATAGATAGTTACCTGTAACTAGAACTAGTTTTGACCTTCTTACTGAAAATCACCAAAAAGTTAGATATATGTTCCACGAGGAAGAGAAAGTGAATATTAGTGCCATTTTATGCTGCAATATTAAATTCATAGAAAGAAGAAAAGAGGAATACTGAAATATTTAGTAGGACAAACATCGGTTAGACATTTGGCAGACATATTTTTAAAGGATTTCCATTTACACTGGTAGTGTAAAGAACCTATTATAATGGATTGTGTGTCTTATTTTCCAGATTAAAGTTTCACTTATTATAAAATACTCCTAGTACCCATTTTAGGTGTAAAAATGCTTTGTCAGTGTATATATAGAAGTTAAACTCATTTAGATATCCATATGTACATATATTTTACCTTTGGGATTGAGGAACAATGAAACTTGTTGTTGGTATCTGCAAGACATCGGCCTCCTTGAGAGTAACATTTATTACAATTATCCGACAGGCTCCACAGAAGTTTAAAATTTGCAGTAAACAAATCAAACAAGCCACTTTTTTGGGTGTTTGAAAGTGAACTCCTTTGAATTGGCAATAGAATCTGTGAACAATTATCAGGAGCATCTATATTTGATGCATCGGAGTGGCCTTCCTGTATCCTAATCGGGTACTTGTAGTACATGCTAACCCCTTTACATTTGGTGTATTTCTTATAGTCCCAAAAATAATGATCATTTGTGCTACCATTGTTATCTACACTGTTACTACATTTGACCTAGGTAAGATAGTGGTTGGTCCCAAATGTGATAGCAGGAGAACATGGAAATGATAGACTTCTATCAAGAGAATGGCAACTATTTCTTGCAAACAAATCATTGAGCCTAAGATTTGAAACACTAAAAGTATTGTCAAACGACCACTGTTCTAGAGCCGCGTAAATATTTTCTTCCAAATAAACTAATAAAATAAACATGCAGGACCAAATATGAAAGATCTCATGATAGGAAGAAATCTGCGGAGATCATGGCATATATGGAAAGAATCAAATCAGATATGCAGATGAGGTTGAAGGACCCCAAAATATGGGACCAAAAGATACTCATACTAGGATCAGATCCCAAAGAGAAATCAAGGGAGAAAATTAGTACATGGCAAGATTTCATGAAGAAAAATAATGAAAAGGATCGTATTCTTCTCATGGATAGATCTGATATGGACATGTATGAATTTGACTCTTCACTACGGCAAAGGAAATGACGTATCGCATGCATGAACATATCTGATATGGATATGCTAATGATATGATCCCTCAATCTAAGAATCCATACACATTCTTGATTGAAAGAAAATTCCTTGGATGTTCCTTCTAGAGAAAAAACATAGTAGAAAATGAAGACTATATAAAGGCATTGACGATAGAAGTACACAACTTCATAGGAAGCTATCACTGTCTTATCTTTTAGTCTTCATAAAGCTTTGTAATTCTCTCAGTTTATAATAGTTACAAAAAAAAAAAGATTAAGTCAGTTCATTATTTATACCAGTCGAGACTGTGTCACAAGATCTTTATAACAAAATATTGAGATTCAAAATTTGTTCATTTCTACTGTAATTCATTCTTAATGTTAAGCTCTAAAGGAAACCCTTGCAACCCAAGGGGCCTAGAATAAGCACTACACTGGTGATCCGAACCAGTATAAAATTATTTCTTTATTATATTTCAATTTATGCTTTTAGTTTAATTCTATCTTATTATGTATACTAACTTGCAGGAGAGTTGACTGACGAAATCGATCAGTCGACTTAGAAAAATGTTTTTCCTCTTGAATTTTAATTGGTATCAAAGGAGGTCTCATAGTAAAAAGTTGCTTAACTACATGTGTGTAAAGATCAAATGGCCAACTACCAGATTCCTGAAGCACTCCTTCAAGATGGACACGCTTCAACTAGACCACCCTATTTTAATGGACAACACTACTCGTACTAGAAGAACAAGTTTTAAATTTTCATGTAGTCAACTGATTTTCAGGCTTGGGTGGTCATCAAGAAGGGACCAAAGTCTATACCTGGACTGAAGGACAAACAAAAAGAAAAAGAATCCAGTCGTATGGATGTGGACGATTTAAAATTTTTTGAAATCACCAAGGAATAATAGGAGGTAATTAAAACTAATGTTAGAGTTATAAGTTTACTTTATTATGCAGTTAGTAGAGTATAATACGATAACATATCAACTTGTAAAATGTCCAAAGAAATGTGGGACAAATTTGGAGTGGCTTATGAGGGTACTACCAAAGTAAAGGAAACAAGAATTAGTGCTCTAGTCAATGAGTATGAACTTTTCAAAATGAAAGAAAATGAAGGAGTGGAGTTAATGTTCGTTCGATTCAGTATAACCTTTTGTGAACTAAAGTCTTTGGGGATGATTTATTCAAATAGTCTTTAGGTTAAGAAACTAGTGAGGAGTCTTCCAAAAGCATGGGAAGCCAAGGCAACCATTCTAGAGGATGGAGATCTTCATAACATGACATATGATGAACTGTGAGATAATCTTTTTACTTATAAATAAAGTCATATATAAACAAGTACAACAAGGAGAATAAAATTTTTTGGTAGTCTTCAGTGCCGTAAGCCCCGGAGAAGGCGAGAACATAGATGAGGTTAACACAAAGAATGACTCTTATAAATCATGGCTTCAGGCAAATCCTGAGACAAAGACATCAAATACCTCAAACTATTAAAAACAATGAATTCACAAGAAATGATAATTTTTGTTATCATTACAACAAATTGGGTCATATCAAAAGTAAACTATATTGAATTAAGGAGATGATCATCCAAGAAAAACATAAACTTTGGAGATTGGAGTGATAAAGATGAAACTAAATTTGATGCAAAAATAATAAATATGTGTTTTATAGCAATAGGTGATTCCAGTGAGGTAAGACCTTTTGACTGCCAAGATTGCGACCTTTTTCAAATAAATCTTGATATGATTACTGATAAACTTCAAAAGATTACTGATGAGTACAACAAAATTGCTCAAAAAAAGAAAATTAGCAAATTCAGCTAAAAAGAAGAGTTAAAGAATAAAGAAGGAACTGGCATATTCAACTTGAATCAAACCAAATAGAAATAGTCTTGCTTTAAAAAACTTCAAAAAGAACTTGATGATGTAAAAATTCAATGAAACAACATTAGAAAATCATCAAATCATAGTTCTATCAAGTCAAATGTTTAAAAAGTTAAATCAACCTCTTTCACTGATTCATTAAATTTTGTTGAAACTTTTTTTCATGGAAGTATCTGCTACACTTAAACAAAAGGGGGAACAAATTGAATAACCGCAAACAACGATAAAAAATAATATGAATTTGAAGGCATAGAAGTACATCTAACCCTTAAAGACCTGTGACAACTTGGGTAACTAAACAAACTTAATCTTTTTATTTTGCAGGAACATGTCTGCAAAAACTAAAAAAGAAAAATGTTGGTAATAAACAGTTGATGTTCCAGATATATGACTGAAAAGAAAGAAAACTTCAGTGCCCTAAAGAAATTTGAAGGTGGATCTATCAGATTTAGCGATAATGCTAAAGGAGAAGTAACAGGAGTCAACTTTGTAAAACTTAGCTCTTTTTGTAAGCTCATTGAAGTTTATCTCACAGATGGACTCAGACAAAACTTATTGAGAATTAGTCAGCTTTGTGAAGTAAGATTTGGTGTATCTTTTATTATTGAAAATTTCTCTATCAAGCATGAAAAAGAAAAGTCACTCTCATTGGTGATCGTGTCGATAATACTTACATTTTGAATAATCACTGACATGACAAAACCTGTTGACAATTAGTCAGCTTTGTGATGTAGGATTTGGTGTATCTTTTATTGTTGAAAATTGCTCTATCAAGCATGAAAAAAGAAAATCACTCTCATTGGTGATCATGTCGATAATATTTACATTCTGAATAATCACTGACATGTCTCACTTTTCAAACTAGTGATACCTAGTTGTGGCATAGAAAATTTGGGTATGCCAACATGTATTCCATTGAAAAGCTGTCTAGACTTGAATTTGTGAATAGTTTACCAAAACTAGAGTTTGAAAAAAACCATATATGTGACACTTGTCAACTTGGTAAATAGACTTGGACATTCTTTAAAGTCAAAGACATTGTCAGTATGACCAAACCTCTTCAAACGATCCACATGGATCTATTTGGTCCCACTAAAACTACTAGTATTGGTTGAAAAAGATATGTGTTTGTTATAGTTGATGACTTTTCTCGATTTACCTGGGTAATGTTTTTTGCTCATAAACATGAATATTTTACTAATTTTTAGATCTTTTGTAGAAAAGTACAAAGAGAAGAAGGGTATTTTATCACATATATTCATAGTGATCATGGAGGAGAATTTAAAAACAAAACCTTTGAAGATTACTATGCTTAAAATGGTTACTCTCAAAACTTCTCCTCTTCTTGATATCCTCAACAAAATAGTGTGATGGAACAAAAAAACAGATCCCTCTAGGATATTGCATGAACTATGTTACTTGAACCAAACTTACCTGATCACTTTTGGGCAGAAGAAATAAGCACGGTATGCCACATTCTTAATAGGTGTCTCATTAGGCCCTTCCTAAGGAAAACACCCTACAAACTGTGGAGAGAAAAGAAGACAAACATCAACTAGTTTATTCTTTTGAATGAAAATACTTCATTCACAATAATGGTAAGAATAATTTGGGAAAATTTGATCCACAAAGTGATGAAGGTACTTTTCTAGGTTATTCTCCTACTAGTGCCTATAGAGCTTTTAATAAATGAACCCTATGTGTTGAATAATCTATGCACATAAGTTTTTATGAATCTAATCTCATTTCTATGAGCTTGAGTTTTGATCAGGAATAAGTGAATGTCTCCCAACATAAAGTGTCTTAAAAAATAGCACCGAAACAAACCAACTCAGAGTCGACTATTGCTCAACTAGAGTCAGCTCCAGTCATTGAATCAACTAAAATAAATATTCCAAGAGAATGGATACACATGCAAACTTCCCAAATAAATTCATCATTGAAGATCCAAAGAATTAGATACAAATAAGAGTCTCCCAAAGAAACCAAGCATCAGTGGCCCTTATGTTTCAAATTGAACCAAAAAAAGTTAATGAGACTATCAAAGACAAATCATGGGTAATAGAAATAAAGGAAGAATTGGATCAAATTAAAAGAAATCAAGTCTAAAATATGGTTGAGAAACCTAAAAATTGCTTAATTGTTAAAACCATATGGTTCTATAGAGACAAAATGAATGAGGAAGGTAAGATCATCAACAACAATGCCAGGTTGGTGAGGTTATTCTCAGTAAGAAGGTATTATGTCATGACTCGAGCCGAAACCCTGACCGCAATGGGCATCCCAAACCATGGAGGCTTGGGCGCCCCTAATGATCTGGAAATCATGACAACGTTCATACAATATAAAAAAATATAGAAAATTATCATATGGGTACATGTTCAATCTTATATTTCAACTGAACAATATGAAAGGAAGTTTTTAACATTTAAAACACAAGACGCTAGTCTGCAAAATTTGTAACAATACTAGAACCAATATCTATCAACAATTAGGACAAGTCCCCCAGTTGGACCATAAATGGAAAATAAATAAAAATGTCTTATAAATCAGGCCTTCCAGAATAGGGAAGGATCACCAACGACAACTCTCAGACACACCAAACTACTGCCTAGCGGGACCCTAGGACTTTGCCATAGATCCTAAAAATATAGGTATTAGTACTGGTGTAATGGTACGTAGAGCAATCCAAAATAACATAATTTTATATGACATAAGTGAGAGAAATCTATGAAATATTTTTACATATGATACACGAAAATGCATGGGCATACTTAAAAGGCTTTGAAGCGTTTCTTTGAAAACATGAACTACTCTTTTTTTACTTCTAAGCTAGGTGGTACATCCTACAATTCTGATATTCCATGAGCTATATAAAATCCTCCTTTAACTCGATGGCCAA
This sequence comes from Capsicum chinense, assembly GCA_026120095.1. Classification (NCBI taxonomy): domain Eukaryota; kingdom Viridiplantae; phylum Streptophyta; class Magnoliopsida; order Solanales; family Solanaceae; genus Capsicum; species Capsicum chinense. The sequence continues at coordinate 120,591,600 of JAPEIP010000006.1, forward strand.
GCCCCCAATCTAAGTTTTCCGCAAAGGTTGGAGTTTCTAATTTCGATACATCACAGGGCACTAGGCCAACGTATAATCCCTCTTTAGGACATAATAACCCGTATCGGCAAACCACGATTTTAGGTAATGAGTTTTCTGAACTCGTGCCTTCTTTGGGTAACCACCGAACATCTTTTACGCCTATTTTTAACATTTTAAACATGCATCTTTTTGAAATCAAATTTAAAAAATATAAATAAAATCTGACTTCTATTCTATTCTGAGTCTGTTATGGCATTATCTATTTTGGTATCATCATACTAAGACTTTCAAGTCATATCATCTAAGCCATAAAATATCATGTACAACTCTTTCATTCAAAATAATATTCAGACCACCAAAATATTCAAATAGTACAAGAGGATTCATATTTCAAAACATATGTCAAACCATGTAATGATTCTTATTTTTCAACATTTCAACAAATGGTGGTCAATTTCTCAAAACAATCATGTGATTCCTTTGATTGTGTAATACCCCGTATTTCTCAAGCTTAACTTAACTCACAGTTCATGAGTTATCTGCTATAAAATTTATGAAATACTTAGTAATTTTCTATTTAGATCCTACCATTGTGTAGAAAATTGAATTAGCTTTCCAACGATATAAAATTCACCTAAATCCGATAACCGGGTGAGGAGTTATGACTATTTTAAGTTTTAGTCATTAAACACCATTATTCAGGTCAGTAGCGCATCACAGAGTATGTCAGAATGACAATTGTCAGTTTCTAGTAAGGTAACATTATACTGGCATGTTGCGCCACCAACTAATTTCTCAATTGTTAAAATCCAGTGTTGCTTCGCTATATTGGCGCGTCGCGCCAAGGACCCAATCCACAATTGTCAATTTCCAGTAAAGCAATGCGGTGTACCACGTCGCGCCAAGCTTCCAGGCCCCATCTAGTATTGGAAAATAATTCCACTGCATCATGCCACCAACCACATTTCCAGTTGTCATATTTCAGTGGCTTGACGCGATAGTGGCGCGTCGCGCTAGGTGCTTAAATCGAGAATTTTTAGTAATGATTTAAAATCATTCCCAGGGGTAATTGGGTATTTTTCCATGACCCAAGTCTGCTTTTAACACATAAATTAGCCCAAATTAACCTAGTTACATTATTATTATTCAATTTTCCCCAAAATCAAAGCATTCTCTCTCAAGAAAGCAAACCCTAGCTTCAAGAATCAAGGTCAAAACTCAAGAATTTCTTCAAGAACCTTCAAGAATTAACTTTCCAAGGTATGTTAGGTGTTCATCTATGGGTCTCTTTCAAGCATAGAGTCCAAAAATCCATTTTTAAAACTTCAAGAGTTATGATTTATGATTTTTATGCTTGGAATTGAATGTATTTGTGATTATGATAGTAATTGGGATCCAATACATGTTTAATTATAAGTTTCCATGAAATTAAGATAGTTATGTGGTGAATTATATGAATTACATGTTTAACCTTGAATTTAAAATTGAATGTTGTAGTAATGATTACATGTGTTGACCATCATCATGCGAAATACTCCATGCTCCCCAAGTGTTTGCTAAAATGTCTATGTGAAGTAGATAGTGGAATTTTGACATGTCATTATGTGGTCTTAATCTTGTACAAGATTATGCCTTACAAGTGTTTGATGAAATGACTTTATGAATGAACTATAGACAAGTGTACATTGTTGTGTATCTCAAGATCATGCTATGCTTTATTTTTCATGCTATCGAGTCCTGAGGGTATTTAATACCCGATAATTTAGCTGTTTACCTAGAGCCAATGTCAGTTATAGAATAGTCTTAGTCCTTTCATGATCAGTAGTACTCTTAGTCAGTTACAGAACTCAGGCTAATTCAATAAACTCAGTATCAATTCAGTCCAATTCAGTATACTCAGTTCAATGTATTTCAGTTGGGAGTAGGATTCAGCACTGAGTGAACCAAGGATGGGGGCTCACCCACTAAAAGAGGGTGTGATCCTTAGAAGCAATCCTTGTATTCTAGAATTACGTAGCCAGCATAGGTTGAGACATTAAAACTTCCAGTTGAGGGTTGATGAGGTATTTTAACCTATCAGATGAAGGTTCCACCATTCTTACTAGAGTACCTGCCAGATGAGGGTAATTCTATGGTGTCTTTACCCGTGGCATGGTACTGACACCCTTTCAACTGGGATTATAGGCTGGACTCTAACTTAGTTATCTTATTTGGGGCATGTCAGTTAGATGATTACCTCCCACAGTCTCAATTTCAGTCTTCAAAATAGAACTCAATTTAGTTCTTCAAAATCAGGATTGTCACATACAGTCAACCAATATCAGTAACTTCAGATATTAGTTACTCAGTATCAAAACTCAGTACTTAGCTTTAGATAAGCTTAGTTACAATATTTATTTGTATGTACAGTAGTGCATACTCAGTATTTACATAGTATCAGTTAACCATGTACTCTTATGTTCAGTTACTCTATACCATACAGTAAGTTATTGTTCATGCATATGAACCCTTGCATCCAGCCTTACCCCATTTAGCATACCAATACATTCCACGTACTGACGCATACTTTTCTTTATGATATAATGTCTTATTTCATAGGTTCGCACACTAAGGTTCCTGACTACATATAGATAGATCCAGATTCAGCCAACAGTAGATTTTATAGTGATTCCTCATCATTTAAGGATATTCCCTTATTTCATTATTACAGTAGACTTAGTATTTTAGTAGATGGAGTTAGTTGGGGGATTGTCCCATCAACTCTACTTTTAAAAAGTTTCATATTAGAGTATTTTCAGATTAGTTTTCAGATAGTGTTCAATTTTATAGATTGTTGTTTCAGTTGATACACTTTATCAGTATTTACGGATTTTGAACCTTATGGAATTTCAACCTATTTTTCCATATTTATTATAGTATCATATTTTTGTGCTCATAGCAGATATCAGTCATGGATGATCTTGTGGTCTTTTGGGGTCCTAAGCATCGTATAGCATCCGGGGTACAGACTCAGGGCATTATAAACTTTGTATCAGAGCCTAAGGTTCAACTGAGTCCTAGAAAGTCTGTAAGCCGCATCTAATAGAGTCTTGGACATAGGTGTGTAGCGCTACACTTATGGACAGGATGCTATGAGATGTTTTAGGAAAAGTTTCCCTTCTTCTAGTATTCATGTCATGTGAGCAAGCATGAGCTTAAGTTAAACTCATAGTCTAATCCATTTTTTTCTTTCGTATACAGTACATGCCTCCCAAAAATACTAATGAAAGGAGAATAAAAAATCATTCAGCACCTCAACCCATTCAGGTAGATCCCCTAGACGAGCATATCTCCCATGCAGAATTCAGAGTTGCATTTACTACTCTACCCAATCCCCTAGTAGCTCAGAATGAATGGCCAGCTCCTGTTCAGGCCAACCTAGTGGCCAATACTACTGTAGCTAAGATTTGGGACTTCACTCGAATGAATCCTTCCCTATTCTCATGATCTAAGTCAGAAGAGAATCCATAAGAGTTACTCGATCAGGTTTAGAAACTCATAGATATTATGGGAGTAACTTCCAGTGAGAGTGTCGAGTTAGCTGCCTATCAGCTATAAGATGTAGCTCATATGTGGTTTAAGTAGTGAAAGGTAGAAAAAGGCATAGATGCATATCCCATAGAGTGGGAAGAGTTTTCTACTACTTTTCTAGAGAGATTCTTTTCCTTAAAGATGAGAGAAGCCAAGGTGTTAGAGTTTATCAACCTCAAGCAAGACAGTATGACCGTGAAAAAGGATTCCCTTAATTTTACTCAGTTAGGCAGGTATGCTACCCATGTAGTAGCAGACAGTAGGTCTAAAATGAGCAAGTTCGTATTTGGGGTGTAAGATAGTTAAGGAGTGCAGAACAATGATGTTGATTAAAGAGATGGACATATCTAGGCTCATGGTCTATGTTCAGCAGATAGAAGAGGCTAAGATTAGAGAGAAAGAGAGAGAAAGAGAAAGAACAAGAGAGTTAGAACAAATAGCTTCAATTTTAATCAGCCTAAGTTAGAGGGCAGTAATCGTTCCCAGCTTTGCCTGTAATCTTTAGTTCCAATTCTATCCTCAGACAGTGCTCTAATTTCTAAGTTTAGAAATGGTAATAAAAATAGGGTACAAGGTTCTAAATCTCAGGGTAGTATTAACAGTGCTCAAACAAATCGTCTATGTCAATAATATGAAAAGAACCATCAGGGTATCTGCAGAGCTAGCAATGATGTTTGTTTTGGGTATGGAAAGCCAGGACAAAGAGTTAGAGATTATCCTCAATCAGGTTCTCAGGGTCAGTATAATCATGTCTCAGCTCAGTCTGGTCACCCGAATCAGCAGGTTGCCACTTCTAGTGTCACCAGTGGGCAATGCCCAAATAGGATTTATGAACTTCAATCCAAACAAGATCAAGAAAATTCTCCTAATGTGGTCACTGGTACGTTACAATATCTTCTATTTACATGTTTATGCCTTGTTAGATCCAGGGGCTTCTTTGTCTTTCATTACTCCTTTTATAGCCATTAACTTCAGAGTCAGTCTAGAAATTCTAGCAAAGCCATTCTTAGTTTCTATCCCAGTTGCTAAATCTATCGTAGCCCGCCGGGTATACAGGAACTGTCCGGTTATGATATCTCAAAAAGTTACTTTAGCAGAACTTGTAGAGCTAGAGATGACAGATTTTGATGTCATTCACGACATAGATTGGATCCACTCATGTTATGCCTTAGTTGATTGTAGAAACAGAATAGTTCATTTTTAGTTTCCAAATGAACTAGTCCTTGAATGAAGGGGTAGTACCACAATGCTTAAGGGTCAGTTGATTTCATACCTTAAAGCGAGAAAAATGATATCCAAGGGATGTATCTACCATCTTGTGTAAGTCAAAGACTCTAACTCAGAAACTCTAACTCTTGAGTCAGTTCCAGTAGAAAATGAATTCTCAGATGTATTTCCCGAAGATCTTCCTAGAGTTCCTCCTGTTAGGGAAATAGACTTTGAAAATAGACCTTCTTCCAGATACTCAACCTATATCTATTCCGTCATACAGAATGGCACCATCAAAATCAAAAAGTTAAAAGAACAATTGGAGGATCTCCTAGATGAGGGATTCATTAGACCCAGCCAATCTTTTTTGTGAATAAGAAAGATGGTTCTCTCAGAATGTATATAGAGTACCGTCAGTTAAAAAATGTTACAGTCAAGAATAAGTACCCACTTCCCAAAATTGATGACTTGTTTGACCAACTTTAGGGTACTAGTTAATTTTCTAAGATAAACCTCAGATCAGGCTATCATCAGCTCGGAGTTGGAGAATGTGACATTCCAAATACATCTTTCCAAACCCGGTATGATCACTTTGAGTTCTTAGTCATGTTTTTTAGTCTTACTAACGCCCCAACAGCTTTCATATACTTTAATGAATCGCGTGTTCAAGTAGTACTTGGACATGTTTTTTACAGTCGTCATTGATAACATTCTTATCTATTCCCGTAGCGAGAACGATCATCTAGATCACCTCAGAATCGTACTTTAGATTCTCAAAACTCATTGGTTGTTTACTAAATTCAGTATGTGTAAATTTTGACTAAGGTCAATAGCATTCCTTAGTTATATTATCTATGGTGGTGGCATTAGAGTTGATTCTCAAAAGACCAACGCGGTGAGAAACAAGCCTAGACCCATCTCTCCATCAGATATCAAGAGTTTCTTGGGTTTAGCTAGCTATTACCGTTAGTTTGTTGAAGGGTTCTCGTCTATTGGATCCCCCATGTCCATATTGACTTAGAAAAAAGTACAATTTCAGTGGTCAGATTCCTACGAGAAGAGTTTTTAGGAGTTGAAGACTCGACTCACCTCAGCCCCAATGTTGACTCTACCAGATGGTTTAGATAGTTTTGTTGTGTACTGTGATGCATCTAGAGTAGGTTTCGGTTATGATCTCATGCATAGAGGTAAGGTCATAGTCTTTGCCTCTAGATAGCTTAAGCCCTATGAGAAGATTTATCTGACTCATGATCTTGAGCTAGCAGCTGTAGTGTTTTTCTTAAAGATTTGGAGGCACTATTTGTATGGGGTGCCTGAAGATGTGTTCATAGATCACAAGAGCTTACATTGTGTCTTTTCTCAGATAGATTTAAATTTCCATCAGATAAGGTGGTTACAGTTATTGAAAGATTATGACATGAGTATTCTGTATCATTTGAGAAAAGCCAATGTAATGGCTGATGCTCTCAGTAGACTGTCTATGGGTAGTGTTGCTGATGTTGAGGATAGTAAGAAAAAGTTAGTTAAGGAAGTTCATCATTTTTCCTAACTAGATGTCCGCTTAGTCGATGCAGCAGAAGGTAGTGTATGGGTGCAGAACAAATTTGAATCATCTCTAGTGTCCAAAGTAAAGAAAAAGAAGGATAGAGATCCCAATCTAGTTAAGTTGAAAGAGTCAATTAAAGATATAAAAATAGAGGTTTTCTCCCAAGAAGATCTATTATTTTGCTTTGCCAGGGTCGGCTATATGTGTATGGTGTAGATGACTTGCGGAACTGAATTCTTGCAGAAGTGCATGGTGCGCGATACTGTATTCATCCAGGGGCCACTAAAAGGTACCACGATATATGAGAGATCTATTGGTGGATTGGGATGAAGAGAGATATTATAGAGTTTGTAGTTAAGTGCTCTACGTGTTAGTAGGTTAAGAATGAGCACCAGAAGCCTAGTGAGTCCATACAGGAGTTCAGTATTCCCACATGGAAATGGAAAGAAGTGAACATGGAATTTGTGATGGGTTTACCTCATACTTGTCATCAGCATGATTCCATTTGGGTTATCATAGACAGGATGACCAAATTAGCTCATTTCTTACCAGTTCATACATCATTTTCAACCGAGGACTATGCCAAACTCTATATCAGAGAGTTGGTCAAGTTACACAGAGTCCCAATATCCATCATCTTAGATAGAGGTACCCAGTTCACCTCATATTTCTGGAAATCATTCCAAAAGGGTCTTGGTAACCGAGTTCACCTCAGTACAGCTTTCCATCCTTAGATAGATGGTCAAGCAGAAAGGACCATTCAAACTCTAGACGATATGCTAAGAGCATGCATTGTCAATTTTAAGGGTAGTTGGGATGACCACCTGCCTTTGATCGAGTTCACATACAATAACAACTATCATTCCAGTATTCAGATGGATCCATTTAAGGATGTCTACGGTAGGAGATATAGATCTCCAATTGGTTGGTTTGAGGTAGGTGAGGCTGTAGTAGTAGGTCCTAACCTAGTATTCGATGCCTAGATAATGTTAAATTAATAAGAGAAAGACTTAGAGCTACCCAGAACGGACAGAAATCATACACAGATGTGCAGAGAAAGGATCTCAGATTTGAGATCGGTGATTTTGTATTCTCGAAAATCTATCCCATGAAGGGGTTAAAGAGGTCGGCAAGAAGGGAAAGCTCAGTCCTTGATATATCGGTCCTTACATAATTCTCAGTAATTTCTAAAAAGTAGCTTATGAGCTTAAGTTACCTTCAGACTTAGCTTCAGTGCACCCAGTATTCCACGTCTCTTTGCTAAAGAAATGCATTGGCGACCCAGCAGTCATAGTTCCCTTAGAGAGCATAGATATTCTGAAAGATCTCTCTTTCAAAGAGGTTCTGGTCCAAATCCTCGATGGTCAAATTTGTAGAATGAGGAACAAAGAAGTTCCCTTAGTCAAAGTCCTTTGGTAGAATTAGTCCGTAGAGGGAGCTACTTGGGAAGCAAAAAAAGACATGCGGACCAAGTATCCTCACCTCTTCTCCGCAACATCAGATCCATCTTAAGGTAACCATTACCATTGCATATTCAGTCATGCATTCATTACCATTGCATATTCAGTCATGCATTCATGAATTAGTTCAGTCATGTACTCATGCATCAGATAAGCATGTTCAGTATGAAAACCTGGCTTATCAGTAGCTTCAGTCACGTATTCCATGCATCAGATATGCATGTTCAGTGTAAAAGATTAGTTTGTCAGTAGCTCAGTCATGTATTTATGCATTAGATATGCATGTTTCGTATGTAAACTCATTCTATAGTGTCTCATCTTAATTAGTCTCATTCAAGGATGAATGTTCCCAAGTGGGCGATAATATTATACTCCATATTTATTAAGATTAACTTAACACTTAGTTCATGAGTTATCCGATATAATTTTTTTGAAATACTCAGTATTTTTTAGTTTAGAGCTTTCTATCGAGTAGGAAATTTAATTAGCTTTCCAACGATATAAAATGCACCTAAATTTGATAACCGGGTGAGAGATTATGACTATTTAAGTTTCAGTCATTAAACACCGTTGTTCAGGCCAGTAGCACATCACGGAGTATGCCAAAATGGTAATTGTTAGTTTCCAGTGAGGTACCGCGATACCAGCATGCCGTGCCACTAGCTAATTTCCTAATTGTAAAAATCCAGTGTTGCGCCGTGATATTGGGGCGTTGCAGCAAGGATTTCTTCAAAATCAAACCCTAGCTTCAAGAATCAAGGTCAAAACTCAAGAATTTCTTCAAGGAACTTTAAGAATTAACTTTCCAAGGTATGTTAGGTGTTCATCTATGGGTCTCTTTCAACCATAGAGTTCAAAAATCCATTTTTAAAACTTCAAGAGTTATGATTTATGATTTTCATGCTTGGAATTACATGTATTCGTGATTATGATAGTAATTGGGATCCAATGCATGTTTAATTATATGTTTCCATGAAATTAAGATATTTATGTGGTGAATTATATGAATTTCATGTTTAACCTTGAATTTAAAATTGAATGTTGTAGTAATGATTACATGTGTTGACCATCACATGTGAAATACTCCATGTTCCCCAAGTGTTTGCTAAAATGCCTATGTGAAGTAGATAGTGGAATTTTGACATGTCATTATGTGGTCCCAATCTTGTACAAGCTTATTCCTTACAAGTGTTTGATGAAATGACTTTATGAATGAATTATGGACAAGTGTACATTGTTGTTTATCTCAAGATTATGCTATGCTTTATTTTTCATGATATCGAGTCCTGAGGTATTAATACCCGATAATTTAGCAATTTACCTTGAGCCAGTGTCAGTTATAAAATAGTCTCAGTCCTGTCACGATCAGTAATACTCTTAGTCTATAATAGAACTCAGTCAGTTATAGAACTAAGGAAATTCAGTAAACTCAGTATAAGTTTAGTCCAGTTTAGTATACTTAGTTCAGTGTCTTTCAGTTGGGAGTACGATTCAGCACTGAGTGAACCCAAGGATGGGGGTTCACCTCCCAGAAAAGGGTGTGATCCTTAGAAACAATCCTTGTATTCCAGAACTACGTAGCCAAGATAGCTTGAGACATCAAACCTTCCAGTTGAGGGTTGATGTGGTGTTTTAACCTGTCAGATGAAGGTTCCGCTGGTCTCATTAGAGTACCTGCCAGATAAGGGTAACTCTTAAGTGTCTTTACCTATGGCACGGTATTGATACCCTTCCAACTGGGGTCACAGGTTGGACCCCAACTCAGTTATCTTATTTGGGGCATGTCGGTTAGATGATTACCTCCCACAGTCTCAATTTTAGTCTTCAGAATAGAACTCAGTTCAGTTCTATAGAATCAGGACTGTACAATCAACCAATATCACTAACTTCAGATATCAGTTACTCAGTATCATAGCTCAGAACTTCACGTTAGATAAGCTTAGTCACAATATTTATTTATTTGCACATTAGCTCATACTCAGTATTTACAGTAGTATCAGTTAACCATATACTGTTATGTTTAGTTACTCTATACCATGTAGTAAGTTATTTTTCATGCATATGAACCCTTGCATCCAGCCTTACCCCATCTAGCATACCAGTACATTTCACATACTGACGCATACTTTTTCTTTACGCTATGATGTCTTATATGATAGGTTCGCACGGTCAGGTTCCTGACCACGTATAGATAGAGACAGATTCAGCCAATAATAGATTTAGTAGTAAGTCCTTATCATTCAAGGATATTCTTTCATTTTATTATTACAGTAGACTCAGTATTTTAGTAGATGGAGTTAGTTGGGGTATTGTCCCATCAACTCCACTTTCTGATAGTTTCAGATTAGCGACTTTTTAGGCTAGTTTTAAAATAGTGTTCAGTTTTACATATTGTTATTTCAATTGATATACTTTATCAGTATTTACAGATTTTGAATCTTATGGCATTTCATCCTATTTTTTCTGCATTTATTACAATATCATATTTCAGTGCTCACAGCAGATATCAGTCATGGGTTAGCTTGTGGTCCTTTGGGGTCGTAAACATCGTGTAGAGTCCAGGGTACAGACTCGGGGCACTAAAGATTATCACATTTAGCATTTAAAAACAAAAAATTATCCCTCCCATCAATTCTCAACCAACATAAAGTTCATATAATGTAGTAAAGCTCTTGACTCATACTTTAAGACATGCAATATAGTAACCCATAACTTGTAAATCAAGAAGTATCACAAGGAGAGAGGGAAAATTCATTATTCATGCGCTCAATTCATATTTCAAAACTGAAAATCATATATATATATACACAAAAGAAAATCACGATTCAAGGGAAGGCCCTAAGACCAAAACATTATATCATTGTAATGAATTCATAATGCATATTCTTTGAATTGTTCTCAAAACCCTTCTTGAATATATTATTTTCTAAAACTTAAATACTTAATAAACACTTCCACCATGCCCATGTAGTTTAGGAAAAACCCCATGTACCTTAGATGAATAAATTTGAAGGATAGAACCCGAATCTTGATTTGTTTCTTGAAAAACTTGGCTTAAGAGTTTAATTCTTGATCTTTGGGGGAGGAGTTAGGGTTTTGTTCTTGATGAATTTAAGCAATTTTGGGCATATAATGCCTTAATAATGTTTTAATCATCTGCTAACACAACTTAGGGTTATGTGGAAAAGTCTAAAGTACCCTTTGGAATTGAATTTTTCAACAGAATCCTGCTTTCAAAGCTCACCGCAATGCGCCACTATCTCGGTGGCTTACTGATTTTGACGAAAATGATCATAACTTTTTGATTGGGTATCGGATTAAGGCGAAATTGGTATCATTGGAAGCTGACTCAATTATATATAATTTGGTGGGTCTTGAGCTGAAAAATTACACATATATCAAAAGTTATACACATTCAAAGTTAACCCTTGTAGAATCGAATACCAAACTTTGGACGATTCAAAGGCTCTTAGCTCAACTTTGCTCTAAGTGATTTCTATGAATATTTTTTACCTCATAATCACTTAACACACTAGGAAAAACATCATGACACATGAATTTAAATGTGAATCATTGGATTAGAGTTTACATACTTAGGAACGACGGTCCGATTTCTAGCTCGAAAATATGGGTGTTACATTATCTTCTCCTTGGGATCATTCATCCCTGAATGATGGGTAGGGACTGGTTGAAACTCTAAAAAGTGTAGAATAAGAACGTAATCTCACATTGAACATTTTTCTTCAATAAAATATGTAAAGACATCAAACAAGCTTCATGATAACCCTTAGTAAAACATGTAAGCACGAAGCATGAGGTATGATACTTTACATAGGGTTGATCTTACACATGAGTTATATAAATCATAATCATCACAACATAAGGCATAATTTTATTTGGTGATAATAGGCCTGATTTAAATTGGTACTAATCATGAAATAAGGTTTCATGGAAGATATGGATAAAAACATTCTCCACCTTCCATGATACGACGAATAGAGTTTAACTTAAAGACCCTACTTGGCTATTCCCCAATATTAAACAACATACTTCATCCTTTCCATTTTATATTTCTACCATTACACATCTAAACATAAGAGATTGCATCCCACTGTATGGTACTTCTAGGCTGAAGCCTAACTTAGAGAAAAGAGGTGCTAGTTTAAGCTATGGGACCCCATCATATAAGCATATTACTTTACCTTATCACTACCATTAAACACCATCGGGTTTTTAATTCAGGTAATACTGACCACACAGTACATGGGTTGGTTTGTCATTATTCTTGATATTCAAGCCTATCATTACTGCACCCACTTTATGCATTTCCCCTACTAAGACCAGCAAATTCAATCACTTTCACAAAGATTTTTTCTATATATCTCCTTTCTAACTATTTTTCATAATGAAAGTCCATCCTCTTCTTTCCCCTATCACCAATAACCTTAGCTAAGGAGATCAAATCAAAACTTTCACATTCAAGAATATCTACTTCCCCTTCCTAAGTCACTACTACTCTTCCATAACAACTATCATATTATTCTTCGGAGGGTCATTGAGGGACCTGAGCATATGCATCAAGCAAATGAGTAATACTATTTAATTATAACATATACTTATTGCAACACTCAAGGTGGGATATGTGATGAAAATACAATACAATAAACCCAAAGTGATACATATATAAAGTGTCTGGATATTAAAGAGAGATTCGTTCAGACGTAAACTTACACAACATGACTTCCTAGGACTGGGCACAGTGAGAAACATGTGAGCATATATTATGAGGGGTATAACATGAAAGCGGAACTTAAGGGGTCAGTGGATGAGACAAGGATTACCACTTGAAGCTATTGCTTCTTATTTTTAGAACTACCATAGTCATGAGTTTGCATAAACTTTATCGCGTTATCTAAACCCAACATAGTATGATTCGGTGACATATAGAAATATTTTTTCTTAGGTCCAAGCATGATGTGAGACATGGATTTTTTATGGATCATGAGCAACATAACATAGGGCTTGACTACTTGAAAGATTAGGTTACTGAGACATCATTTCTACTAGTTTGGCAGTCGGATCATAACATAAGTTGCATAGATAACTAGGACTTTGGGCATAGGTACGACTTCAATATATAAGACATTTTAGAATATCCTCATTAAATTGAAATAGGAGGAGATTTCTTGAATAGGAATAGATTTTGTCATGACTCCTTCCTGAAACTAGACACTTTAAGAAAATTTGGGAACTACCTTAATTCACCATCTCCCCCTTAGATCAAAGTTACAATCCTAGACTTGAGAATATATCTTCTCACTAAATCTACAATCACAATACTCAATATAATAGGGTATTTCCATACTTATAACCGCTAAACTCCCCTGATAAACTTTACACCGAAGGCATTGCTTTACCAAAATGCTACTCTTATCTTATGCTAGCCTCTATAACTATCACCCTATCACCCCCACTCTCATGAGCATACATATCCACAATTCTTATCACCTAATAAATCATTCTTCACTACTTGACATGCCAACGCTAGACCTCTACTCACATACTTACACTCTTAACAAAATTTGTAGAACTATATCAAAGGCACATGTTTCCTACCTATATTTCCTTAATTAAACTCTAAAGATCACCATACAACAACTTCTGAGACTTTTCCATACTACAAAATTCGAGTATGTGAACTAGGTACATATGACACTTATACATAGATAAATCTTATCTAACAACATACTACCTAGGAGTTTCAACCTATTCTTATTTACTCATACCCTTAACCACTTAATGATTCAACCATAATTTATCATTTTTATTTTGTTCTCACGTATGCATATACATCATAATTGCCCACTCATTATTCCACAAGTTATCAATATCGGCTAATTGCACACATCAAATCAAGCTCACTACTTACTCCCTCAAAATATGCATCATAAATCTTATATTACTATTCTTATCACCACAATCCGAATCTTAGTTCAATCCTATAGTCTAGCAACACGAATCATATGAAGCATGCCATAAACTATACTAAAAAGCAATAATTACCTTAACTAATGATGTACTTAATCTATTTATGAATTAGAATGAGAGAATAAGTCTACATTGCCCTTATGGAAATTATATTTGCAATTGGAACGCTGGTGATAAGGTCACCACGATGTGGTGAAGGCCTCACCTCTATTACCACTGTGACGCGCCACTATCGCGGTGAGGTTCTAAAATTAAAATCCAAACATGACTTGATCCTCATTCGAAAAATCCAAAACTTCCTCGAGATATGCTTCTTACATCCCTGAACATGAATAAACTTAAAATTCTATGTCTCGAGGTCAGGAAGACCAATTTAAAAATCTTCAAAGTTAAGAGGCTTAAAATATTCCTAAGTCCCCCAACACTTAGAAAAATTTTTAGGTCCTAAACTTCCCATGCATGCAACTAAAAGTTAAGTCAAAATAGAAATATCAACCTAAGTCTCTTATTTCACTTAAATATGGTCCATAAGTTCATCCTCTCCATGACATTACACTGCACCTCAAAAATCTACTTCCTACCTTCTCTCATGTAGTACTAGTTTACAACTACTAGATAAAAGACAATCAAGGGGGCTAAAGTGACATAATAAAGATATTCGATCTTAATTTTACAATATAACCCGTTACAATCTTATCAACATATTCCACTTTCTCAAAACATAGTTACTTACCCACGCATTAATCATAACTACCTTCAAAATTCTATATACATCAATGAGTCTATACCAATAACTTATTCTAACCATTTCTGTTCATAACCTATAAGGGATTTCTATAACCATCATAACTATCCACTTTAGGCTCCTTCCATTTTTTGAATAGATAATAATCATAGCTAAAGACTTCCTCTACAGACTACCATGCAATCTATAAATATTACTACCACATTAGTCTACCACTATGAAATGGCAACCCATCCCTCAATCAACGGTTATACCACTAAATTATCTTCCTTACACAAAATTTACCCTCATTCGGTCTTCTAGGCTTGTGACGTCATATCATAAACCTTGGGACCATCTTACTACCAATAATATGACATATTAGCACATACTACCACTTGGGTGGAAATATTGTTCCAACATTCTGACATATATCACTACCTATAAGTATGAAATCTATAATAAAGTTTTAAAGGTATTGAATATACTTCATACCTTAGGCTCAAACACACGATTGATGTAGATAGGAGTATAAGTTTAAATCAATTCACTTTAAAGCACTTATGAACTCCTATCAAGTCCTTGTAAAATTTCACAATCTTTTATGACTCAATTAGAAGGGACTACCTCATTTAGACTCTAAGATTCTGCACTTGAACCAGCTCGATAATGAGACATATGTAATACCCTGTACTTTTCCTAGCTTAAATTCGTTACTAGAATGTTAAGGGATAGATTCCAAAATAAATAATATTTATTCCATGTGGAATTTTCAATATTTTGACATTTCATTATATGGGAAATTGAATAAGCTTTCCATAGCTAACAAATTTGCCCAATTCTGACACTCGGTGAAGGAGTTATGACGTTTTTAAGTTGATAGTGTCCCACCTGAGCAACCACCGCATTGCGGTGTAAAACAATTTCATAATTGTCAATTCCAGTGGACCTCCATGATGTTGGTTCATTGTAGAGAGGTCCAAATTCCCAATTGTCGATTTTTAGTAGCTCAACACAGTGGTGGCACGTTGTGCTAGTAGCCAAAATATAAAAAACTATAGGACACTGTGATAGCTCTGCATTGCGGAGAATTCCCAGTTCCCACTCATCCTTTTCCAGTAAGCCATCACGATTGTGGCATGTCGCGGTGGCCAACCAAATCAAGAAAAATGTTGCATTTTTCAGTTCCGACTTAGAGTTTAAAAAGGGTATTTTGGTCAATTTACAAGGTCCCAATCCATCCATACATAGGATTTAAACTTATTCTAAGCACTTTATTCTCATTATTCACCATTCTCTTCAAAAGCAAAACCCTAAAAACCAAAATCCCCTTCTCCAAGAAACCAAATTCCACCATGGATTCTCCAAGAAAGCTATAAATAGAGGATTCTCAAGATAAGATAATCAAGAACTCCAAGAACTCATGTTCAAAAGCATCATAGGAATCTAAGATTCAAGCTTTTCATCTAAGATCATAAATTAAGGTATGTGGAGTTTTTCAACTAGGATCTCCTTTCTTCCTTGTGTCCAAAATTAGTTTTCAATCACAAATTTACATGATTTGAATGAAATTACATGAGATTTGAATTAGGGTTCATACCCATTATTGCTATTTGCAAAGTTATACGTTTTAAAGATATTTTGAAGATGAATTGCATGTTTATTTTCATATTTTCATGCCTATTATAGTAAATTATAGATTTTGAGATGAATTATCATTGTTTCAATTATCTAGGATGATATTATGATGTTTTAACATGGGATTTATACATGGGTTATTTCGCCAAGATTGAATAATATTATTTCAAGAAAGATGATACTTTAAGCATCTTATGAGTAGATTTCTTATAGATTTTCAGAAAAAGCTTTGATCTTTTGATCCTCAGTTTAGCTATGGAATCCTCTTTACAGATTATTATAAATTACAAAACTTAGAACAGCTTTATTTACAGATTTACTCAGATGATTGCATAATTGGTTTTAGAAAAACCCTTATGCTAGTTTTAAAGTGGATTTCTATCTGAATAAATATTTCAAATAAAAAAGGATTAGTATTTAGGACCGAGGGAGAAGTGTGAGTTTAGCGCATCCTACTTCCACAAAACTATACAGCCAATGTAGGTATGTATTATTAGATTAGTTCCATTTCTATATGGATAACAAATTTATCTTGTGATCGATTACATGGGTAGGTTATACTCCCTGGAAAGAGTATGAAATCTCTCTAAAATATGAGGTTTCTTCCTTAGGAGGACGAGATGTTGGACTCTATGTTAGCTCACATAGTTTATGTCGGTTAAGAAAACCTCTCTGCTAATAAAAGTAACAATTTTAGAATAGTTTTACAGTATTTCCTTTCATATAAGAGATAAAGAATTCTTCTTAACAGTAAACAAAAAATAGAAAAGCTTTTAGAAAACTAAGTGTAAAGGCTCACAAGTTTTACTCAGATTATACCTTATAAAAAAGATAATAGCTACAAATTTTAGCTTTCAGATTTCAGATTCAATAGTGAGTCCTTCTACACTTTGACAAAATGATTTAAAGGGAGAATACCAGAATAATTTTTGGAACTAAATGTTATGGCTCACAAAATTTAAAGTATGTTTTTCTTCTTATTGCTACATATTTTAGTAATTTAGATATTCGAGCTTATATGAGTCATTTATATTTAGCAGGCATTATTTTATAAATTATGATGATGAGATAATATTTTACTTATGCATTTCACCCCCATATACTTAGTATATCCTCAAAGTACTGATCCACATATATATATCTATGTGCTACATTGTCTCATAATATAAGTACGAGTCATAGCATGCATACCATATTCAGACAGCTTGTAAATTCCAGCAAGTAGATGATGAGTCTTCCTACTCCAGGAACTTTAGTTAGATGTTATTTATGTACTTTACTTTGTTACTTTTATTTATTGATTATTGATAGTTGGGGTCGCATCCTAGCTATCTTTAGTCAGTATAGTAGAGGTTTCACAGATGTTAGTTAGAGTTAGTTATGTATTTTCAGTCCCTCTTTCAGAATTTATTATAATTTAAAAGTTATATCAGTATTGTATTTCTCACAGATTCCACCATTATTATGTTTCTACACTGTAAACTCAGTTATTTGATATATATTATTTAGTTGGTTATGAGTTATGCCTGTAGAAGGGTTAGCTTGGGATCACTTGTGGTCCTAAGCACCGTGTGATATCTTGGGACAATTTTATGGGGCATACAAACTTGGTATCAGAGCTAGGTTCAAGTGTCCTAGGGTGTTTGTGAAGCCGTGTCTAGCAGAGTCTTGCAGAACGGTAAGGAGACGTCTGTACTTTTCTTCGAGAGGCTACGAGGAATTTAAGAAAAGTTTCCTTTATTTCCTAATCTAGATCGTGTAGTAAAGTTGTATTCTTAGAATCTTCTATCTACTCGTGTGCTACCCTAAAATTTTTTATTTATGTATTATTCTTGAGATAACATAATTAGCAAGTTCCAATTCCTCCCCAGGTAATGCTCTCATATTTACTAGCAGAAGTTTCAGAATTCACACAAGGGCCTTGAGAGGAGCTCCCTAGTGTGGTAAGTTACTTAAGTTGAACTTTTATGTTCTCATCCTTATGACTTGTTTAGTTGAGACCGAATAAGATATGCATTCAGATATTTTATTATTCCTTCAGTACAGATAGTTCTCATAAGTGGAGATGGTATGCACCTAGACTATTAAATATAGTGTGCATTTGAGGGATATTATGAACTTCAGTGTTATAATTTATGAATAGTAGAACCTTATTATAGTTGGAAGTATGGGTATAGAAGAGTAGTGATAAGAAAAGTAGGAATGGTGATTGATAGAAACTATAGAGGTGAACTTATGCATGTTATAGATTTTGCATTATAGTGATATGTCCTGGTGTTAGTTTAAAGGAAGGTAGAGAAGGAGTTATTAGTTAAGGAGAATTATTGTTTGCTTGAAGTATGAAAGGGGTTATTGATGATAATTATTGTGTTGGAAAAGTATTAAATATTAATAAAGTGTTTGGTGGTGTAGAATCATTAATTTAGTCTTTCCTTGAGATTGCAAAAAGAAGTTTAGCTAAACCTTATAGAGCTATGATAGTAATTCAGATGTATAGATGGGTAAATAGTAATGATGTGTAGAAGGAGGATGTGTTAATGGATTATAATAAGATAGGCCATATGATTGTGATTGATTATTATTGTTGTGAGACTCTAGTGGACTAGTGTTTCTTGATGTTTCTTTTCATAGCTTCAAAGTGAGAATTGTATGAAATGTGGGTTGTTAAATCATGTTTAGCACTAGACATTAAGTTTGAACAAATGATGGTCATCAAAATGGATGTGATGATTTCTTAGTTAGTGATGCTAGTTATATGGAAGTAATCTAGTAGGCTTGAATAGTGCATGTAAGAATTTAAGTTTGTTGATTTAAAGTTTAGCATGATGTTGTGGGTATGATGTAGAGGTGTGCCCAAGGTGATATGGGGTTGTATTATTTTCTAAGGTTATTACGTATTGTGTGTGATTAGTAGTACCATTGATTTACTAAGTGGAAGGAGACTAGTTTTATATATATATATATGATGTTCTTAATAGCTAAGTTAAGGAGTTATGGGTAGATGATGTTGAGCCTTTTTGTATGATCTTGATTCTCATGATTTAGAAATACAAGTTTAGAGATATGCTATTATTAAGCTATGACAAGAGTAGTTTGGTTTATTAAAGGTTGGTGATATCCGTGTTAAGTGTTAAGATCTAAGCTTGAATCCTTGAAGATTGAGCAAATAGAAATAAGAGTTGAAAGCTCTAGATGGTGTAAACTCAGGATATTGTGATACCCATGAAGATTCTAAGTTAGTAAGTGCTCAAGATGTTATATGATGACTATTTATCTATAGAAAGATAGAGTAGTATCTCTGACAGAGGTTACACATTAAGATACAGTCCTTCAAGGTAAGTTTAGTTTTATGTTTATTGAATATACCCTAGACTCAAGAGTAAAGTGATTGTAGTTTTGATTAAAGTTTATTTAGTGGTTCATAGACTTAGATTGATAGCTTAAATCCAAATGAGGAGATGATAGAATGAGTAACCAAGTCATACTTGTAGATTCTAGTAAGTGATGCCAGTGTAGTATAGAAAGTCAGTAAGAGAGGATGATGCTCGACCCATTCTCATCTTAGTACAAAGTGTTGTACTTCAGTTGTCCCTATATTTACTCATGCCTCATGTGTCAGTTCCGTGACCATAGCTCATGTTCATGCGTATAATAGAGAGTCTTGTACTCTCCCAGTTACTAGTAAGAGGAGTTCCAGTTCATCCAGTAGTTGGAATCATATTCCATATGTTATGAACACCAAATTTAGGCCTTACAGTATGTTAAGTTTCAGTACTCATGCAACACTCTTAATGATCAGCGAAATTCAGATTTATATCATGTACATCCTTAGATTATATTTCCTTAATAAATCTATTTCGTGAATACTCTATTCCTCAAGCCTCAGTAAGGTGTCAAGTTATTCTTAGTATCCCTTCATATTTTGGGTCCTGGTATTCTAACATTTCAATGACCTTCCCTAGGTTAAGGTAGTGATAATGAATAATTGTGTAAATAGGAGAGAGTAAATATGTTAAGATTGGGAAGATTATTGTATGCTTGTTTTAGGTAGGTATATAAATGAAGGAATGTAAAGGTGAAGCTTTTTGGTGTATGACTTGGTTAGTTGAGAATATTTTATGCAAGACTTATTAAGATTAGTATATGAAAGTTGTTATTGATAGAGGTATTAGAGAATATGAGAAAGATGCTCTTATGAGTATTTGTTTGGAAGTGCATATATGGATATGAAGATAGGCTTTGACGTCATGTTGGTGTAAAGAGGATAGACATGTTGTAGATTAATGGATTTCTTGTAAGAGGTTGAATTTAGTTGTTAGAGTGATAAGAAGAGTCATCCTAGAGTAGGTAGTTAGGTTACAATGCTTGGGGTATTGAATTCATGTTTCAGGCTAGGATTATGAGGTTATGTGCAGTACCTTGTGATTCTGAGTTATGCCTGACTGTGATGAGAGGATTTAGTTCTGTTTAAACTTTAGTCGATGGATTTGTAGATGCCTCATGAGAATTGTATGTTGAATCAATTGGATATGGTATTTCAAGGGGGGCGGATAGTATATTTGATGGAGTACTTGTGGGGTGTTGCTAAGCTTGAAAATAAGAAGTTGCATTGCTTAAGCCCCAGAAATTCTACCTTGTCTTATGATTTATAAGTTTATGTTCCATGCTATAGAGTGGTAGCAATGTTGTGATTTCTTATTCAGATGTTTTGTTCAGGTCATGCCCAAAGTTCTTTACTCCTTAATATCATTAGAGTTTCTTAGAAAAGTGTTGAAGAAATACTACAGTTGGGTGTGAGCATTTAGTATGATTCAGTTCGTATAGCCTACGATCTAGTTTAGAAATCAAGAAAATAAGCTCCTATAGATTTCCAACTTTCCATTTAGTCCTACTACCTAAAGTCTTGCGAGTAGGGCAGGGCCACCCCAAGAGGAAATTTATTCGCATTCAAGAAAATTACGGATTCAGCTCAGTGTATGCATCAAACATTAGTTTCAGATTCAGAAATTAGATCCATCCGAAAGAAATCTTTACCCATAGTTGACTCTTTAGTTTTAATCTCAGCCATATAGCTATTTTCATGAAAGTTCATGCACTCACAGATCTATTCAGTAGCCCACCATGTTGAGATTCAGTCATACAGTTTATTTCAGTTGTTCATGATAGCTTATAGCACCAGATTCCTCAGTAATTTCAACCTACTTAGCCACATTCAAGGACGAATATTCCTAAGAGGGAGATATTATAATACCCCATACTTTTCCTAGCTTAAATTCATTCCTCGAATGTTAAGGGATAGCTTACAAAATGAATAATATTTAGTCCATGTGAAATTTTCAAGATTTCAACCTTTTATTATGTGGAAAATTGAATAATCTTTGCATCAATACCAAATTTTCTCAATTCCGACACTCGGTGAAGGAGTTATGACGTTTTTAAGCAACCACCGCATCACAGTGAAAAACAATTTCATAATTGTCAATTCCAGTGGACCTCTGTGATGTTGGCGCATTGCGGAGAGGTCCAAATTACTAATTGTCGATTTCCAGTAGCTCAACGCAGTGGTGGCACATTGCCCCAGTAGTCAAAATTGCAAAAACTATAGGGCACCACAACAGCTTTGCATCGCCGAGAATGCCCAGTTCCAACTCGTCCTTTTCCAGTGAGCCATTGTGATTGTGGCGCGTTGCAGTGCCCAATCAAATCGGGAAAAATGTTTTATTTTTTAGTTCTGACCTAAAGTTTAAAAAGGGCATTTTGGTTGATTTCCAAGGCCCCAATCCATCCAAACATAAGATTTAAGCTTATTCTAAGCACTTTATGGTCATTATTCACCATTTTCTTCAAAAGCAAAACCCTAAAAACCAAAAGCCCCTTCTTCAAGAAACCAAATTCCATCATAGATTCTCCAAGAAATTTGTAGATGGAGGATTCCGAAGACAAGATATTCAAGAACTCCAAGAACTCATCTTCAAAAGCATCATAGGAACACAAGATTCAAGCTTTTTCAGCTAAGATCATCAATTAAGGTATGTAGGGGTTTTTTAACGAAGACCTCCTTTCATCCTTGTGCCCAAAATTAGTTTTCAATCACAAATTTACATGATTTGAATGAGATTACATGAGATTTGAATTAGGGTTCATACCCATTATTTATATTTGCAAAGTTATGAGTTTTTAAGATTTTTTGAAGATGAATTGCATGTCTATTTTCATATTTTCATGCCTATTATAGTAAATTACAGATTTTCATATGAAGAAAAGTGAAACACTCCTAAACGCCTATAACTTCCTATTTATAAGTGTGGTGCTCTACACACCCATAAATAGGACTATATCCAATGCGATTTCACAGACACCCTGGGACCATGAACTATGTTCTGATACCAAGTTTGTCATGATCCTAGCCGACTCCTTGATCGCAACTAGCATCCCAAACCTTGGAGGCCCGGGCGCTCTTTTCTATCTGGAAATTATGCATAATGTTCATACAATATAAATAAATGTAAAAAATTATCATACGAGTACATGGTCAATCTTATATTTCAACTAAACAATATTAAATGAAGTTCTTAACATTTAAAACACAAGATGCTAGTCTGGAAAATCTCTAACATCACTAGAACCAACATCTGTCAACAATTTAGGACAAGGCCCATAGTCAGAACATGAACAAAAAATAAATAACAATATCTTATAAACCAGGCCTTCCAGAAGAAGGGAGGCTCACCAACGACAACTCTCAAACACACCAAACTACTACTTAGAGGGACTCTGAGATTATGCCTTAGATCCTAAAAATATAGGGATAAATACAAATGTACTGGTACTCAGAGAAATCCAAAATAACATACTTTTATATAACATAAGTGAGAGCAATCTATGAAATATTTTTACATAAAATACATGAAAATGCATGGGCATACTTAAAACACTATGAATCATTTCTTTGAAAACATGAACTACTCTTTATTTTACTTCTGATCTTGGTGGTACACCCTATAATTCTGATATTCCACGAGCTTTATACAATCCGTCCTTAACTCGGTGGCTAATCCCCTAACCTAAGTTTGCTACAAAGGTTGGATTTTCTGATTCTGATACACCATAGGGCACTAGGCCAGTGTATAATCCCTCGGGGACATAATAACCCATATCGGAAAAACACAATTTCGGCCAATGAATTTTCTGAACTCATGCCTTCTTTGGGTAACCACCTAGCATCTCTTAAGCCCATTTTTAACATTTTAAACATGCATCTTTCTTAAATCAAATTTCAAAAATCTAATTAAAAGCGGACATCTATTATGTTCTGAGTCTGTTATGGCTTTATCTATTTTGGTATCGTTATATCAAGACTTGTAAGTCATATATTCTAAGCCATAAAATATCACATACAACTCTTTCATTCAAAATAATGTTCAGACTACCAAAACATTCAAATAGTATAAGAGAATTCATAGTTTAAAATATATGTCAAAACCATGCAAAGATTCTCCCTTTTTAACATTTCAACAAATGGTGGTCAAATTCTCAAAACAATCATGCAATTCCTTCGATTATCACATTTATCATTTAAAAACAAGAATCTATCCCTCTATTTAATTCTCAACCAACATAAAGTTCATATAAGATAGAAAATCTCTTGACTCATACTTTAAGACATGCAATTTAGTAACCCATAACTTATAAATCAAGAAGTATCACAAGGAGAAAGGTAAAATTCATTATTCGTGCTCTCAATTCATATTTCAAAATTGAAAATTATATATATACATATACATGAGAAAATCAGGATTCAAGGGAAGTCCCTAAGACTAAAACATCATATCATTGAAAAGGATTCATAATGCATATTCTTTAAATTGTTCTCAAAACCCTTCATGGATATGTTATTTCTAAACCATTAAAACTTAATAAAATACTTCCACCATGCCCATGTAATTTAGGTAAAACCCCACATACCTTAGATGACTAAATTCGAAGGATAGAACCTGAATCTTGATTTGTTTCTTGGAAACCTTGACTTAAGAGCTCGATTCTTGATCTTTCAGTAGAATCTCATTTTTGGAGCTCACCGCGATGCACCACTATCACAGAGGCTTACTGGTTCTAACGGAAATGATCATAACTTTTTTGCTCGGGTATAATATTAAGGCGACATTAGTATCATTGGAAAGCTGACTCAATTATGTATAATTTGGCGAGTCTTGAGCTGATAAATTCCACATATATCAAAGTTATACACATTGAAAGTTGACCCTTGTAGATTCGAATACCAAACTTTGGACGATTCAAAGCTCTTAGCTCAACTTTTCTCTAAGTGATTTCTATGAAAATTTTTCACCTCATAATCACTTAAAAAACTAGGATAAAGATCATGACACATGAATTCAAATACGAATCATAGGATTACAGTTTACACACGTAGGAACGACAGTTTGCTATAGCAAGGTTGGAATCATTTCTTATTCTTTTAGTGTTTTACAATTTTATACATTTTAAATTTAATAAAATGGATGTTAAGAGTGCTTTCCTAAATGGTTTTATTAATGAGGAAGCCTTTATCAAACAACTTTCACATTTCAAAAATCCTTCATACCCAACTCATAATTTGAAACTCTCTAAAGCACTCTATGGTCTCAAACAAGCTGCAAAGGCTTGGAATGAGAAATTGAGTACTTTTCTCTTAAACAATAATTTTCAAAGAGAAAAAGTAGATACTACTCTATTAGTTCAAAAATTAAACTCCAACATATTTATTATACAAATCTATGTGGATGATACTATCTTTGAAAGACCTAACACCTCTTTACTTGAGAATTTTTCAAAGATTATGATGGGGGAATTTTAAAATAGTCTCTTGAGAGAGCTCACATTCTTATTGGGGATACAAATCAAGAAATCTTCAAAAGGAACATTTATCAGCTAAACTAAATACACAAAGGAGCTCATAAAAAAGTTTGGACTGGCAAAGGGAAAAGTTTTAGAAGCACCCATGAGTCCTTCTACAAATCTTAATTTAGACACATCAAATAAAGATGTTGATGAAAAGACCTATAAAGGATTTATTGGGCTCTTACTCGACTTGACCACAAGTTAGCCAGTCAGGGGGAGATAGTTACCAATCAGGGGGAGCTCTATATGGAGAGTAAGCTACATAATCATGAAAATTGACTTATATTTATTTTTTTATTATCAAAAAGGGGGAGATTGTTATCATCTTATAATCACTTAATATTTTAATAATGACAAACTAACAAAATAAACATGCATGATAAGAAACATTTCAATAGGAAGTAATTCACAGAGATCATAGAAGTATATAGAAAGAATCAAATTAGATGTCCAGGAAAGATTTAAAGATCCATAAATATGGAACCAAAAGATACTCATCCTAGGAGCATATCACAATGAGAAATCAAAGGAGGAAATTAGTATAAGGCAAGATTTCATAAAGATCAAATAAGGAAAAGGATCGTATTCTTCACATAGATATATCTGATATGGACATATATGAATATAAATCTTCACAACCATAAAGAAAATGATATATCACATGCTCAAACATATCTGATATGGATGCACTAATGATATCAGTCCTCAATTAAGGAACCCCTACAAATCCTAGATTGAAAGAATATCCCTTTGGATTTTCTTTTAGAAGAAAGAAGAAGTAGAAGATAAAGACTTTATAAAGGCACTGAAGACAAAACACGAAGTACATAACTTCACAGGAAACTATCACTTTGTCTACTATTTTAGTCTTTATAAGTCTTTGAGTTTACAATAGTTACAAAAAGAAAAAGATTGAGTCAGTTCATTAGTTATACCAATTGAGGTTGTGTCATAAGATATGGATAACAATAGATGAAGATTTCAAAAATTATTCAGTTCTACTATAACTCATTCTTAATGTTAAGCTCTAAAGAAAACCCTTGCAATCCATGGGGACTTGAATAGGCCCTACACTAGTGATCCGAACCAATATAACATTTTGTGTTCTTCATTGTATTTAAGTTTATGTGAAACACCCTAGTTTCTGGACCTTAGAAAATTTTGTGGAATTTTAATATTTGGACCCCATAAGACTTATGGGTATGAGCTGTATGTTGAGGTATGGATGGTATGGTCCAATCGTATGTTGACCAGTGTTGGCTGGTGGAATAAATTTTGGTTACTGGAATGGGTACGACTTAGGGGTATGAGTCATATTGGTGGTTATGGATCATTTGGTTCCTTAATCTTAGACTTGGTTAATTAGGTTGGATCTAAGTATAAGTGGCTCACCATGAGCCGTAAGCAAGGGTAGGAGTCATACCTAGAAGTCATATGGTGGACAGTGGCAAAATCTTTCTTGGGTTTAAATCTGCCAGGGATACGAATGAAGGGTATAGATCGTATGCTTTGGATATGAATTGGTTGGATGAGTCATATGTTGGATACTGTTTGATATATAGGTTGATTATAGGGTGCGAGTAGAGGGTACTACTCGTATTGGAAGGGTATGACTCATGAAGGTCAGTCGTATCCCTGTGATGGGATTTTGGTGCAACTTATGTGGGGTAATTTTGGATATTTCCCCACTTATCCTAAGAAGGTCCCCTTAATTCTAACCTACTTGTAAGGCTTTTTACCCTATTATTATATTTATTGAAACTTAGAAACTCTTCTAAATACTCTATAATTCTCTCAAAAGATTTTGGGCAAGGGAAGCTAAGGTTTCAACTACAGGATTAATTTGGTATAGTTGGATTACTGGTATGGGATGGTTGGACTCAGTTGGGTCGGTCATGGTTATGATATTATCGTAGATTCATAATGTGAGATGTTGCACTATCTTTCTATATGCTTAAAATTTAGCCAACTCAAGGCAGGAGACTGGAGGTTAGGTTGGGTAACGGGGGTAGTCTCTGGTCTCGAATGGATTTAGTATGCCTATAACGACAAAGACCCTAGTCAGGTTGTGCTATGTTGGTATCAGAGCCTAGGTTCATGGTCAAATGGGAGTCTACAAAGCCGTGTCGAGTAGAGTTTCTTTAGCGGTGAGTAGCATGCCATACTCATAAGAGAGAGGCTACAAGGCATTTAGGAATATTTCCATTTCTTGGTATTCTACTCTCAAGCTTAGAGTCTCAGTCCTGGAATCTTCTCTAATCCTTGTTTGTTCATCTTTTAGATCATGTCTTATTGATATAGAACACAAGGAAATTCCTCTATCCCATCTGGGGGTAATGTTGAAGAGGTGCATCCTACTTCTGGGGTTCACCTTTGATCTAATGGTCCTATCCTTGATAGTTCTGGAGTTCCACTGGTTTCTACTAGTCCTTCTCAAGGCTAGGTGACTAATGCAGAATTCCATCAGTCTATTCATGTTATTGGTCAGATAGTCGCTGCTTAGGATAAGCAGGGTATGATTGGTGCTTTGTCTGCTGAGGCCACAGGTTGGCTAATTTATAAAGATGGATCCTCCCACCTTTTTTTGTAGTAAAGGTGGAGGAGTATCAATAGGGATTCTTTGATAAAATGGAAAATATATTTAGGGTAATACATACTACCAATGTGGAAGGGGTAAATTTTTTAGCTTATCAGCTCAAAGAAGTTATATATCCATGGTATGTAGAGTGGGATAGGGATAGGGATGATGTAGAAAAATTAGTCTTATAGGATACTTTTTATAAGGCCTTCTTAGAATATTTATTTCCCAAAAAGTTGAGGGAAGCAAAGATAGAGGCATTTGTAAACCTCAAGCAGGGAAGGATATATGTCAAGGAATGTGCCTTGAAGTTTCACCAGTTATCAAGGTAAGTTCCTAATTTAGTGGCTGACATGAGGGTAAGAATGAGGATGTTTGCTTCTAGGTTGAATTGGGATTTGATTTTAGACAGCATGCCTGCCTTGCTAATTAAAGATATGGATATCTCTAGGTTGAATATTCATATACATCCTGTGGAGGATGAAAAAAGGAAGTAGGTGGATTTTAGGGACAAACAGGGTAAGAAGAGTAGGTTTTCTAACTAGGGAGGTGCTCAATCTCATGGTGGTCACGATGGTGGCAAATGGGTGCATTTATGGATCTGATGAACAAGGTTTTCATCAGAATTTGGATCTTTTCATTATTGTGTTTATTGACGACATTCAGGTTTATTTGAAGAGTGAGGTGGATCATGCTAATTACGTCCATGTGGTGTTACAGACCTTAAAGGAAAAATAGTTGTATGCCAAGTTCTCTAAGTATGAGTTTGGTTGAACGCCATAACTTTCTTGGATCATATAATTTTTAGCGAGAGGATCATGGTGGATCCACTAAAGGTTGCTGTAGTGAAGAGTTGGCCTAGATCCATGACTCAATCTAATATTTGGAGCTTCTTGGGTTTAGATGGGTATTGTAGGCGGTTTGTGGAAAGCTTCTCATCGATAGTTGCTCCTTTGACTAAGTTAACTTAAAAGAAGGTCAAGTTTTCTTGGTCGAATGCTTGTGAAAAGAGTTTTAAGAAGTTGAAAGATGAGTTAACTTCGGCTCTAATTTTGACTTTTCTAGCAGGCAATGATGGGTTTGTGGTTTATTGTCATGCATCTAGAGTAGGTATTGGTTGTGTATTGATACAATATGGGTAGGTGATTGCCTATGCTTCCAGGCAGTTAAAGGTGATTGAGATAAATTATCCTACTCATGATTTGGAGCTGTTGACGGTTGTATTTGCTTTTAAACTATAGTGGCATTATTTCTATGGTCTGCATATGCATATCTTTTCTAATATAAGAGTCTATAGTACATGTTCACTCAGAGGAAGCTTAATCTCAGATAGAGAAGATGGCTTAAACTTCTCAAGCACTATGATATGAGTTTCACTACTACCCAGGTAAGGCTAACGTGGTTGCTTATGCTCTTAACAAGTTATCCATAGGGAGTTTAACTCATATGAAGGAAAAAAAGTAGGAATTGGTCATGGATATTTATTGTTTAGCTAATATTAGAGTTCACCTCTCGCACTCCTAGGATAGTGGTGTGGTGGTGCAAGAAGTGGTTCAATCATCTCTTGGTTCGAAGATTAAGGAGAAGCAAGTACTAGATCTTATCTTGATAAAAATCAAGAATGACATTAGTGGGTAAAAGGTAGTGGTGTTTGAGATTGATGGTAATGGTACTTTATGGTACCAAGGAAGGTTGTATGTTACTGATGTCGATGGTTTGTGACAAAGGATTTAGGCTGAGGATCATAAGTCATTCTATGTTGTTCATCCCAACTCGAATGAGATGTATCATGATCTTAAGAAGATCTATTGGTGGAATGGCATGAAAAGGGATGTGGTTAATTTTGTGGCTAAGTGCATGGTTTGTTAATAGGTTAAGGTTGAGCAAATCAGGCCAAGAGAGTTGTATCAAGAAATTAATTTTCCCGAATAGGAGTGGTAATTGATCAATATGGACTTTGTTACTGGTCTTCCTCGATCTCAAAATCAATATGATTTGATTTGGGTTATCGTGGATTAGATGACTAAGTCTGCACACTTTTTGCTAGTGCGGACTACCTTTTCAGTGGAAGATTATGCGAAGCTGTATCTTTAGGAGATTGTAAAGCTTCATGGTGTGCCTATTTTAATTATTTCTGATCGTGGGACGTAATTTACATCTCACTTGTAGTGGTCTTTTCAGAGAGGGTTGGGAACTAAGGTTAGTCTGAGTACTGCTTTCCATTGGCAGACAGATAGGCAAGTAGAGGAATATTTCAGACAATGAAGGTTATGCTTTGGGATTGTGTGATTGATTATGGTGGCAATTTGGTTGAGCATCTACCTTTGGAGGAGTTTTCTTACAATAATAGATGTCATTCTAGTATTTTTTATGGCCCCTTTTGAGGTATTATATGGTAGGAGGTGTAGGTCTTCTATTGGTTGGTTTGAGCTTTGTGAGATGGACATGTTTTGTACCTACTTAGTTTACTAGGAAATAGAGAAGGTGAAGGTGATTCGGGAGAGGCTTAAGGCTTCCTAAAGTCGCCAAAAGTCCTATGCAGATATTAGGCATAGAAACTTGGACTTTGAGGTTGGGGATAAGGTTTTCCTTACGGTAACTCCCATGAAGGGAGTAGTGCAATTTGGAAAGAAGGAGAAGACCAGTCCTCAATTTGTTGGTCCTTATAAGGTTTTGCGGAGAGTTGGTAAAGTTGCTTATGAGTTGGAGTTGCCTTCTAGCTTAAGCTTGGCTCATTTGGTCTTTTATGTTTCCATATTGAGGAAGTGCATTGATGATCCTTCTTTGGGTTTTCTTTTTGAAGGATTAGGTATCTTGGAATCTTTATCTTATGAAGAGGTCTTGGTTGAGATCTTGGATAGGCAGGTTCATTGGTTGTGGACGAAGGATATGGATTTGGTTAATGTTCTTTGGTGGAACTATATTGTGGAAGAAACTACATAGGATACGGAAGAGGTCATGAAGTCCAAATATCTACATTTGTTTCCTACTCCTTGGAGTCGTGTGAAAGGTATGTGTCTTCAATACATCTTTATTTTAGAGTTTGTTAAAAGAAAGATTAATATCTTTGCCTTTTTGTTTTAAAACTTTGGTAAAGATTGGGAATATATTTGATAATTCAAATGACTCGTATGTGTTGTTACCCCTACCTTGTCCATCATTCAGGGACAAATGTTCCTAGTAGGGGAGATGAAAACACCCTAGTTTTTGGACCTTAGAAAATTTCCTGGAATTCTGATCTCTGGACCCAATACGACTCATAGTTACGAGCCGTATGTTGGGGTACGGATGGTATGGTCCAGTCGTATGCTGACTAGTGTTGGTTGGTGGGATGGATTTTGGTTACTGGAATGGGTATGACTTAGGGGTATGAGTCATACCCAGGACTCGTATGGTGGATAGTGCTAAATCTTCCTTGGGTTTAAATCTACCAGGGGTATAGATGAAGGGTACGGATCGTATGCTTTGGATATAACTTTGTTGGATGAGTCGTATGCTAGATAGTGTTTGATCCAAAGGTTGAAGCTAGGATACAAGTAGAGGGTACCACTCGTATTGGAAGGATACGACTTGTGATGGTCAGTTTTATCCCTATGATGGGATTTATGTGCAACTTAAGTGGGGGAATTCTGAAAATTTTCCCACTTATTCTAATAAGGTCCCTCGACTTCTAACCTACTGGGAAGACTATTTACCTATTATTCCATTCATTAATACTTAGAAGCTCTTTTAAAAACTCTATAATTCTCTCAAAAGCTTTTTAGAGGATTGATTTGAGGCTTTTCTTGATGATTTCTTTCCATCACATCTTGGTTTAAGGAACTTCCCTCATTGTTATTTCTATCTAAATGCATGGTTTCTATGAATGTTTTCATGACTTCATTGAATGTATGATTTTGGTTTTCAAATAATGATTTGGGGTTTTGCTATTAAATTGTTGATTATGGTTTCCCATGGTTTTAATTATGCTTTTGTATGCATTAATGGTGGATTTTAATAATTGGAATTCATAGGAATGGTTTAATGGTAATGGGAATTGGTTTTGGTCATATTATGACCCAAAGGTGTTTGATAAGATGTTTATAAAGATATGTTCATTGCATTGACTACTTTCAATAGAACTCTTATTTGTTTTAAAGCTTGGTAAAGGATTTATGCATTGTTTAAATGGCTTGGAATGGTAAATGGCTAATAGAGATGCTTTTGGAGAACATAGAATCCCTAAGTAGTTTAATATGGTAAAAGGAAGGGCACTTGAAAATCCCCTTAAACTAATACATGGTTGGCTATGGATAATACTTGCAAGTAAGGATTGGTATGATGACACCAATATTGATAACCTTGGTTAATAATTGGATAATGGTTTGGTTATTTGGAAATTGGTTTTAATTAAGAAATAATGGCAGGATATGTAGCAAATCAGTGGAAGGTGGAAGTCCCAAGGGGACCAAAACTGGAAACTCATATTTGCCGATATGAGGTTGGTTTTGGTGACTGTGTACATGATGTCACTCTATATTTTTGGGGATGTACTAGTCATCCCAAGGTTTTCTTCTCTGGTGCGGATACATACACTAGGTCCCTTTCAGTAGGGAGAGCTAAACCCATATAGCCTGTTGATGTGCGAGCCTATACTAACACATTTGAAACTTTTAGCTCTAAATAATTGCAAGGTCTTGAGCAACTTTAGTTGGTTTTGATTAGTTTACTTTGATTTTGTAGTAAATTTAGACATGAAGGGGAATCACCAATAAAGGAAGAAAAAATCCTAAAATCTGAAGCAAATAAAGGACTAAGTATGGCAGACGACATCCATGACACGTCGTCAACCTATTGATAAGCTGTCAAGGATACCGTCATCCTTAAACAAAAGATGGAAGTTGAAGAAAGTTTTGTGACGACATCTATGACAGATCATCAAGATGGTGATAGGCCATCATCGTCGTCATCAGCCTTAAACAACAAGAGCCAAAAATGCAGAGGACCTGGCGACATCCGTGATAAGCCGTCAGACTCCTGATAAGCCATCACTGATGTCATCATTTATTCTGAGAAAAAGTTGAAACTTCTATTTTTTTTCTTATTTAGGGTTAACTATTTAAAGCCTTGTTTTAGGGTTTTCTAAAAGATACAGATCTTATCAATCAACATACTTTGCAACAGACGATTTCTCTCTCTCTCTAGACCAATATTTTGGGAGTTTTGTCTTGTGAATCAATTCAAGTTATACTTTTTGATCTTCATCATAGTATTAAGATAATATTCTCAATTATGAATTCAATCTGTGTACTTGTTTCTTGCATCATGAGTGGCTAAACCTCATTAACCTGAATTATAGGATCTAGGGTTAGGTCATGAAGAGGTGCTAAATACTCAAGATTCAATAGGTTTTAGTATTTCTTGATAATTCTGAGATTTTAATTGATGTCTATTGGTTGAAAACAACAGGCATACCTACTTTGATTTTCTTGAGAAAGAAATCATAAACATTAGGAAGTAAATTATCAATAGGGACTTGGAAATACTTCATTTAATAATCAGTTCTGTAACTAGGTTGAGTAACCTGAGGTAAAATTTGGGCTGTGAATAGCGATTCCCTAAGTCCAAGAGGATTAGGAAATTAGACGCTTAAATAGGTCGAGAGACATTTGAGAATATCATCGATAAAGATAGCTTGTTATCCTAACCACCGTGAGAATCTTGAGTCACCTTTTGCGTCTGTCATGTACCGTAAGCCCTAGTGAACATATTTCTGGTTATCTCATAAAATCTTGGTTAAAAATATCAAAATAAAAGTGTTAAACAATTACTTGTGAAACTTAAACCCCCATTTCCGGAAATATTAGTGAATTAAATTGCAGCCGATTTGAGTTCACACCTTATTCCCTATGGGATTTGACCCCAACCTAGTTGGGTTTTATATTGACCATGATTGCTTACACCCATTCAAGAGTGTATTTTAAGTGTTATCACCTGTGGGTGGTTTAGGATGGAAAAGCTACATAACCCAGGTAAAGGTTTTAAAGTCATGCTACACTCGGTCCCCTTTCCCGGCAAGGTTATATATAAATGTATATATGGTTGTATATATATGGATGGTTTTACTTGGTTTTATAAATGACCTTATTTTATCCTTATCTTGAGATCATGCTTGCATTACCTGCTAACTTATCTACTGGAGGCTGTATACCCACGTTATGCAGGAACCGGGCGTTCTACTCCTCCTACATAGTGATTGAATTGGGGTCAACATTTGGATTGAAGTTGTAAGATTCCATCCTTTCAGAAGACTCCATTTTATGTTATTGATATTTCTAGACACATTGGTTTATTTGTAGATATTGGTTTTGGCTATGGTTGGCAGCATGTCCCAACTGGATTTTATTATTATTTTGGTTAGAGACTTTATGGTACTTCTATGGGTTGGAATGGGCGGGATCAGTATTGGTGATAGCCTTGGCATTGAAATAAGCCATTGGGATAACATTATTGGACGATATTGTTGGTTGTTCCATCCTATTTTATTTTGGGATTAATTATATTATGATTTGGAATATATTTGGTTATGGCCTATTTTATGGCCTTTGGTATGGTTTGGTATTATTGGATGGGATGGTTGGGCTTGGTTGAGTTGGTCACGGTTATGATCTTGTCCCAGAGTCTTATGTGAGCTATTTCACTATCCTGCTACATGATCAAAATTCAGACAATTAGGGTAGACGACTGGTGGTTGGGTTAGGTCGGAGGTATCTCTAGTCCCGGACGGATTTGGGATGCCCATTACAACAAGGACCTCGATCAGGTAGTGTCAGCATACATTTAGTTTAATTCTGTTTTATTAAGCTTACTAACTTCAAGGAGAGTTGATTGAAGAAGCCAATCAGTCGACTTAAAAATAATTTCAATTCAACCCCTTCTTGAATTTCACAAACCACAAGGAGGTTGTGAGGAGTTTGAGAAAGCAAAACTCAATTTTCCAAGATTCCCACATTAGAACTCTTTGGGGAAGCTATCTTGGGTTTGATTCCGAGCTTGAGCTGAATAAAACATCAGGAACTCATAGAAAATCAAGAAAACCATTCAATAGTCTAAAACTATCATTTTCAACTCTCATGTTAAAAAAATTGTAATTTTTTATCAATACAAGAAAAGAAGTGCATTTAAATAGACTTTATCTTAGTGCTCTTTCCACATTTTTGTATCCCCTTAACATGTTAGTGGACTTAGATTTTTCACACCTAATATTATTTTTAATTAGCTTGACATAGAAGACTTGTCAAACTGAGTTAAATTTTTTCAATTTCATCTATATAAACTGGTCAATAAAAAAGATACACTTAGAGAATGAGCCTGTTAAGTTAACTTAAAAGAAACTACAAGTCCTATAGAAAAGGGCTGCGGTGCACAAAGCATCCCACAATTCATGGAAAGGACCGCACCCTAGGGTTGTGATGTCAATAGACAACAATGTATTTTAATGCAAACATTAATGGTTGTTTTCATGTACTTCTGTAATAAGTGGAATATCATTGAAATTACACCTATACAAAAGGTGGAAAAGAATCTTCATAGAAATGGATTCATATTTCCAGGTGCATAACTCGATGAATAAGCCTGACATTAGTCAATTTTGGATCAAAGCTAGAGATTTTCCTAGGGAGATATTAGGAAAATTGATTACATTTTTTTTAAAAATAAAATAAAATCATCCAATGGTAATTTTAAATTAATATTTTAAACTTTGATTGGGCATGGCTATAGATATGATTTGGATTATCACCCCTCCCCCATCCTTCTCCTCCCCCCAAAAAAATAACTATGGTTATAATACTATTATGTTTTTATTTTAACCCTCTCTTGGAGATCCGACCTTTTTGCTTCCCTTGTAACTAAAACTCACAATGCTATATATATATATATATCTTATCATCAAAAACCCCCATCTCTTTTCAAAGTATCCTTGAGCAGAAGCTACAGCTATTGCTGCTTTCTTCTTTAGAGCTAC
>JAPEIP010000006.1:120642302-120738040 GCA_026120095.1 Capsicum chinense
AATTGATATAGTTTGATATTGAGAAATATTGATTTGATTTGAGTTGAGTTAGGAATCCACAAATTGATTATGATTTGATAAATGAGAAAGAGATTTGATTTGGTCTTCCTGATAGACCCTTGTGATGTTTGTGGTGGATTTCCTAACGCGTTCTGAGCTTGTGTCTGGGAGTAGTATTTAGCACCGAGTGAGAAATATGGTATTTCCCCAAAACTACGTGCCACCGCAGGATTGATATTGATAATTGTAGACCAGAGGCCGAGTATGAGATTGTGATCACTAAATTTAGGTTGTACTCCCTGGCAAGAGTACGACGCTCCCGCCAATGTGGGGTTCTCTCCTTAGGAGGGAAAAACATTGGAATCCATGTAGCTCATATGGTTTATGTTGGTTATAAGAACCTCCCATGTCCATAAGAGTTGAGTTTCTTGAATTACCGAGTCACTGTGAGTCTTGAGTTGAAGAGTTGAGTTGTTTATGATGATTTATGAGGGTTTAATCATATGATTTATTTACTATGAGATTATGAAAAGTATGTTTCAATCTAATTCAAGCCAAGTGACCCATCATTGTGCATATGCATATTTTCATGAAATTGATGATGATATTTACATTATTGCATTCACCCCCACATACTCAGTACATTCCAAAGTGCTGACTCGCATATTTTCCTATGGGCTACATTTTCTCGTAATGTAGGTTGAGGTACTCACCCGCAACCACTTTAGCGATATTCGAGTGCCCCAACTATGTTCCATCAGTGGTGAGTCCTCATGGTTCGAGGATCGTGTCTATATTGTTGGTGATATCATTCTGTTGTTATGGCTTTCAGTACTGTTTGAGTCAGTTGGGGGTTTGTCCCAATGGCGCCTTGATTTTGATGTATAGAGGCTTTGTCAGACTAGAGGGTTGGTATGTACAGACGTTCAATATATTTTGATTGTATAGTCTAGTATTCTCCAGTATTTCTCTTGAACCCGATATGGTATATCTCTTTGTTGTGCATGGCTATTGTTGAATTAAATTCCTTGAGGTAGTGTCTGGCTCCGAGGGTTAGCTTGGGGCTACGTGTAGCCCTAAGTATTGTGTGGCATCTCTGGATGAAATTTTGGGGCATTACATATTTTTAGGAGTCTACAATTAAAAGCACAAGAAAAAATGAGTTAAAAATGAGGTCCAAATCGAAGAAAAACCATTTTAAAACTTTACCGGATAAAATCTTCAAAATCCATTTAAAAATCAAGAATTGAATTTGTTTTGAAGATGAAATAGAGGGAAAATGGATAATCATAGGATTAGAAGCTCATTAAAGTAAAAAATGGGTGAAATTGGGGTTTAAATTGGTGAAATGCACTTTTTAGGCCTTACGGGCGAAAATCCTCAAATTTCATACTTAATCCATGTTTAAAACAAGAATTTAATATTAAAGATGGAAGAAATTAGTTGAAATGAGCGTAATGTTGCTTACCCAAGCTTAGAAATTGAGAAAGTTGCCAAAACTACAAAACCCTAAGCTCCAAGTCTAAAAAATGGTGAAAAATGGCGAAAATAGGGGTATATATACCTAGTACTCCCAACGAATGACATGAAGCTCATCCGGAATGTAACGATGAAGCATATAAATATGAAAAAATGGATGAACAACTGATAAAACTGGGGGCAAAGCTAACCCATAAGCCACATCACCAACAGTCCGAAAAATCTCAAATGGGCATATATAGCTGGGGCTAAGCTTACCCCTCCTCCCAAACCTTATCACAGACTACATGGGTGAAACTTGAAGGAAAACACGGTCACTAACATAAAATCTTATGGCACAACATCTACGATCAGTGTAACACTTCTGCCTACTCTGAGCCACTCAAAGTCTATCCTGAATGATCCGATCGATACCAATGACTCATGAAGCAAGTCTACACCTCGAGGTCTAACCTCAGAAACCTTGAACCAACCAACTGAAGAGTGACAAGGCCTTTAATGGAACCACATCATTGCCGGAATGATTGCTGTTATTCTAAGCGGACTCCGCCAATGACAAGTGTTACTCCAAATAGACACCAAAATCCATCACACAAGTGCGCAACATATCATCCAAAACCTGGATAGTCTGCTCTGACTGACCATCAATTTGGAATTGAAGTGCTATGGTAAGGTCAACTCAAGTACCCAACTCATCCTGAAAAGTCTTCCAAAAGTGAGAAGTGAACACAACACCCCAATCCAAAATGATAGGCACCAACACACCATGTAGTCGCCTAATCTCTCAAATATAGATATGGACCAGCATCTCGACACTGAAAGAGACCTACACAAGAATGTAATGTTCAGATTTAGCCAATCGATCCACGATGACCCAAACACTATCAGATCCATGGGAAGTGTGAGGCAAATCGATCAAGAAGTCCATAGGCAATGGGGTACAAAGTCAGCTACATCATTCCTCATCCACCCCACCAGTAATGCTGCTTCGTATCATGATTCATCTTAGTCACTCCCGAATGGAAGGAATACCATAAACAATGGACATTCTCTAAAATCAATGTAATCCAACCGCGCACTCTCGGCACACAAAATCGACCCCCAATCCTTAAAACACCATCGAAATCAAGTGAGGCTTCCTTAGCCTCACCACTCAACACCTTCCCCAGAATCAACGTCAATGCGACATTATTAAACTGATGAGGTTGAATCTCCTCTATAAAAGAAAACCTAGCCACCACAAATTGTAAAACACGCCCACGTGTTGCAATATCTAGACTAACAATCTGGTTAGCCAAAGACAGAACCTCTAAGTCTAAAGGCCTCTCCCAGGTCAAAAGATATGTCAAGCTACTCATGCTAGTTGATTTCCTATTCAAGGCATCTGCAACTACATTAACCTTGCACTGATTATAGAGAATACTCAAGTCATAATCCTTAGGCAACTTAAGCAAATGATGCTACATCATATTAATATATCACTGGGTGAAGAAGTACTGAAGTTTATGATGATCCTAGAAAATCTAACAATGGACTTCATACAAATGTTACCTCCACAACTTCAAAGCAATAATAACCGTGTACAACTCCAAATCATGGGTAGGGTAATTCTTTTCATGGGGATTCAACTGACGAGATATATATGTAATCATGTTACCCTCTAACATCAATACCACACCTAACCCAATATTTGAAGAATTAATAAAGATGCTAAAACCCATGCCCTTCTTGGGCAACGTCATGATAAGAGCTAGAGTCAACAAATCCTTGAGCTTTTGGAAGCTCTTCTCACAAGCATTGGACCACTGAATGAAAATCTTCTTCTGAGTCAACTTGGTGAATGAAGTAGCAATAGATGGAAAACCCTTAAAATATACCTATAATAACCTTCCAAGGCAGTAAAATTTTGAATCTCGATGAGCGTAGTAGGCCTATCCCAATAACAAAATGCTGAAATCTTGGCTGGATCTATCACAATACCCTCATTAGTCACCATATGACCCAAGAAAGAAACATACTCCTACCAAAACTCACACTTGGAGAACTTGGCATACAACTTCTCATTACTCAATCTCTGAAGAACAATCCAAAAATGCTCCTCATGATCGGCCTCACTCTTGGAATAAATCGAGATATCATCTATTAATACAATAACTAAAGAGTTGAGATACGATCAAAACACCTAGTTCATGAAATCCATAAATGCGGCTGAGGCATTGGTAAACCCAGAGGACATGATCAAGAACTCATAATGACTATATCGAGTTTCAAAAGCCATCTTTGGAATATTGAAACCTCTAATCCTCAACTAGTGATACACGAACCTCAAATCAATCTTCAAAAACACTACAGTACCCTGAAACTGGTTGAATAAATTATCAATACAAGAAAGAGGATACTTTTTCTTAACCGTCACCTTATTCAACACCCAATAATCAATACACAAATGCATAGATCTACCATTTTACTTACAAATAAGACAAGAGCATCCCAAGGAAATACACTAGGTTGTATAAATCCCTTATACAATAATGCTGCAACAAATCCTTCAATTACTTCTTTTAAATTGGGGCCTTCCTATAAGAAGGAATATAAATGGGCTTGGTGCCCGACTCAACATCAATAGAAAAATCAATATCACGATCCAGAGGCATACCGGGAAAATCCATTAGGAACACATCCATGAAATCACAGACAACAGAAACAAAATCCAAAGAAGGAGGTAAAGAAACACTAGTATCAAGAATATGAGCCATGTTTAATAAACATCCTCGCTCAGCTAATTGACGAGCCTAAACATAAGATATAACCCTCTTAGGACCTAAATGAAACGCACCCTTCTAAGCTATCCTCGGTACACCCAATGATGCTAAAGTTATGGTCTTAGCAAAACAATCAAGGACAGTATGATAAAAAGCCAACCAATCCATACCCAAAATAACATCAAAATCAACCATATCTAACATAAGCGAATCTACCGAAGTCTCACGTCTTGAGAAAGTCACGATACAAGATTGGTACACCTATCCACCACTAAAGAATCTCCTACTGGGGTAGATACACGAATGGGAATGGTAAGAGGCTCACTAATAAAAATACTTCCCATAGCAAAATATGCAGATACATAGAAGAAAGTCGATCCCTGAACAAATAACATAGATGCAAATCTAAAACAAATAGGGATGATACCTATGATCACAACATTAGAAACCTCTACCTCTAGTCTGGCGGGTATATCATAACACTCTCCATGACCACCAACTAGCTGAGTAGCCCTACGACCAGCACCAAGGGCTCTACTAACTCAGCCTTTCGCACCTTTAGTAAAACCCTACCTCTCATAACTATAATAAGAGTAACTCTAATTACACAATAGGGACAGTCCTTGGCTAAATGGCTAGTCTCATCACATAAAAGGCAACTTCTATGACCCAGCGTAATAGGATAAGGTACCACTGGGCTTGGACTGCCACCCTAAAATGCTGGACCAGATGACCCACTACTCGAACTCTGCAAGGCTGCTTGTACTGGACTACCATGATACCAAAGAGAACCTCTAAAATCTCTACCTCAAGAAACCTGACCTCTGAACTCACCAAAATGGCGCACCATGTTGGCGCCTTCCAAAGATGCTTGCCAAATATCCTTAGTCATCATAGCATGATCCACTATACTCTTAAAGAACTCTCCAAATACAACTATCTGAGATGTAGCCAACTAAAGTGAGGCATTCAAACTCCTTACAGACTTTTGAATCTTCTCATACTTTGTGGAAATACTAACATAAGAATATCTGGACAAGGAATGGAAGTGTGCCTCATACTCTACAATAGTCATGAATCCTTAATCCAGGTGATCAAAGTCATCTCTTATCTGACCCCTCAGATTGTAAGGTACAAATCTCTCTAAAAAGGAATCAGTAAACTGATCCAAGTCATTTTCTGAGAATCAAGAGGTCTACAACTAACAAGTAATCTCCACCAATCTCTAGAAGTATCTCTCAACTGATAAGTAGTATGAGCAACTTGTTAGTGTTATCAAGCGACCCTAAATTATGCAACTTCTCTCAACAATCAATAAGGAACTCATAGGCATCCTATCTACAACACCACGAAATCTAGGACCCAAATGAGTAAATCTCTAGAACCTCTTCTAATCCTCAAAAGACATAACAGTACTCGTAGCGAGAGAAGACATGGTGAACCTGGCCAACTGAGATCCATCTAGGGAGGTAACACAAATGAAGGATAAACCCCAAATCTCAACACACCATAGAGTAATAGTTCTCAAGGTCTAAGATGTACCCCAAATAGAAAAAGGTGCAACAGGAGGAACACCCGATATAACCATAGGAGAACCCTCTAGATAGGACAACAAACACACCAACAATACCTCTAAGACTGGGGTAGAAGAACACTGAGGAATTAAAGTAAGACCCACAACTCCAATATGCTCAATACGTGGCTCAAGGGAAAGTCCCCAAGAACTACTCCTAGATGGGGCAGATCTATGCGCCTGTCCACACCCTCGAGTTAGTCCACGACTCTAGTCGCGCCCTCTGGATAAAGGCCTCACATTTCTAAACTTGTAAGACCTGGTAGACACCTTCTGCACAGAAATAAGTAAAATATTACTCAGAACACAAGGTATTATAGAAATTTGTATGATAAGGAATAAGTAAGGGATGTTTGCTAAAGACATTCTATAGCCTCCAAAAGATAGATACATGTATCAATCTGTGAGACTCTATTAGGCATCTAATTGTTACACCATTGAGACCTATGAACCTCGTTGTTCTGATACGAATTTATCATGATCCAAAAACAAAGGTCATGATAGCACTCAATGCGGTGAACCTTGATAAGTAAAACCATCACCCAAACTGATACACAAGGGGGAAAACAAAAATACCCCAAGGCAAGGCTTCTGGAAAGAAGCTAAACAATTCAAATATAATATGAAAATGGATAATAAAACCAAAGATTTTATACCAAACTCCCAAAACCTGGTGTCAGTGTAAGAACTACTAATACAATCCATAAGTCAAATACATAAGAATATCCAATAGGAATAACATCTATCTCTGAATACTAGTAAATACATAAGCTAATACAGAAAGATAGAAGTGGAGCCCAGATGCATAAAATTCCAATCGCTACCATGAACAACTCTGAAGTCACCTAAAATCAAGCCATGTGAGATCACCCACACTAAAATCTGCACCAACAGGGCATAATAGGAGTGAATATAGTCCATTTGTATTGAGTAGGTATCATAGGCTAACCGATCCAAGTAGAAAATAAAGTACATGAAATACATACTGATGGCACGTCACTTGTAATTAGAAAATATCCCACTGCAGTAGACAACACCACTTGCACTAAAAGTTCTTTAATATCCACATATGATACAACAAAGCCCTAAAGAATAATACAAGTATATATTTATACTGCAAAAAAGCAAAGAAAAGGGGAATAACATATACGAGAGCATCAAGTAAGGGAGGTTAGAATAATGGATAGGTAACAAGTCAAACAGAGTATACAATCATATCTCAAGCATAATAAAGTAAACATAATATGATTAATAGTGATGATGTAATGCACGAAGTTGTCGCACAACCTCGAGGTCATCAGTATAACCTCTAAGACTGTTGCACAATACACCTACAGAGCTAAAGCTACAAGACATAGGACCCATGAGGGATTTGTCAACCCTTATACAATCCATATGCCCATATGTCCTCCTCAACTCATCCTTTGGGGAAGGTCTTATAAGATGTTATATTTTCTATCATAAAAAGTATTGCTAGTGTTTGTCAATATTTCCACGGTTGTACCATTGTTTCATGAATCAGTATGAGGATATAATGCTCACAACCAACCACAATGATTATTTCCATAATAAACCACATTGAGTATTTTTCACAACCAACCAATACGCTATTTATGTGAGCCAAATATCCATTCAATATTTCTAAGTATCCATGAATTTCCACATGATTCATATGCTAATAGAGTATGAATACATCACAATACACAATTGGAACCACATTATGCTTTTCATAAAATAAAAACACATTTATTCTCATATCTACAGGCTATCAACGTCACATAGGACCCCATAAGGTCACACACAACACATAATGTACCAAATACACAAATCACATCTCATATAGGCCCCCACACGGGCATAACACAATAAGATAGCCGTATTTTATGAGTAGCTTCGACACCCTTAGCATGCAATTTGTATCAATATTAACTAGCCATCATAGTCTGAAATAAGTTAGCTGTAACCTACCTTAAAGGCCAAAAATTGGTATGCAATACTTCAATAACGAAGTCCTACTCTTCACAAACATACACAAAATCAACTACATCAAAATGTAGAATCTATGCATAAAAAAGAAGCCAATGATCCTTGAAATGAGTTTTTGATAAAGAAGGGCAAAATTAAACTTTGTTTCAAAAATATGTTCCCTATATTTTTAGGTGTCTACAGCTGAAAACCCAAGTTAAAATGACTTAAAAATGAGCTCTAAATTGGAGAAAAACCATTTTAAACTTTACCAGATAAAATCTTCAAAATCCATTTATAAATCAAGAATCGAAGTTGTTTTGAAGATAAAATTGAGGGAAAATGGATAATCATGGGATTAGAAACTCATTCAAGTTAACAATAAGTGAATTGAGGTTTAAATTAGTGAAATATACTTTTAGGCCTTACGAGGCAAAATTCCCCAATTTCATACTTAATCTATATTTAAAACAAGAATTTAATGTTAAGGATGGAAGAAATTAGTTGTAATGAGTGTAATGGATCTTACCAAAGCTTAGAAATAGAGAGTTGCTTTAAACCACAAAAACCTAACCTCCAAGACCCAAAAATGGTGAAAGATGGAAAAAACACGGGTATATATACCCAGTTTTGGCGATCACAAACAAGGATCGTAATCGCGGTATCTTGCCTGACAGAGGTATCACGATCATAGACTAGGATTGAGATCATGAATATTCCCCTATTGGCCCAGTCGCAATCACGACCCAAGGCTCGTGATTGTGGGTGCACCTGCTGGGGACATGATATAATTTCAAATCTCGGTGGGCTCCTCGAGATTCATCCAGAATCCCAAAAATGTAAATGAACTATTGTATCCTATTAAATTTGATGCTTCAAACTCAATGGTGATATTTTATTTTAAAAAAAAAGTCATTTTCACAAATTTGACCCCCGAAATCCAAAATCACAACTTTCCAAATCGAGGATTGAAATGAGATTTAAAAGCCATAAAATCACATCAACCATGTTGCCATCAAAAAATCTACGTTCCAAATATGCTGGCGTAGTTCGTTTTCCCATCCATTGCACAGATCAAAAGATTTCAACATAAATCAACTATAAGGCTCTCAAAGTATCCAAAAACCACAAAATCGTATAAATGACACCAAAATACATCAGGAATAGTGTCAATCATCCACAAACCCCAGAAATACCATAATGCAACTACGAGGAGGGTAAAATAGTCAAATCATACAAAAAGTTCAAATTTTAGATATTTCATAAAAATTCAGATCATTACATCATCCACTACTAAAAATCTAGTTCATCCTCAAACTAAAGGCAAGAAAAATACCTAAATCAACAAAGAGCAGGGGATAAGAAATACACATATCAGACTTGACCTCCCAAGTAGCCTCATCTATAGGTTGATGCCTCCACTGGACCTTAACCACAGGAATA
Source organism: Capsicum chinense (assembly GCA_026120095.1). NCBI lineage: Eukaryota > Viridiplantae > Streptophyta > Magnoliopsida > Solanales > Solanaceae > Capsicum > Capsicum chinense. The sequence continues at coordinate 120,651,525 of JAPEIP010000006.1, forward strand.
ACTCTAGAGCGCAACTATCTAACATCCCTAGCCAATATGGAGACCAACTCTCCAACAAAAAATAACCTCTCATTTTATTAAATTGACTCCCAACGAATGGCATGAGACTCAACCAGAATGTAACGCGAAGCATAGAAACATGAAAAACTAGATGAATAGCTAATAAAACTAGGGGGTAAAGACAACTTCTAGGCCAAATCACCAATAATTCAAAGAATCTCAAATAGGCTAATATACTTGGGGCTAAGCTTATCCCTTTTCCCAAACCTCATCGTACCCTTCAAGGGTGAAATTTGAAGGAAAACACGATCACCAACACAAAATCTTAAGGAACAAAGTCTACGATCAGCATAACACTTATGCCTACTCTGAGTAGCTCGAAGTCTATATTGAATGATCTGAACTCTATCTAATGTCTCACAAAGAAAGTTCTACCTGAGGTATAACCTTAAAAACCTCAAACCAACCAACTAGAGAGCGACAACGCTTACCATACAAAGCTTCAAATAGAGCCATATCAATGCTGGAATGGTAACTGTTATTATAAGCAAACTCTGCCAAAGACAAATACTACTCCTACTGGACACCAAAATCTATCACACAAGCATGAAGCATATCCTCTAAAACTTGGATCGTCCGCTCTGACTGACCATCGGTCTGGGGGTGTAATGCTATGCTATGGTAACCTTGAGTACCCAACTCATTCTAAAAAGTCTTTTGAAAGTTAGAAGTGAATATAACATCCCTATATGAAATGATAAACACTAGCACACCATGTAGTCGCAAAATCTCCTTCACATGTTAGTAATTTAGGCAATGGGCAACAAAGTCTGCTATGTCCTTCCTCATACCACCCCGCTAGTAATGTTACCTTAAATAATGATATATTTTAGTCACTCTAGAAGGATGGAATACCTAGAACAATGAGCCTCCTCAAAAATCAATCTAATCAATTTACCTACTTTTTGTACCCAAACTCGCCCCCAATCCTTAAAACACCATTAGAATCAAGTGGGGCTTCTTTAGCCTCACCACTCAATACCTTATCTAGAATCAACCTTAACCCAACACCATCTAACTGATGAGCTTGAATCTGCTCCATCAAAGAAGACCTAGCCTCCACAAATGCTGAAACACACCCAGGTGTTGTAATATCAAGCCTAACCATCTAGTTAGACAAAAACTGAACCTCTAAGTCCAAAGGCCTCTATCGGGTTAAAAAATATGCCAAACTACCTATGCTAGTTGAATTCTGACTCAAGGCATCTATAAGTAAATTATCCTAGCCTTGATGATAGAGAATAGTCAAGTCATAATACTTAAGCAATTTAATCTAATGATGCTGCCTCATATTAAGTCTCGCTGGGTGAAGAAGTACTAAAGGCTATGATAATCTGAGAAAATATCACAATGGACTTCATATAAGTAGTAACTCCACAACCTCACAACAAAAACAAATATGCATAACTCCAAATCATGAGTAGGGTAATTCTTCTCATGGGGCTTCCACTGATGAGAAACATATGCAATCACTTTATCCTCTTACATTAATAAAAACCTAACCCAACACCTAGAGAATCACAAAAGATGATAAAACCCACACCTTCCTTGGGCAACATCAAGATAGGAGTTGAAGTCAACAAATCCTTGAGGTTTTGGAAGCTTACCTCACAAGCATCGGTCAACTGAACAGAAATCTTCTTCTGAGCCAACTTGGTCGATGGAGCTATAATGGATTGAAAACACCAATAATATCCTGCCAAGCCAAAAAACTCTGAATCTCGTTGGGTGAATTAAGACTACCCTAATCACATACTTCTGCAATCTTGGCTGGATCACCATAATACCCACCTTAGTCACCTCATTACCCAAGAAAGAAATAGACTCTAGCCAAAACTCACACTTGGAGAACTTACCATACAACTTCTCATTCCTCTATCTCTAAAGCATAATTTACAAATATTCCTCAAGATTAGCCTCACTCTTGAAATAAAACAATATATCATCTATAAATAGAATAACAAAGGAGTAAAGATACAGTCAAAACACCTAGTTCATCAACTCTATGAATGCTGCTGGGGCATTGGTGAACCCAAAGGACATGACCAAGAACTCTTAATGACCATATCGAGTCTGGAAAGCCTTTTTTTGGAACATTCAATGCCGTAATCCTCAACTGGTGATACCCAGACCTCAAATCAATTTTCAAAAATAATGTAATACCCTAAAGTTGGTTGAATAAATCCTCAATATCAGAAAGAGGATACTTATTCTTAACCATCACCTTATTCAACTATCGATAATCAATACATATTGCATAGGTCTACCCTTCTTCATCATAATAAGACAGGCGCACCCCAAGGCAATACACTAGTTGGATAAATCCCTTATCTAACAACTCCTGCAACTAATCCTTCAATTACTTCAACTAAGTTGGGGCCATCCTATAAGGAGGAATAGAAATGGGCTTAGTTTCTAACTCGACATCAATACAAAAATAAATTTCACAATTCAAAGGCATATAAGGCAAATCCACAAAACACATGCATGAACTCACAGACAACACGAACAGAATCCAAAAATGGAGGTGAAGCAACATTAGTATCACGAATATGATCCAAGTAACATAGACATCCCCTATCAACCAATCGATGAGCCTGAACGTAAGACATAAGCCTTTTAGGACCCGAATAAAGCGCACCCTTCTAAGTTATTGTCAGCACACCTAGTAAAGCTAAACTCACAGTCTTAGAAAAATAATCTAGGACAATATAATAAGGAGGCAACCAATCTATACCCAAAATAATATCAAAATCAACCATATCTAACACAAGAAAATTTGATCAAAAATATACCTAATTCATATACCTAGATAAAGTCATGATATAAGATTACTAGACCTGATCCACCGCTAAACAATCTCCTATTGCGGTAGATACACAAATAGGCATGACAAAAGGCTCCCTAAAAGAATCAATTCCTATAGAAAAACATACAGACATATCGTAGAAAGTCGATCCCATATCAAATAACATAGATCCAACTCTAAAACAAATGGGGATGATACCTCTGATCACAACATCAGAACCCTCTATCTCTTATCTTGCGGGTAGTATAGTACTGCCCATAATATCCAACTAGAAGATTAGCCCTACGACCACCACTACAGGCTCTACTGCCTCTACGTCTTGCACCTCTAGTAGAACCTCTACCTCTCACAGCTATAATAAGAGTAGCTCTAATCATACAATAGAGGTAATTCTTGGCCAAATGGCTAGTCTCATCATGCACAAAAAAACTTTTATGACATAATTACATAGGAGAAGGTACCATTGGGATTGGACGACCACCCTAAATTGCTGGATCAGAGGATCTACTACTCATACTCTGCAAGGCAGCTTGTACCGATATACTAAGATACCCATGAGAACCTTTGAAATCTCTGCCTCAAGAAGCTTAACCTATAATCTAACCAAGATGGTGCACCTTCTTGGGGCCTCCCTAAGATGCTCGTAGAATACCCCCAGTCATATTGGCATGATCCGTGATACTCCACATACAACCATATGAGATATACCCAATTGATGAGAGACATCCAAACCTTTCATAAACTTTTGAATCTTCTCAAACTCGGTAGAAATACCATGGCATAAGAAGGTCTGGATAAGGCATAAAAGCATGCCTCATACTTTATAACAATTATAGAGTCCTACTCCAGGCGATCAAACTCATCACTTAACAGATCCCTTAGATTGTAAGGCATGAACCTTTCCAAAAATGCATCAGTAAACTGATCCCAAGTCATCTTGAGAGAATTAAGAGGTCTACAACCAACAAACGACCTCCACCAATTTGTAAAAGCATCTTTCAACTGAAAAGTAGTATAAGCAACTACATACAACTCATGCGACCTTAAATTATGCCACTGCTATCGACAATCAATCAGGAACTCATAGGCATTCTTGTCCATAACACAACTGAATTTAGAAGGACCCAAGTGAGTAAATCTCTTAAACCTTTTCTAATTCTCAGAAGACATAATTATACTCGCAGTAAGAAGAGGCATGGTGAATCTAGAGGGTTAAGATTCTATCTGGGGAGGTAACATAAATAAAGGCTAAACCCCTGATCTAGAAACACCATACTCAGATATCGACATTGATGGGGTAATAGTATTCAGGGTCTGAGGAGTACCCAAAATAGAAACAGGTGCAACTGGAGAATCCACATGCAAATCTAGAGGAACACCCAACATAACTAAAGGAGAAACCTCTAATAGGTCAGCAAATGCACCGACAACCCTTCTAAGATTGGGGTAGAAGAACTCTAAGGAATTGGAGTAGTACCTAAAACTCCAACATGCTCAACATGAGGTTCAAGGAAAAGTCCCTCAATACTACTCATGGATAGGGTAGATCCACGTACCCATCCACTCTCCCAAGTCCATCCACAACTTGAGGCCCGGCCTCTGGATAAAAGCTCTACATTTTTGACCTCGCGATGCCTAGTAGATACCATCTACATAGAAAAAAGTTAAATATGACTTAGAATAAAATGTATGAAAGAAATTTGCATGATAATGAATAAATAAGGGATGTTTCCTAAAGACATCCTATAGCCTATCAAAGATCTATGTAGATTTCTAGGTACCAATCCGTGAGACTATATTAGATATCCCGTTCTTACACCATTGAGACTAATAAATCGAGATATTTTGATACTAATTTGTCACAATCCAAAAACAAGGGTCATAATGGCACTTATCGCGATGAACATTGACAAGTAAGCCTATCATCCAAACCGATATCCCTGGGGGAAAAACAAAAAATAACCCTAAGACAAGGCTTCTAGAACAAACCCAACCTTTTGAATATAATATAAAAATAAAAAATACAACCAAAGATATTATACCAAACTCCTACAACCTAGTGTCAATAGTGTAAAAACTACTAATACAATCCATGAGTCAAATACATCTGAATATCCAATAGAAACAATATCTGTCTTTGTATACTAATAAAGACATAAGCTAAAATAAAAGATAGACATGGACTCCAGACGCATGAAAGTCCAACCACTACCTTGAACAACTTTGAAGGTGCCTAAAACAAGACACTTGAGATGTACCCACACAAAAATTTGTACCAAAAAGGCATAATAAGGATGATTATGGTCCACTTGTACTCAGTAGGTATTATAGGCGGACTAATCCATTTAGAAAATAAAACGTACAAAATGCACACTAAGGGTACGTCACTTGTAATAAAAAATGTCCCATAATGGTAGACCACACCACTTTTACTAGTAGTTCTATAATATCAACTTATGATATAACAAAGCACCAAAAAAGTATACAAGTATACATTTATACCACATATAAGCAAAGGAAAGGGAAACAACATATATGAGCACATTAGAAAAATGGATAGGCAACAAGTCAAATAGAATATACAATCACATCACGAGCATAATAAAGTAAAGACAATAAGAATGATTATGATGATGATGTAATGCACGAAGTTGTCGCACAACCTCGAGGTCATTGGCACAGCCTTTAAGACCATCGTACAGTCTTTGTATACACTTATAGAGCTAAAGCTATAAGAAGCATGATTCACGAGGATTTTTTAAACCCAATACAATCCATATATTCATATCTCCTCCTTGGCACATCCCCTGGGAAGGGTTTTATAAGATGTCATATTTTTCTATCATAAAAGGTATTGCCAGTGTTTCTCAATATTTCCACGATGTTACCATTGTTTCATGAATTAGTATGAGGATACAATGTTCACAACCAACCACAATGATTATTTCCACAACCAACCACAATTAGTTTTTCTAGAATCAACCATAATGAGTATTTCCACAACCAATCAATATGCCAATTACGTGAGCCAAATATCCACTCAATATTTCCAACCATCCATGAATTTCCATATGATTCATATGCTAATAGTGTATTAATACATTGCACTACACAATGGGTAGCACAATATGCTTTTTAACAAATAAATCATAATGATTCTCATGTATATGGGCCATAACATCACATAGGACCCGACAAGGTCACATATAGCACATAATGTACCAAATCCACCAATTACATCATATATAGGCCCCTACACTGGCACAACACAATTATATAACCCTTTTTCATGATTAGTTCCCATACCCTTAACATGAATATTGTATCAACACTAACTACCCAACGCAATCTGAATAAATTTAAGCCTTAACCTACCTCAAAGGTCAAAAACTGATCTGCAATACTTTAATCTCAAGCCCTATCATTATGAATTGATCCAAAATAAACTAAAACATCAAGATATAGAATCTACACATCAAAAAGAAGACGACGATACCCATATTGCCTAGTTTCAAGTTGGGGTCAAAATGGACCCCCAAAATAAAATTTTAAAGAAAAAAGGCAAAATGATAACTTTGTTTTAAAAACATGCTCCTTATATATTTTGGTGTATACTGTTGAAAAACTTACACGACCCGAATCGAGGGACTGTCATAATAGGAATCCTAAGTCCAACCAGGACCGGGGATCATCCCTGTTACCTAAATCAACCTTTAAATACGCATACCCTAAGTCAAATGGATTCGGAACGTATAACAAGATAGAATTTATTATAATTTCGAATCTGAAATAGGTCTATTATAATGACCAACCCAAACAAGTTCCACCATCCATTATCTAACCAATATCCAAAACCAAAACAAAACCATAAACCAAACCATACCTCCCATAACAAATGCATTCCAATATAAATATATTTGTAATATAAAATATATAGGAAGAAGTAATCATAAATATAGTCAAACATTATCAGCCCCAATACAATGCCTATACTAAGGCCGACACCACTGTAGAAACTTCCCATACCGACCCAGATTAGTTCCACAAAGCCTCTAACCAAAAGTAAACCAGTATCTGGTTGGGACATGCCTCCAACCATAGCCAACACCAATATCAATGAAATAACCAAAGAATGTAAGAACATCCATGATGTGAAATAGGACCTTTCAAAATATGAATAATCACCACCTCAATCTAACTGAGTTATTCCCTAATCCAATCACTAAGTAGGAAGAGTAGAATGGCCAGTTCCTGCATCACGTGGGGATATAATCACCTAAATGTGGGTTAGCAGGTGAACGCTAGCATGCACTCAGGATAAGGATAAAATAATGCCAACCTCTAAAACTAAGTAAGCCAACCATATGCATTCACAACCATACATATATATAACCATGCTAGGAAAATAAAATGGGTTTAGCATGCCTTTCAAACTATTAACTTGGGTATGTGTAGCTTAACTATCCTAGAACCACCCATAGGCTATATGGGTCCAGTGTAACCCCATGAACGACCCCTGGTGCGTGTAGCTGCACGAACTGAAAATACCATAAGATTAAGGGATTCCAGAGTACACTTCGCTCTCTATGATACATATGGACAAGTTTACTTAAGGAATTCTCGTGCACGACATAAGTATCATATATGATCGCCATGACCAATTCTCATGTCAGCAAACATGAGTTTCTAGTGTCCGTCCATTGGACTCAGACCTTCATAATTAGCTATCATACCTCACCTAAAACAAATGCCATACAACAAAACCACCATTCCATTTATTAGTAACCAAGTCTATAAGTAGTGGATCTCATACCGATTATAGCTTGCAAAAAATATCCTTAGCCATCCTTTTTAAGTAAAGGGATTCCCATGTACCCATAGAGTATATTATTAAGTTGACTTAGGGGAATCCCATGTACCCCATATGTGATCATTATTATGCTTTCTTGTGGGATTCCTTTGTACCCCATAAGGCTTTCAATTAGACCAACCATGACCACAAATACATTACCATTTAACCATTCCAAACTATTTAAACTATTTAGGGTTCCATTACCGAGTTGTACTATGTAATAGTTCAATAAAAGTCCAACAATTTAACCAAAAATATTTTCATAGGCATTTTATCAAACATGTCAGGGGCATAGTATTTCCAAAGCCAAAACCAAGTGTTAATCAACCATTCCCATGCAACCAAATGTTAAAACCACCATAATAATACAAAAACCATAAGTAAAAGACATGGGAAATCCATAACCAACCATTGTTACGAAAATCCCCAACATGTATTTGTAAACCCAAAACCATACTAAATTTGTTGCTTGAAAACAATACATAAACATGCCTTTAATTGGAACAAATAATGATCGAGAAGTAACATCCTTAGATTAAGAGGGTAATGGAGAGAAATCACCCTTGTAAGTACCAATTTTCTTCTATTGATGAAACCCTATCCTTTCTTAACCCAAGAGCCTTAGAAAGAATTTCAGAGTGTTTTAAGAGAGTTTGAGTGATTTAAAATAGTTTAAATTATGTCCCAAGAGTGATATAAGTCATAGGGACTTAAGAGGTTAAGAGGGGAACTGTCCAGATTACCCCTTCCCCTAACTTAAATGCATAAAATTCCCGTAGAAGGGTACGACTCCACCATACCACTCGTACCCTATCATAAGAGTGGCACCCACCACTTATACCCTAGGCATCCTTTGTACTCCTAACACTAACAAATATATGACCACTAATCCCCAAACATATGCAAGCATAGGAAAGTACCCTTAACTCATACCATAGAAAGAATCAAAAGGGGTTGGCACAGTTTAACATATGAGTTAGACTATACCACTCGTACCTTATAGCACGAGTCATGGTGAGCCACTCGTACTTAGATCAAGTTAAGTTACTAAACATCAGATTAAGTGAAGAAAAACCTAGACCTACGACCCATCACCCACCATACAACTCGTACCCACCCAAGTCATACCTATTTCAAAAACTCAAACACCCAACACTACCCAATAATAAAAAATATACGACTAGGTCACTTGGCCCATACCCCCACTATACAACTAGTATGGTGAGTTATGTAATGTCCAAAAAGTCCAAAACCCAGGAAATTTCTAAGGAAAACCCAAGGTATTTCTGTTTCCCACACTAGGATCATTCATCCCTGAATGACGGACAAGGTAGTACAAGCACTAGTTACACCCCAACATAACTATTCTAACCTTTAACTAAGTTTAAAAATAAAGATGCTCGAAAATCAACCTTTTCTTTAACTAAATTATAAAACAAAGACCTGATCAAGAACACAAAGCAAAAAATAAATGCAGATACTTAGACTTGATGTCCTCTTTTACTTCCCAAGTAACTTCTTAAACCTTGTGGTTCCGGCATAGAACCTTAATCAAAGCTATATTCTTGGTCTGCAACCGATGAACCTACTAATCCAATCTAAATCGGGACCTCTTCATAAGACAGAGAATCTGAGATACTCAATCTTTCCAAAGAAACAATTAATGAAGGATTACCTATACACTTCCTCAACATAGAGACATGGAATACCGAATGAATGAAGCTCAAAATAAAAGGGAACTCTAATTCATATACAGAATTACCAACCCTCCTCAAAACCACAAAAGGACCAACATACCGGGGACTGAGATTTCCCTTTTCCCAAACTGCATCACTCCCTTTATGAGAGACACCTTTAGTAACACTGTATCCCAAACCTCAAACTCCAAGTACCTACACCTTACATCCGCATAAGAATTTTAGTGAATTTGGAGAGTCTTTAGCAAATCCAAATCACCTTTAAATTTTACATAGCCTAATAAACCAAATCCTGACAAAACATATCCACCTCACCAAGCTTAATCCACCCAATAAGAGATCTATACCCCCCAGTATACAATGCCTCAAAAGGGGCTATTCTAATGCTAGAGTGATAGATATTATTGTAAGAAAACTCTACAAGATGTAGATACTCAACCTAATTACCACTATAATCAATCACACATGCACAAAACATATATTCCAATGTCCGAATATTAAGTTCTACTTGGCCATCCATCTGTGGGTAAAAAGTAGTACTCAGCCTAACCTTAGTACCTATCCTCTTTTGAAATGACCACCAATAGTAAGATGAAAACTGCATACCATGATCAAAGATAATTTAAATAGGTACCCTATGCAGCTCCACGATTTTGTGAAGATACAACCTCACATAATCCTCAACCAAAAAGTTAGTCCTCACTGGCAAGAAGTGAGTTGACTTTGTCATCCTATCTATGATGACCCAAACAAAATAAAATTAATTCTAAGAGAGAGGATAACTGGCAAGAAAATCCATATTAATCACTTCCCATTTCTATTTAGGCAATTTTATCTTCTGATACAACCCTCTAGGCCTCATGTGCTCAACTTCCACTTGTTGACACACCAAATATTTGGCCACAAAATCAATCAGATCGTTTTTTATTTCATTCCACCAATACATCTCCTTGAGACCATGATCCATCTTCATCGAACCAGGATAAACAACATAGCATGATTCATGTGCCTTAGCCAATACCTTTGCTTGCAAACCATCGATGTTAGGAACATATAACCTCCCTTGGTACCGTAAGGTACCATAATCACTGATCTTAAATACCATTAGATTTTACCCACATGCATTACCTTTGATTTTTATTAAGACATGATCTAGAATTTGCTTCTCTTTGATTGCTACACCAAAAGATGACCGGACCACTTCATGTACCAACACAACACCATTCTTTGAGTCCAAAAGGAAAACTCTAAGATTAGACAAATGATGAATATCCTTTACCAACTCCCACCTCTTCTTATCCATGTGAGCTAAAATCCCTATGGACAACCTACTAAAGAGTATCAACAATAATATTAGCCTTATATGGGTGGTAGTGAAGACTCATTATCATAATCCTTGAGAAGCTCAAGCCATCTCCTCTACCTGAGATTAAGCTCTTTCTGAGTGAACACATACTATAGAATCTTATGATCATAAAAGATGTCCATGTGCACTCCAGATAAATAGTTCTATAAGATTTTTAACATAAATACCATGAATCATAACTCTAAATCATGAGTAGGATAGTTCCTCTCATGTACCTTTAGCTTCTTAGGAGCATAGGGTATCACCTTACCATGCTACATTAGAACATAACAAAGTCCCATATGAGACACATCGTAGTAAACCATAAACCCCTCAAAGTCAAAATTGGAGCTGAAGTTAGTTTATTCTTTAGCTTCACAAAACTACCCTTACAAGTATCTGACAAAGAGAAATTTATCTTTTTCAGAGTAAACTTAGTCAATGGGGAAGCTAGCATCGAAATACTCACTACAAACCTCCTATAATACCCAGACAAATCTATGTAGCTTCGAATATTAGTTGGAGTTATAGGTTTAGGCCACTTCTTAACCACCACCACCTTTTGTAGATCAACCATGATCCCCCCACAAAAAATAATATAACCTAAAAAAGTGACATGGTTCAACCAAACTCATATTTTGAGAATTTAGCGTACAACTGCTGCTCTTTTAAGGTCTGCAATACCACACGAAGGTGATTAGCATAACCCACCTCACTCTTAGAGTACACAAAAATGTCATTAATGAACACAGTGATAAAATAATCCAAAAACTAACAAAATACCTAATTCATCAAAATCTATGATGGTTGCCAAGGTATTAGTCTAACTGAATAACATAACCAAGAACTTAAAGAGCCTATTTTGGGTATGGAATGCTATTTTAGTGATATCCACCTTCCTAATCTTAAGATGATAATACCCAGACCAAAGATCTATCTTAGAAAAAAATTTGGCATCTTGCAACAGATCAAACAAGTCATATATCCTTGGAAGAGGATACTTGTTCTTAACCATCACCTTATTCAACTACCGATAGTCAATACACATCAGAAAGAAACCATCCTTCTTATGAATGAATAACACCGATGCACCCCATGGGGACATACTAAAATGGATGAAACCCTTATCCAAAAGATCCTTAAGTTGCTTCTTGAGTTCCCTTAACTTAGTCGGAGCCATGCTATAAGGAGGAATAAATATTAGGCAAGTGTCTAGAACCAAATCAATCCCAGAATCATTCTCTCTATCCAAAGAAACACTAGGATGATCATTTGGAAAGACCTTAAGAAACTCTTTCACCACTGGAACCGAATGCAAAGAAGGACCTTCCGAATTAGAGTCTTTAACCTGTATTAAATGATAGAGACACCCTTTGTAGATTAACCTCTAAGTTTAATATATGATAAAAACCTCCCCTTAGGAGTTAAGGAACCATCCTTCCAATCAATAATCGGTTCACCAGGGAACTTAAAGACAACTTTATGGGTTTGACAATCTAAGGATACATAGCACGAGTGTAACAATTCCATCCCTAGAATGATAACAAAATCCTCGATACCTAATTCATACAAACTTACCAAAGTCTCCTTACTACCAACAGATATCACACCCCGAACAATTTGTGATAAGTTATCAGTCTCCTGATAAGCTATCACAAATGGCGTCACCTAATCCAAACAATTTTTGAATTTTATTATTTTGTTTCCATAATTAGGGTGAACTATTTAAATCCTTGTTTAGGGGTTTCTTAAGAGTTCCAAACCTTGAGTTTTGAGACACGATACTTGACATTTCCTCTCTCTAAATTCTTGGATAGAAAAAAATTATTTTAAAGAGAATTTAATCATTATTTTGGGATTTTCTATTGCGATCTAATCTGAGATTCACTAGTTATTATTCATCTTGTGGTAAGTTTATCTTTCAAAGAATGAATTCATCTAGTTTCTTTGATTATTATGTCATGAGCAGCTAAATTCCTTTAACCTGAATTATGGGATCTAGAGGTAGGTCTTGATAAGGTGCTGAGTGTTCAAGATTTAAAAAGTGGTAGGACTCCTTGATAATTTTGATGTTTTAATTATTGTTTGTTGGTTGCAAATGATAGATAATACCTTCTTTGATTTTCTTGAGAAAGAAATCAAATAAGTAGGAAGTGAATTATCAATAGGGACTTAGAAATACTAAACTTCTATTTAATAATCAGTGCTGTAACAAGGTTGGTTAACCTAAGGTAAAATATGGACAGTGAATATAAATTTCCTAATTTTAAGAGGATTAGGTTATTAAATGCTTAAGTAGGTCGAGAGGCATTTAAGCATAACTTCGATAAAGATAACTTGTTTTTCTACCTACCGTAAGAATCTTGAACCACTAGTAGCATCTGTCAAGTACCAACATCCCTAGTGAACATAATTCTGGTTTTTCATAAACTCTTGATGACAAACACTGATTAAAGTGATTAACAATTACTTGTTCAACTAAAGACCCCCATTTTAGGAAACATCAACTATCAGTTGATTAAATGGCAAACAACTTAAGTTCACACCATATTCCTTGTAGAATTTGACATCAACCTAGTTGGGTTTTATATTGATAGCGATCACTTACATTCTTGTTGGGAGGTGTAGTTTGAACGTTATTAAAAATGACACCGTTGCCGTTGAATACAATTGAAAACTAAAGTTTGTGTGCGCTAATTGACTGTTAGTCAAGTATCCTAGTTTTACCTACTTTTTGTTTTTGTTTATTTGCAGGATCTTTATTGTGTTTCCCAAGAACTAAAAGTTTTAGAGAACCGTTATTACCACCTAATCCAGAATCACAACAAATTAGAAGAATGGCAGAACAACAAGAGGCTGATAGATTGGCAGCCTTAGCTAGAGCTCAGGTGAATGTGCAAAATATCGGGTAACAAGCATGATATCCAAATCTTGAGGACAAACTTTTGGGAGATTAGGAGTTGCTGAATCCTGGTAACCCAAGGCGTGCAGAGCAAATAGCTCTACCAGTACAGCATAATGTTAATTAAAACCGTCCATTCTGAGAAAGGCAAGAGTATCAGCTGGTCTAGTATGATCTCAATGATGATGATGATTGAATGGATGGAGAAGGTGCAATGGGTGTGATTATTCCTCCACCGTTGGAACCTGGGGCAAAATTCAACATTACGACTACTATAATTCAACTCCTAAATCTGAAGGGGTTGTTTGGTGACCTTCTTGGGAATGACCCAAACTTGAAACTGGTGAATTTTGTCACCATATGCAAATATTTTGATAACCTAGGAGTGGGCTAGAATGCTATCTGGCTGAGATTGTTTTCGTTGTCTCTATCTAGGGAGGCAACATTGTGGCTAAATGAGCTGACACCCAATTCTATAACTAATCGGAGGCATTTCAAAGGAGCTTTCTTAGAAAGGTTCTTTTTGCCTTTCAGGAGGGTATAGTTGAGGGACGAGATCAACAACTTTAGGTATCTCCCAACTGAAGCCTTGCATAAAACCTGGGAAAGATTCAAAAAGAAGATGACAAAGTGTTCAAACCACAACATGACGGCCATACATTTGATTGAGACTTTATACAGGGCTCTTAAGTTCGTTACAAAGCCAATTGTAGACAATGCTACTGGGGGTTCATTTGTTGATCTTACATTCCCAGAGGCTTCAGAGATGCTGGACAAAATGACAAAACAGAGTCGGGCATAGCATACAAGAGACTCTATGGTGGCCATCCCCACTACTTTTGTAGGTATTACTGTGAAACAATGCAAAAGAGAAGAAAAACATGACCAAGACAAGGCTCACTTTAAAAGACAGATGGACTTAATAACCAAGCACTTTCTATCAGGCAAGACTGGAAAGGTAAACGCTGTGGAATCTTAGGATAGAAGTGAGGCTGATACAGATGAAGAGGCTAACTATGTTAATAATCAAGGGGTTTCCGAGGTAATAGCCAAGGGAATCAAGGTCGGACTTACTATGATAAGCCGGGTTAGGAAAATAGGGAGCAAGGAAATTAAGGAATAATAATGACAGGAATGGGCTATATGTTCCTCCTGGAAATCATGAGACTATTCCAATAAGTTCTGAAAAGATATCCATGGAGGACTTGATGGTTAAGTTGTTGAAGGGTGTGGAAGCTACCAACTCTGGTGTGACCACCATGAAGACCGATCTGACATCTATCAGTCGGTTGATGCACTCATACTTCACCGTAATCAAATAGTTAGAGCCGCAGATGAGCCAACCCTCCACAGCATTTAACCAGAGGAAAAGTGAAACATTACGAAGTGATACGGTCCAAAATCTATAGAATGATGGCTCATGCATGACTATTACCACTAAAAGTGGTAAGATATTACTTGACCCTTCTGTAGGCAAACCTGTAGTTGATGTTGAATCAGAAGAAAATGGTCTAGTAAAGTCTGAGAAGCTGGATAACTTTGATGATGCTCCAGATAAAGACAAAGAGAAGGACTAGGAGGTAGTAATGAAAATTATCCCAAGAACACCACCTCCATTTCCTCAGCGGTTGAAGAAAACGGTTGATGATGCAAAATTCAACAAATTTATGGCAATGCTTAAGAAATTAACAATAAATGTCCCTTTGGTTCAGGAACTTGAGAAAATGCCAGTATATGCGAAGTTCATGAAAAACCTTATGACTAAGAAATGGAAGGTTAGCCATGAGCCGGAGGACAATCTCTTTAATTATGGTGATATTTATACAAGGTCTTTACTGTAGAAAAAGATAGATCCAGGAGAGTTTACCATCTCGTGTACTATTGGGTCCCTCAATTTCACAAAAGCATTATGCGATTTGGGAGCCAATATAAACCTCATGCCACTCGCTATGTACAAGAAACTGGGTTTAGGGTATCCTACCTTGACGAACATTTGATTGGTGATGGTAGATAGGTCTGTAAAATGGCCAGTGGGTATATTATATGATGTATTGGTAAAGGTGGCCGACTTTATTCTGCCTGCTTATTTTGTAGTCCTAGACTATGAGGTGGACTTTGAAGTGCCCATCATTTTGGGTAGACCATTCCTTCCAACTGGGAGAGTGATAGTAGATATGAAACTTAATAAGCTAAAGTTCAAGTTCAATGAAAAGGAAGAAAGATTCAAAATACACTCATCCATGACAATGACAAAGGAGATAAGTGTTTTCTCAATCGTGGACATATTCTATGAAGATGGTAAAAGGGTATCAACATGTTGTCTTGGCAAAGTCTGAGTAGTCAAGATAACCAAGTCATACCGCGACAGTAAATTAGGCACTATTGGGAGGCAATCCAAAATTTTTATATTCCACCAAATTGTTTATTTTTGAACTAGAACCTAACTACAAAAATGAATAATTTGCTGGAATATAAAAAGTCCAACATTTGCTGAAACTGTGGGCCAAATTAAAAAGACCCGACCCGTCCCACAACTTGGGTTTTCCACCTTCCTGCTTAGTTTTTATTACCTTTAAGTTATTCTCTTTCCATCTTTCATTTATTTTATTTCTTTTTCAAAGTTTCTCCAACTAAAACAGAAGAAAGCTTCTTTGTATGTGTGGGTTTGCAATCAAAATCAAGAACACCTCTTTATTCCTCGTGCTCGTGTAACCACATTGAAGGCTACCATCAGGTCATAAAATGGCACCCAGAGGAAATAAGTCAAATCCACAAAGAAAGTGACTAAGAGAAGTGTACCTCAGAGACTCTTCAACGAAGAGTCTGATTATAAAGAGAAAGATCCTCTGCTTAGGAAGCAAAGAAAGAAGAAAAGTACTAAAAAGACTCTACCACCCTCACCAGTTGAGGTAGAGGAGAATGAAGAAAGTGACACTAAGCCAACAACATCTGAGCATACAACTTCTAAGAAGAAGGTCTCTGAGAAACAAAAGTCTGAACATGTTGAATCTGAAGAGCATGATTCAGATCATCCTAATTCTGAGGGGCATATATCTGAGGGACCATCAACTGATTCCCCTTCTACTGAACCACAAGATGATGAAGACTCTTTAATTTGGGGCACTATGGTCAAATAAAAGAATTTTGAAGTCTGAGATGGAACTAGATGGTAGATTCCCAAAGATCAGAAAATCTTCTTTGATGGGCTTCGCAGAACTAGCATAAGAGCTGTCAAGAGGCCAATCTTTGAGGAGAAGAGATCATCACTAAGGGGTTGAGTAGGTACCCAGAGTTAGATCAGAAATTTCATGGCGATGATTTGGGATGGACTAAACAAGGAGAAAATTCATTTTGCCCTACACTAGTTAGGGAGTTCTATGTAAACTATAAAACTCACTTAGAAAACATATGTAGAGAAGGAGAGAAAGTAGCTAACCAACCTTTGTTGGTTAATATTTTGGTATGGGGTGTAATGGTGAATGTTTCTAAAGAAACAATCAACAGGTTCCTTTATGGCCTAAAACTTACTCCTACGAACACTTCAACTACTTTCTATGCCTGGTCGAATCATTGGAAAAATCAGCAGAATTGGTTAGACACACTCATAGCCGATGGAGAACCAGAATGGCTAACAAATCCGAGTTAAAGGATCTTCAAGGCCTTCCTAACTTCAGAGGAAAGATTTTGGAGGGATATTATATGTATGTGGTTGATGCCCACAGATGGTGATAATATCCTCGGGGATGACAGAGCAACATAAGTCGCAAATTTTGTGGCTAACCTCAAATTGAATTTCGGAGAAATTATTGCCAAAGAGATAAATATTCGGGTCTTGAGGTAGGATACAACATATCCCTTCCCTTGTTTAATTACAAGGTTGTGTAGGGCAGCAAATGTGCCAAAGATTGTAGGGTTAGAAGAAGATCTCTTTGCCAGGTAGACCCATAATTTGATTCAAAATGAGGAAAATCAGCTAAGGCTAATGATTGACAGGGACACAGAGATTCCAACTGATCCACCAGTTATAGGTACTAGTTCAACACCTAATGCAGAGGTGCCTGATTCTGAAGATGTACCTCTAATATTCGCAACAATGGTAGAATCATCAGTACCTAGAACTGAGACAAATCCTGCAGATGCAGTGCCTACAATAGAATTTGCCTTCAACCCTATGAATTTTAGAGGAGTAGCAAAGCAGTTCAAGTGGTGCGAGATTCAGCTTTAACTTTTTGCCAAGCAATTTGCAGCTGTATTTGACAAAAGAGTTAAGGCTGTACTTGAGCCTTACAAGGCTCTGCCGGGCCGAATTGATGAATAGGAGAACCGCTTCAATGCACTATCGAGAGAGAGGTCAGCTCCATAGATGGCATTATTCAAATTAGACCTAGACAAAGTAAAGGCAGAGGTTAGAAAACAACAGTAGCACCACTTTATGGTATCAATAGATCTAGTAGCTGAGGAGTCTGAGGGAGAAATCTCGATGCTTGATCTCACGGAGAAGCCAGTAAAGAAAAAAAGAAGAAAGGTGAGAAGAAAGGAAAATGAAAAAGAGAGAGGCCCCTGATAGAGATGCGGCAGCAGGGTCAAGAATCCATAACCCCCGGTATTAATCTATTCTAGGTATACTCTAACCGTTAGTTTAGATTTTCTTTGATTTTAAGTTGAGGGTGTAGGGTAAAGTTATTGTTTTAAAATTTTGTAGTCAACTAGGAAAAATACTTATACTTGATACAGTTGAATTATTTTTGTGATTTTTGTACACCTCACCTCTTTAAGTGGTCTACTACTTTAAACTGAGTGATTTGTATTTAAGTGTGACCACCTTGCATCTTTGTATGGCATTAGTTCTAGTAACATAATAATTATTGCTAAACAGTTGGACGAACTGAATGAGTAATCTAGTGAGATATACCAGTGTGCTAAGTTTGTGTGTGAGATGTTACTCAGTTCCTTTTGTATGATGAAGCCAAAACTTACCTGGTTAGTCTTACCTTGGTTGAAGGATAGGGGTTAGAAAAGGATCATAGGCTATTTTAATATTAGCTCACTTTAGCCTAAATGACCTTTCCTATGTGTATCAGATCCCTTAATCCCTGTTTTGAGCCTAATTAGCCTATTTTTTTGTATGGCACCTGTCACCTTCTCATTTAGATCATAATGAACCTATTTTGGCCCTGGTCCTCCTTGGACACTGTGCACCTTGACTTAGGCAAATGGCCTATGTTGAGGGTGGATATCATAGGGGTGCGTGATATAGAATGAGTATGAAGAAAGGTAGCATAAAAAAGAATAAAAAGTTGGGTGCAGAAGAAAAGAGCAAAAAGAAGAAAAATTGTAAAAAAGAATAAGTAATTGAGAAAAGACTGCACCTATCCTAAATAATTGTGATCAATAAAAAAGAAGAGCGGAAGAGGCTAAAGAGTGAAACCCCAAAAACATAGTGTAGTGTCAAGGAGGCTTAGTCACTTTAAATACCATAAGAGTATCATACCAGCCGCTAGCCTACATTACAAGCCTAAGAGAAGTACTATAGTGATCCTAGCTGACCTATCTGAAGATCTGGGCAATGAAAATAACGACAAGCCTATGGTACTTGGCATACACTGATTGGAACTTTGTTCTGAGAGTGATTGTTTTTATTGTCCCCATGGTTACATATATAATTTCTAATATGAGATGAGGGGGATTTCTTTGCAGTGAGGTCACACTGATTACATTGCTAGTTACTAACTTGTTCAGGTAGTGTAATACTGGTCTATGCATGGTTGTTATAGCTGAATTGATGCCATATCTTGATTCCTGTGTGTTACATGCGTGTTTTTTATTGTATTTAAATTGACTGACTTTAGAGATGGTGAAAGTGTTTTGAGATGATATGGATGATTGACTACCAAATGTGCTTTGTATTCTGTTAGTTGTACTGAGTTGCTTGAGGACAAGCAATTGTTTTAAGTTGAGGGTGTTGATGTGTGAGCTAATGCTAACACATTTGAGCTTTTAACTAAGAATAATTGTGAAGTCTTAAGCAACTGTTGTTGTTTTTGATTGTTTTATGTTTGATTTTGTAGAAGAAGATAATATGTTAGAGAACCAACAATAATGGAAGCAAATGAGCTAAAATCTGAAGTAAATAGAGGCAAAGTGTGGCTTACGACATTTGTGAAAAGTCCTCATCCCTATGATAAGCTAGCAGATTTATCGTCAGCCATAGACAGATAATTGGCCTAAGTGAAAAGTTGTGATGACATTTTGTGATAGGTCATCGAGGAGCTGATAAGCCTTCAAGAATACCGTCAGCCTAAGGCAGCACATGAGAACTAGAGCAGAGACTTGACTACATTTCTGATAAGTCATCAAGGAGATGATAGGGCATCACCGTTTATCATCAGCATTAGGCAGCAAGTGTCCAAAGCAAAGAGGAAGCTGACGACATTTCTGATAAGTTGTCATCCTCCTGATAGGCTATCACAAATGGTGTCACCTAATCCGAAGAATTTCTGAATTTTATTATTTTGTTTCCATAATTAGGGTGAACTATTTAAACTCTTGTTTAGGATTTTCTTAAGAGTTCCAAACCTTGAGTTTGGAGACATGATACTTTGATATTTTCTCTCTCTAACTTCTTGGCTTGAGAAAACAATTATTTTGAAGAGAATTTAATCATTATTTTAGGATTTTCTACTGTGATCTAATATGAGATTCACTAGTTATTATTCAGCTTATGGTAAGTTTATCTTTCAAAGTATGAATTCATTTAGTTGCTTCGATTATTATGTCCTAAGCATCTAAATTCCTTTAACCTGAATTATAGGATTTAAGGGTAGTTCTTGATAAGGTGCTGAGTGTTCAAGATTCGAAAGGTGGTAGGACTCCTTAATAATTCTGATGTTTTAATTATTGTCTGTTGGTTGAAAACGATAGATAACACCTGCTTTGATTTTCTTGAGAAATAAATCAAATATAGCGGGAAGTGAATTATCAACAGGGACTTGGAAATACTAAATTTCCATTTAATAATCAGCGCTGTAACAAGGTTGGTTAACCTGAGGTAAAATCTGGGCAGTGAATATAAATTCCCTAAGTCCGAGAGGATTAGGTAATTAAATGCTTAAGTAGGTGAAGATAAATTTAAGCATAACTTCTATAAAGATAACTTGCTGCCCTACCTACCGTGAGAATCTTAAACCACTATTAGCATCTATCAAGTGCCAACATCCCTAGTGAACATAGTTCTTGTTTTTCATAAACTCTTGATTACGAACACTGATTAAAGTGATTAATAATTACTTGTTCAACTAAAAATCTCTATTTCAACTATCAGTGATTAAATCGCAAACAACTTAAGTTCACGCCATATTCTCTGTGGGATTCGACCCCAACCTAGTTGGGTTTTATATTGACAACGATCGCTTATATTTTCGTTGAGAGGTGTAGTGTGAACATTATCATGTGTCCAATTAACATCATCCCCAATTAGGAAAAAGAAGTTTTCATGAACTTTAGATCATCGAGGCATGATCTAAAAGCGAACAAACAGAATTAGAGGAAATTCTAGGACTTAGACTCTAAGCTTGAAAATAAAACACAAAAAAAAGAAACATTCCTAAATGCTTGGTAGCCTCTCCCTTATGGGTGAGCGCTCTACACACCCTTAAAAGTGACTCTACTAGACGCAGCTTTATGGACTCTCAATTGACCATGAACATAAAGCTCTGGTACCAACCCGAATTCGGGCCTTGTCATAATGGGCATCCCAACTTCAACCAGGACCGAGGACCACCCTCATTACCCAACCCATCCTCAAAATATGCATACCCTGAGTCGAATGAATTTCAAACATATAAAAAGATAGCATTAATTATAATTTTGACTCTGAAATAGGTCCATGACTATGAACAACCCAAATAAGTCCCACCATCCATTATCCAACCAATATCCAAAACCAAAATAAAACCATTAATCAATCCATACCTCCCATACCAAATGAGTTCCAATATAAATATATTTGTAATCCGAATCATAATAGGGTGGAACAATTACAAATACAGTCCAACAGTATCAACCCCAATACCAATGCCAATATTGAGGCTGACACCACTACCAACACTGCCCATAATGACCCATAGTAGTCCCACAAAGCCTCTAATCAAAAGTAAAACAATATCTGATTAGGACATGCCCCCAACCATATCCAAAACCAATATCTATAAAATAACTAAAGTATATAAGAACATCCATGACATAAAATGGAGTTTTTGAAATACGGAAGCTCAACACCTCAATCCAACTGAGCTGATCCTAAATCCAATCTTAAGCAAGAGGAGTAGAATAGCCAGTTCCTGCATCGTGTGGGGATATAGCCACCTGAACACTAGTTAGCTGGTGAACGCTAGTATTCACTCAAGATAAGGATAAAATAATACCAACCTTTAAAACCAAGTAAACCAACCATATGCATTCACAACTATACAAACATATATATAACTATTCTGGGAAAGAGAATCGGGTTAAGCATGACTTTAAAACTATTAACCTGGGTATGTGTAGCTTAATCATCCTAGAATCACCCATGGGATATATGGGTCCAGTGTAACCCCCTGAATGGGCCCCAATACGTGTACCAACACGAACCAGAGATACCATAGGAGTAGGGGATTCGCTCTCCATGAAACATATGTTCAAGGGTACTTAGGGGATTCCCAGGTACCCCATGAGTATCATTTATACTTTCTATGACCGATCCTCCTGTCGGCAAAGATGAGTTCCAATGTACATCTATTTGACTCAAACCTTCACGGTTTGCTATCACACCCCGTAATTATTGCCCAATTAAAACCATTATCATACAACCAAACCACCATTCAATTTATTATTAACCAAGGCTATAAGTAGTGGATCATCATACCGAATATATCTTGCAAACAATGTCCTTAGCCATCCCTTTTAAGTAAAGGGATTCCTATGTACCCATAAATTATATTATCAAGTTGACTTGGGGGAATCCCATTTACCTCGTATGTGATCATTATTGTTCTTGATTGGGGGATTACTTTGTACCCCAAAAGGCTTTCAACTAGACCAACCATGACCACCAAGACCTTACCATTTAACCATTCCAAGCCATTTAAATCATTTGGGGTTCCACTACCAAGTTATACCATGCAATAGTTCAATGAAAGTCTAACAATTTAACCAAAAGCATTCTCATAGGCATTTTATCAAACATGTTAGGGGCATAGTATTTCCAAAGCCAACACCAAGTACTAATTTACAGTTCCCATGTAACCAAATTTTCAAACCACCATAATAATATAAAAGGCATAAGTAAAAGACATAGGAAAACCATAACCAACCATTGTAACCAAAACCCCAACATATATTTGAAAACCCAAAACCATACAACATTTATGCCATGAAAACAATACATAAAACATGCCTTTAATTGAAACAAATAATGAGAAAGGAGTAACATGCCTTAGATTAAGAGGCTGATGGAGAGAAATCACCCTTGTAAGTACCAATTTTCTTCTATTAATGAAACCCTAGCCTTAAAGAGAATTTGAGAGTGTTTCAAGAGAGTTTAAGTGATTGAAAATAGGTTAAATTATGTCCCAAGAGTGATATAAGTCATAGGGACTTAAGCGGTTAAGAGGGGAAATGTCCATATTACACCCTAACTTAAACTGCATAAAATTCCTACTAGAGAATACGACTCCACCATACCACTCGTACCCTATCATAAGAGTGGTACCCACCACTCATACCCTAGGCATCCTTTAGACCCCGAACATTATCCAACATACAACTACCAAGCCTCAATCATACATAAGCATTTTACAAGTACCCGTAACTCGTACCGTAGGAAGAATCAAAATGGGTTGGCACTGTCCAGAATATGAGTTAAACTATACCACTCGTAACTTATCGCACAAATTATGGTGAGGCACTCGTACTTAGATCTAAGTTAAGTTACTAAGCTTCAGATTAAGTGATGGAAAACCCAAACCTATGGTGAGCCACTCGTACCCATTCTAGAAACTCAAGCACCAAACACCACCCAATAATGGACAATATATGGCTGGGTCAGTTAACTCGTACCCTCACTGTAAGACTGGTATCATGATTCATAGATGTCCTGAAAGTCCAAAACCTAGGAAAAATTTCTAAGGACCAAAATCCAGGGTTTTTTAAAATCCAAGTGAAAAATTCTTAAACTTTATTGAATAAAATCTTTGAAATCCATTTATAAATGAAGAATCTAAGTTATTTTGATGATGAAATTGAGGGAAAATGAATAATCATAGGTTTAGAAGTTCATTCAAGGAAAAAATGAGTAAAATTAAGGTTTTAATTGGTGAAATATACTTTTTAGGACTTATGGGCCAAAATCCCAAAATGTCATACTTAATCCATGTTTAAAACAAAATTGAAGGTTAAAGATGGAAGAAATTAGTTGAAATAAATGTAATGGATCTTACCCAATCTTATAAATGAAGAATTGCTTTAAACCCTGAAACCCTAAGCTCCAAGTCTCAAAATGATAAAAAATGGTAAAACAAGGGTACATGTACTCAGTACTCGTGATCACAGACCAGGATCGCAATCACAGTACCTTGCTTGATAGAGGTATCACAAACATAGACAAGGATCACAACTGCAAAAATTCCCCCACTGGCCTAGTCGTGATTGCGACCCAAGTCTAGCGATCGTGGGTGCACTAGAAAATGGGTGCACCAGCTGGAGACTTAATATAATTTCAAGTCTCCATAGACCCCTTGAGATTCATCCAAAATCCTGTGAATACAAACGAACTATGGTACCCTATCAAATTCATCACTTTAGACTCAATAGCAATTTCATATTTAAAAAAAAATGTCATTTTCATAAAGTTGACCCCCCAAAACTCAAAATCACAACTTTCTAAATTGAGGGTCAAAATGAGAATTAAAATCCATAAAACCACATCAACCATGTTACCCCCTAAAATTGGTATTCTGGATCTGCTGGCATAGTCCATTTTGCTATCCATCGCACAAATCAAAAGATTTCAATAGAAATTAACTATAAGGCTCTTAAAGTTGCCAAAAACCACAAAATCATATAAATGGCACCAAAATGCATCGAGAACTATGCCAATTTTTCCCACACCCCTAAAGTACAACAATGAAATCCTAGGGAGGGGTAATATAATTTAATCACATAAAATACATATTTCATCTAAATTTAGATCATTACAATCTCTTTTTAAATAGATTGAGAATAAGCTTCTCCACCATAGCAACCTCCTATGTCTCCTCAAGACTTTCACTCCAAATATTCTATCTTGGTCTTGCTCAACCTAAACCCATGATTGTAGATTCCATCTCTAAACCTCCAACTCAATATTAACACATCGACATATCTCATTAATTAAAATTACATCATCCATAAATAACATGCATCATGACACCTCAACTTTAATTTACCACGTTAGTACATCTATTACCAAAGAAAATAAAAATAAGCTTAGAGTTAATCTCTGATGCAATCTCATTAAAATGAAAAAGTGCCACAACTTACCTCCCACAATTCTTACTCGAGTGTTAGCCTCATCACAAATGTCCTTTATCAATCTAGTGTACCCAGAAGAATACCTGTAACCTCTAAGCACCTCCATAGAACCTTTTTGGGGACTCCATTATAAGGTTTCTCTAGATCGATGAACACCATGTGTAGGTCAGATTTTCTCTCTCTATATAGCTCACTAGTCTTTTTGCAAGATGAATAACTTTTCTAGTCAAATGACCAGACTTAAATTGTAATTATTTCTCAAAAATAGTCACGCCCTCCTAAATCTTAACTCCACCACTATTTTCTAAACCTTTCAAGTGTGGCTCAATAACTTGATACCCTTATAAATGTTATAACTTTTGATGTCACCATTATTCTTATACAGTAGAATGATGGCTCAATAACTTGATACCCTTATAAATGTTACAACTTTTGATGTCACTATTGTTCTTATATAGTGGAATGATTGTACTCTATCTCCATGATTTAATCATATGATAGACTTGAAAATGACATTAAACAACTCAACCAACCACTCCATACCTTTCTCATTTGTGCTCTTCCAAAGATTTACTCTAATCACATCTGGAATAGTTGCTCTACTCCTATGCATCCTATAAATAATACACTTAACCTTTCCAATCTTAATATGCCTAAAATAACCATAATCACGATGCTTCCCTGAGTGCTTCAAACCTCCTACTACAATGCCTTTTTCCCTTGATCTGTTTAAGAGTTTATGGAAGTATTATTGCCATCTTTTCTTAATAAGTATCCCCTCTATCACCCTCACCCTTTATAAATTCCCCTCTATCACCCTCACCCTTTATAAATTATACTTATTTATTTTAAATCTTTTCTAATATTATTTTAATCTATTTTTCTCTAATATAAAGCATATAATTTATAATATTACTAATCATACCTTTTAAAATATTCCTATATTAATTAACAAATAAAAATTGTTAACATCTCAGAACTTTGCTTTTTAAACAAAAATTTAATCATGTGTCATGACCCAAGACTATCCCTATTCATAACACAGTGCATGGAACCATAAGTGATCCCAAGTTAACCCATGAACTGTCAAACTGCTTGGGCAATTGATTTATAGTCTATTAAATAGCTGGTTATGCTGTACAGAAATATACTTATAATAAAATCTGGGAAAATTATAATATTGATACAATTTATAAGCTGATAAAACTGAAGAGAGAATTGAAATCACAAAACTGACATCTATAAAGCCTCTAATATACTGACTATATATAGCTGGGAAATGCCTCCAATTACCACTAATCAATACCTATGAATAATAAAAAGATGAAGTACATGAACAACATCTAACTAGAGTCCTTAATGTAAGAGAACTCATCACCTGCTGGTTGGAAACTACAACTGTCTGATCAATAAGAGTGGGCTATAGCTAGTACCTACATTATGAAATAATGTAGCTACAAAGACGTATACGTGGATCCTTAATTCTAGAGTATACTGAATAAGCGGGGGTGAATGCAATAAGTAAAACTGGTTTGATATGTAATCTTAAAACATGCATGCTAATTGGAAGTAGACTCACCAAGAGACCAATATAAACTGAAAGCTGAAATATCTTAAAACATGAGTAACAAACATAATATGATAAACTGGTGAATCACTATGCTTAGTTTCTTAAGACTTTACTTTTTGTAGAATATGTAGAGATGAAGCTGGAGTACGGTAAAACATGAATAAATGAACATACAAAACCAAACATAAATATACTGAGATAATTTGACTACTTGAATAACTTCTGCTTAGACGATGGAGTGACTAAAATCTAAGAAAAGGGATAACTAGCACCTATATAATGAGGGATAACATGGCTAAATTCATAACTTGGGGATTCATCCTGAAATCAATTGAACATGGTATGGAAATTTCAATACTCAAATATGATATGACTCATTCTACTTGAAAACACATGAAACCATAACTCGTAATTGAAATCAATAATAGATTAATGGAGATAATTTATCTTGAAATATGTAAAACATATAATTTAAAATAAAAAAGGGTTCTTAGGCTCCATGGATGAAAGAAGACCCATGGATGAAATCCCACATACCTTAAACCCTTAGTATTAAAAGAGAAATACCAATCTTGATGCTTTCTTGAAGGTTCTTGGATTTAAGAACTTGAATTCTTGGTTTTTTTAGAGAGAAACTAATTGAATTGATGTTATTGGGAGACAAATAGGGTTTATTTGAGTAGAGAATTAAAGAAGAGGGGCAAATAACGCCCTAAATGGTGATATAAGTCATGATATAATGAGTTATATTAAGGGGAAAAGACACAACTGTCCCTCAACCAATTAAATTTGTAATTAGACTCTAATTTACATGCTCACCATAATGCGGTGAATGTGCCATTGGGAATAGCGCCGTGACACTATCATGGTGAGTTTCTAGATTCGTGATCAAAACATGACCCAATCCTTATTTGAGAAATCTGAAGCTTCTTTGAGACATGCTCCTTACACCCCTAACTATGAATCAACTCAAAAACTGACATCTTGGGGTCAGGAAGACCAATTTAATAATCCTTGAAATTAACAGGCCTTAAAAATGACTAAGTCCCCAACACTTAGTGAAATTTTTAGGCTTTAATCCTTTTATGCATGAACCTAGAAGCTGAACTGAGCTAATTATAATACGGGGTATTACATCATAACCCAGGACTCAGTCCTAGATATAATGGGCATTTCAAAATAATATAGGCTCGAGAGGATCCCTTAGCATATAATCATAAGCATTTTACTAATAGTTTTAGAAATAGACCTATTCAAATAAAATCCAACTTAAACAAAAATAATAAATCCAAACACTAAATTAAGACATAGTGATATCAGTTGAATCACTTTATGAAGCCACTAACTTTATGAACTAAAATCCTAAATTTGGACTTCTATATGTAGTTTTGATGATGGGAAGCTAACTATAAGGGTCCAGGTCCCAGGATGTTCTTGGTATAGTACATCTAGCACGAATGTCTGCACTCTTTTGTGCTCTTATGTAACAAACTTGCAGGTGCTACTTGTACTGAATAGGACACCTGCTTCGATGATATTTCAACCCTAATCATCACTTATCTATAAAAAAGATAGTTTTTATCAAATAGTTTTGAAAAAATATAAAAAGTGAAGAGAGGCAACAAAAACTCCATTTAAGGATTGATCGAGCATTGGTTATGTTATTAACATTGTAGTATGCTTAAAGAGTGAGTGAGTGTTCTTTAGTGCTGATATATAATCAAACTACTCATTCAATAAGAGTAGTGTTTTTTTTATTGAGAGAAGTGCTTAGGTAGAGTTTCCTAAGCTTGTTACTGGTTAGAGTTAACCAGTTTTTGGGGGAAACTTGGCAGAGGTGTCAATGTGTGCTTACAATAGAGGTATTGAAAGTAAGAGGAACCTCAAGTTAGGTTCTTTGTTGAGTTTGTAATCAAGATTTTGGTTATAGTGGACTATTTTGAGCTTATGAGGGCAAGCTATGATTTTTCCTCCCTTGAGCAATGGGGTTTCCACGTTAAATTTTGCGTGTTGTTATTTTCCTGCATAGCTTTTAGTTTTCGTACACTTTAGTGTTTGATTGTTTGTGATTGACTTTGAGGGACCTGGTCCCTCACTTTGTGGTGTAATCCCCCAGGGTTCTAACAATTAGTATCAGAGCCAGTTCACTCTATAAGGTTAACTCCTATAGTGTTTTGGCTATTATGACTACTTCACCAAACCTGGAAAAAGGGAAATCTACCTCTAAATCCCTTAGATTTGATTGACAATACTATGGTTGGTGGAAAATAAGGATGTTTGACTTCTTTATAGCTGAGGATAGTGAGTTGATATATGCAATTATTGATGGTCCTCATGTACCTGTAAAAGAAGTAAAAAAGAGATATTACAAGAATGGTTATCAAAAGAAGGAGGGAGTTCAATTATGAAGATAGGAAAAGAATTAAGAAGAACTTCAAGGCAAAGAAATTTCTTGTCTGTAGAATAAGACCAGATGAATACAATAGGATTTCAACTTGTGAAACAACTAAGGAAATGTGGGACTGCTCATGAGGGAATAATAGATATGAAGGATTGTAAAGTAGACATACTGACAACACAGTATGAGACCTTCACTATGATAAAAGGAGAGACAATAAAGGAAATGCATGCAAGATTCACTTCCATCAGAAATGAGCTACACTGCTTAGGAGAAGTGATTCCACTGTATAAGTATGTGAGGAAGACTCTTGCTGGTCTTTCTAAATCATGGGAAAGAAAAGTGGTTGCCGTAACTGAGGAAAGAAACCTAAAAATGCTAACTATGGATCAACTTATCTAGAACCTAAAAACCCATGAACTCAAAAATAACAAGGAGAAGAAAAGAAGGAAGTAAAAAGGGAAAATTCTTTGGCTTTAAATGCTTAAAAATTAGAGCCAAATGAAAAAGAAACTGATGTTTCCTACTTGGACAAAAGAACTATTTGAGCTATGAAAAACAGTGACCAGTTCCATAGAAATAGAAGTAGCAGCCGTAAAGGTGTCATTATGGAGGTGTGTCAGAAATGTGGTAGTCCTAAGTATTTCATAAAAGATTATCCACTACATAAAATGAACCATCAGGAGTCTCTCAATGTTGGAGGTGATAAAGGAAAGAACAGGGACCAAGTCCCTATAAAATTAGAAGACAGGCTACCACTAATTGTGTAGTTAAATAAGCCTTAGCTGGTTAGGGTGACTCCTCTAGTGAATATGATGAAGCTGAGAAGTCTGAATATATTTCCATGCTTGTAGTGGAGGATGATAAAGTGACCTTTGATTCCTTGTTTGCTTTTATGGAAAACATTGAAGATGAAGAAGAAAATGAGGTAACACCTTTTAAATTTAAAGAAAACTTGGACAACTATTCTATTAGAAAGATAAAAAGGCTTGGAAATAATCTAATTGACTCTATTTCTGAAGTTACTAAGAAAAATATTACTCTAGAAGAAAAATTGGAAAGTCAAGGGTTTGAGTTAATTGCTTTGACTCTCTAGATATCTAAATTTGAGCAACAAGTTGCTAAGCTCAAATTTGAAAATTTGAGCTTGGTGAGTCAACTAGAAAAAGTAGATACTTTTGAGAGTAAAGGGAAGAAAGAAGCATCAAAGTTTCAGGTTGAGCTTAAAGAAAATTTAGAGGATTCCCAATATCATCAGATGCTTACACTTCAAAAGAATGAAAAGTTAGAGAGGGACCAAGTTCGTCTAACGGAAGAACATAAAAAATCCCTTTAGTGACCGTCGGCCTCTTGGCAGGAGGTTCGCTGTCCCGATACCTTCATCCTTATAAATTCTTTCAAACCTAACTAGTCAAGGAGTCAATAATGGTAAGGTCCTTGGTACTCTATTTTCTGTGTCACAAGTCAAGATTGTTCAAAATGTTAAAACAAAGCATATAAATCCCTGTGCACTCACTGTGGAAGAGATAGACATGTGAAAGAAGATTTTCAAAACTGGCTCAGAGCAAGAATGACAAATGTTAGATATGTTCATCAGGAGAGCACCTATCCAAAAGGTTTAAGATTATGGAAAAACATAAAGAAGCTAACATTACCTAGAAGGACAAAGAAGGATTTAGTCATATTTCTATCCTCCTACTGGGGACTCAAACTCAAATAGGTTCCTAAATCAAAAAAAATAATCATAAGTACTGGAGGGAGAAAGGGTTTGCAATCAAAACAATCTTGTTGATACATAATTTCTCAAGGCTAAATCATAGGTTTGATTGTATTCTATTTCCTAAAACACTTCAAGGTGAAGGTGTCTTATGTGAATAGGTAAAAAGGGTCAACAATTGAATTCAACTGATAGGAATAGTCAATAGCCTAATAATGCAGAAGAAAAGGATGAATGATGATCCAATATCTCAATCATGGACCTTAACTCAAATAGAAAAATCCCAAAAAGTGTGCAGTCAAGATTTCACAAAGAGCTAGTCCCAGTAGAATTCATCTTAGAGGATCAAACTGCAAACACATATCCTCTTATCTTCCTGGTTACTCTAAATTTATATATGGAGGGAAGAATGCAAATAGGATCCTAAGTTAAAAATCTCATGGCTTTTTTAGCATTTCTTTCCAAAGGATGAGCTCACAAAGATGTGAAAGAAGCTGGCAAGTTCAAAGCAATGCAGAAGGAAATCTGGGTATTTAAAGAATGCCAAATCTAGGACCGGTTCCTCAGACCTATTTCCAAAATAATTCATGGTATGATATAGTGAAATAAATCTAGCAAGCTGATGCTGGAATTGATTAGATTAGCCCGATATA
This sequence comes from Capsicum chinense, assembly GCA_026120095.1. NCBI lineage: Eukaryota > Viridiplantae > Streptophyta > Magnoliopsida > Solanales > Solanaceae > Capsicum > Capsicum chinense. The sequence continues at coordinate 120,683,078 of JAPEIP010000006.1, forward strand.
CTATTAAGTAAATTAGTGTCTCCTAAAAAAATTAGCTATGTTCAGGAGTCAGGAATACTTGGTAAATTAAGTACTTATTGGTCTAACTCCGTGCCATACCATTGCTGGTATACACCCATGGGAATAACTTTGGAGGTGTACAAATATTACAAGCACAAAGTGTAAGATTCATAAAAACTAGAGAGGGACCTGGTCCCATATCTCAAGTTAGTATCTTGTATGTGCAATTTTTGTTTATTCTATAAAGAAAAATTTGCTTCCTCCTAATACACCCAAATTATAACTTTCTTCTAAAAGTGTAAGCGGGTGCTGTCAAATATAGAACCTAACTGGGTTAGATGTCAAATCCCACAGGGAATACTGTGTTCACTAAGTATTGTGACTGTTATTAGACTATTGATCTAAGGTTTGTGAGTAAAAGAGGTTTTTGATGTGTTAATAATGCTCTTTCATTCTTGTGTCACATAGAGGTCTAACTAATGAGAGTTAATACAAGTGTAATTTCAATGAAAATAAGTTAACTAGAGTTATGCTCATCAAGATGTTCAAATAATTAGGGATGTGAACTTGTGCTTGAATTCTAACTTATACTTTCAATTGCAAGAAGTATTGAAATCTAGGAATTACCCACTTTTTCTCAACCTAATGGGTGTTTTACCCCTTTCTTCTTTCGAACTTAAAGGATCCATATATCACTTAATAGAACTCTCATGAGGGTTGATCCTGTTAGGGCATCAACCCGCGACTCAAAGGGTAAACCTATGGATTTCATAGGAATCACCTCTTTTCCTAACATCCACTTTCTTGTCAGACAAGTGGTGTTCATGGGCTTCCTTCTTAAGTTTGAAACCAAGTGATATCATTAAAATAAAGAAAGATTCATACAATTTAGATAGATGACAGAAATCAAATAGATTCACAACCCAAACAGTTCTCTATATCATGGCTCCCATAACCCTAGTTATGGGATTTTAAATACTCATCTCCATATATGATATCAAAGATATATTAATGTTCATAAATAACTTCAAGAGAGTAATTATAAAGGTTACAATATTGTTCTTCTTAATCTTCAATGAAAACAAATAGAGAATAATAATCAGATCTTAATTTCTAGCTTCCAATCCCAAGAAAAAGTGTTACACAACTCTCAATAGAGAAAAAAGTCTGATACTACTCACAAAAGATTAGGAATAAACCCAAATACTTGGTATTTATATGTTTCCAGAACTGGATTCTAAAATTCAAACTTAGAGTTGTTGCTTTATGCTCGACGGGTTGAGCGACGGTTCATCACTGAGGTAACTGTCCATTGCCTAAAGATTCATTGGAGCTCCAGTGAATCTATGTTCTACTTCTAGGTGATGGGTAGGGTGATGGTTCATCATAACACCGACGATACATCTTCTGGACCGTCGCAAGACTTCCAATGAGTCTATGTTCTACTTCCAAGCGACGGGTAGGCTGACAGTTTATTGCAATACCTATAGTTCATCTCCTGGACCGTTGCATGAATTCTAGTGGTCCTACATCCATTTCATGGTGAAGGTTTAGGCCGACGATTCATCACAAGGTTGACGGACCATCACCTGAGCCATCGCTAATTATTTTTCCTTTGTTTTGTCCAGTTTATTCAAGTTATTCTTCATACTCAGTTCTTATCCTGAAAATGCTAAAAATACCATGTTAAATATGACAATTATTGCTTGAAAACATATACTTATCCTAAGAAAAAGGCCTAAAATGTTACGTCAAAATTTGTAAAATCAACACCCTCAACTTAAGGAAATTGCTTATCCTCAAGGAACTCAGCACCAAATTACAAATATGAACAACAAAATGACAGGCATTTGCTACTGAAAAAGTTTTCACACAACCATTCACTTGTCATCCAATTAAATGGTTTAATATGTTAGAGTCCATAATCGGCATGGTTTCCAATTCAATTCATCTATACAAACATGGATACAAGAATCTACAAAATTCAGGAAAATTACATGGACTCAGGTTTCCCTCACAGTCACGGAGATCCACCACTCAGAATATTTTATGGATACAAATCAAAAACCTTCTCACTCATCAAAGAAGTTACTAACATAGCACATGTACCATAGGCTTGCCTTTATCATCTAAATCCCCCCTTATAGCCGAGTTCCAAGATCAAGAAGGTCTTTTCTAGGTTAGTAATGAGGAATTCAGCTAGGCCAAGAAGGAATTGTTTTGGGTAAAAGTGACTAAGAACTAGGCTTCAAATTTTTTTTCCTTCAAATTATTCTCACCAAGGCCATTACTTTTCTAGTTCTCTTACCCATTTCTCATTCATTTATGCTTTACCATAGTAAACACTCTTTTCCCTTATATATATATATACACAAACAAGCATCAACCACCCACAACTTAGGTTGATGCCATAAGTCAAGGTGCACATTGTCTTGATTAGACTAGGGCCAAATGCTCTAATTCAAATTCTAGACCAACTGTCCATTAAACGGTTAATAGCCCCACAATATCCACCCTCAACTTAGGTGTTTTGCCTAAGTTTAGGTACACATTGCCCATTACTTGGCCAGGGCCAGAGCTAGGACTCAACAGCTGAAAAAGAGTTAACTGGAAAACTTGGTGATGAAGAAAGATTTACAACCGCTCAAATAAAGATTCAAATGTGGAACATTCTTTTTGGTGGGGTTAATTTTTAGCTAAGTGGACTAAAAGCACAAAGTGGCCAACCATCACTTCTTATCCCATCAACTATAGAACATCATCAATTGAACCAGGCAAGTTCTAGGTACTATACTATGTAAGAACTAATACAAAATACTCACATACACAGTGGTAACTGAGTCACACTCATTCTACTATTCTTATGATGTGCATAACATATTATACGAATTTACAAATTAATGCCAACTACAGATTCACTAACAGTTGATAACATATCCTAGGAGACAAAAGTAAATAGTCAAATAGAAATAGTCATAGCTTGATGTCAACATCATTCATCATCTATATTTACAACAAGATACTAGCGCAAACAACACTTTTATTTCATGGACCAACATCAGCAACATAAAAAGACTTAAATAATAAAAATGCAAATCTAAAATTAAACCTAGACATGTGACATAATCCTAGACATGCTAATTCTCCTAAATAGTACATTGTAGGTTTAAGAATATCGTCAACACAAACCTCCATGGTACAAGAACATGCAACCCCCATAGAAAATAATGCTTTTTCCACAATGAATATAATTTAAATACAAAGAAGAGGAAATACTTGTAGTGGCTCTTATTCATCTGAGGTGTCTGTGAAGTGAGGAGAGACTGTAGTGTACACACCAAGTGTAATGTTGACCCCCATGGTGGTGTGAGTTCTCACAATCTCTTCCTTCAAAATTAGAGGTACAACATCTCTAGTCAGATCTACAGCTTGCCTCTTAACTAGGGAAGAACTGGTAGACACTCCAGCTGTTTTGTCCTCTCCTCTTTTTATTTTTCTCTCCTTATATTTCATTAATTTTCGTCTTGATTTCTTAATCTCATGTTGCTCTCGCTCCTCTGGTGACACAGCTTTGATTCTCTCTCTTTTAGCAGCTTTCTATGGAGTTTTTTCATTTGTCTCCGCTACCTTCTCACCCTTATCTTTGATCGGTCACCCCAATAAATCAACAAGACCTTTGTCTTCATCACTTGCAACCTAGACTGGATCAAATATGGCCTGCTCTGGATGCTGATTCATTCTATCTATATTTTCCCAGATTTGTCTAACCTCATCAATCAATTTTGTAAAGTTTGGAATGGACATGGTATCCAACTTTTTAATGATTCGCTCCTCCATGTTGTCCATTCTTAATTAGATGATCCTAAAAGGACATATCACTTTCTCTACAATTATTTTAACAAAGGGTTTGAAATTTTCCCCCCATATAGATAACTATTTTTCAACCCTTTTCTGTGCCCAAACTACCTTTGTAAAGTTTTTTAATTTAGTCTATATTCTGAATATTGGGGCAGAACTAATATAGAATCTGCTATCCCACCCATGGGCATTGAAGATAAACCTATAGAGGTGGTAGGAGGGATATACATAGCAAGAGGGAATGGCATACCTAAAGGAACCTCAGATGATTCAGGAATAATGCTGATTGAGTTTGCTGAGCTGGGGACCTATTGACTCGCATATCAAACTTCGAGTCATCCTTAGTATTTTCAATATCCTTCTTATGCACTTCCTGAACCTCATTATCAAGTACACTAATCAAAGAAACATTTGCTTACTTACACAACCCAGTGATAAGACATGGAAATGGAAGCACAATCATGGTTATGTGAGCTTGGAAGAACAACTCATCAGCAATAAGGTGGCCGAAATCTACTATAAATCCCTTGATTAATGTAGAAACAATTACAATTATAGTGATATCTAAGCGGCCGTTACCTCTTGTCGGCATCAGACTCAAGTTCAAATTTGCCTACCAGAACTTGGCCTTAAAGCTCACGGATGACTTAGATATCTATTCGCGTGGGTTGTGCAACTACGCAGGCTCTCCATTATCTATCAATACTCTGGATATCCACGACCTTTATATATTTTCTATGAATAGTCAATGTTCTAATTTAGGGATTGCCGTGAACAGGAACTGTTTCCAACTTGTTCATGTTAGTTGTTGACATACCTGGGGGATGGTTCTTCTCTAACAACACTAAGTTATTAGAGAAAAACTCACATACCAAGTTTGGTTGATAGGATCCAAGTGGCCTTCTCATTTATGCCATCTCATATTCGTTGAATCAACGCTCAAGTTCTGGGTACTCATGCAAGGTTTTTGTCACAATTTGATACTCCTAAAAAATAGGTCTCTTTGCATCTAACCTGTCTATTGGTGTGAGCCCTTTGTAGAAATGCTCCCGAGCCCCTTCGACTTACCATCTCATACCCTCCTGTAATTGCGGGTCCTTGCATCAAACCATGTTCGGGTCCTATTTAGGAATCTCTTCTTGGACAGGGTTAGATGTTTTAACCCTTTCTTTAACCAGAATAGAACTTGAGTTGCTACTGCTACTTCTGTCACCCACCTCGTCAGACTGGGAGGATGAAGAAATTGCTTGACGATTTCGTCAAGTGTTGCGTCCTGGTATGTCCAAACTTTGTCATAGCCCTTGCCTGGATTATTGTCCTATACCCCTGCCTCTGGTTGGTGGTAATTTGTTAGCCATATTACCTGAAAGTGCAGCACTTATCAGTCCACGAACTCGAACTAGATAACAGTAAAAAATTTAAACCAGCGAAGATTAGGGCGATGGTCCATCGGACCTGCAACAGTCCATCAACCTAAACCATTAGGGATATTCCAGTAACTCTATTTTTGAGAAAGTGGTAATGGTTTCAGCAGACGGGTCGTCGGGTATCCGACGATCCATCACACTGACCGTCGCCTGGCATTTCATCTTTAGGCCTTATTTCGGAATTTTATCAAATACTTTGCATGCTCTTAATGTAAACATGATTCTTAAGGCATTTTCATTAATAATACATTACTAATTTTTCTTTTCTTGATCCATAGGATACTCAGACTTCACCTATGATAAAGTTTGACACATTTTAACTTAGATCAGACCACCACAGAATTACTCAAAATTAAAGAGTATTGTTTCAACATTGTATCCTTCACATTCTTTCACGGTTGTTAGTGTTGAATAACATAGAGAGTAATGGAGATATCATACCTTAACTTACAACACTTGATCACAATCCTAACTTGCACTTTAAAAACAAAACACAATATGACACCTTACTTTTGTGAGGACTTTTGTTGCTTGTGATTGAAATAACAAAGAGGAGAAGAAGTATAAATACATGGGGGAAAGAAAGAGGAGAAGTTTAAGATGGTAATAGAAAGTATCAGATATGTTGAATGTAGGACACTAAATAGTCTCTGGCACTTGAACCATTGGGGCGTTATTTAACCAATTTAAATTATCCATTTAAACCCGTTTGAATTGGATAAGAATAAAAAATCTGGCTATTTAAATTAATTCAACCCGACCCACTGAAATAGGGTTTCATGCATGTGCAATGATCCATCCGTTAATAAATCATCCCTTTTCCAGTGAACTTACCTGGTGATATGTTGGAGATGGTTGGGCCAACGATTCATCAAGCTTGTGATGGTCTATCGATCAACCCGTCTCTACTTTTTAAGTATGTTGGTATCTAGAATTTGTTGTGATGATTTCCACAATAGCCCATCGAGTCTGTGATGGTCCGTCCGGTAATCCGTCGGTCTCCCTAAATTCTTTCAACTACTGTTTTCCTTCATTTTCATACCTGGACACTTATGTAAACCTTCCAGCTTGTACAAAACAATAAAATAACTTAAACTAATGCTTTACAACAAAGAATGTGGGTTTTCTCCTACTAGTGCCTGATATATTATCATGGTGTGACACAGTTATGTCGATTACTTAGACTTCATCGAGATAGATTGTCACAATTCTCTTCATCGAGTCCATTGGACTGATTTACAGTTTTACACGTTGTCCATTAACTTTGAAGACACTTTCATCTTCATTTTTTAGTTCAACTACTCCAGATTAGTAGACTTGGTTAACTCTAAATGGGCCAGACCATTTAGATTTGAGCTTACCTAGAAAAATCTTGAGTCGGGAGTTGAAGAGGAGCACCAAGTAACCTTTTCAAAATTCCTACTTTTCAATTCTACGGTCATGGTACTTATTCATTCTTTCTTTGAACAAGTCAGCTCTCTATGAGCTCCAAGACGAAACTCATCCATCTCAATCAGCTACCCCAGTCTCATTTTTATTGCCTCATTCCAGTTTAGATTAAGCCGCTTCAATGCCTATAGTGCTTTATGTCTAGTTTAATCGGCAAATGACATGCCTTGCCATAAACTAATTGGTATGGTGACATGCCAATTGGTTTCTTAAATGCTATTCTATATGCCTATATGGCATCATCCAGCTTCCTAGATCAATCTTGCCTACTAGCATTTACATTCTTGGCAAGGATAGCTTTGGTTTCCCGATTAGAGATTTCTACCCGGCCACTGGTCTGTGGGTGGTATGGGGTAGCCACCTTATGCTGTTTGTCTCCATATTTTTCCAAGGAAGCTCTGAATACCTTGTTGCAAAAGTGTGATCCTCCATCACTTACGGTGGTGCATGGTACCCTAAAGCGAGAGAAGATATTTCTCTTTAAGAATGCAACAACCCCCTTTCCATCTTTATCCGCCAGAGCCACTACCTCAACCTATTATGACACGTAGTCAACGACCACTAATATGTACTTCATCCCTAATAAGCTCACGAAGGGCCCTATGAAATCAATGCCCTAGACATCAAATAATTATACCTCCAGCATTTTAGACATTGGCATCTCATAGTGCTTTGAGATGGACCGTTTCCTTTGGCATTAGTCACACCTCTTCACAAATTTATAGGCATCTTTGAATAAAGAGGGCCAATAGTAGCCACTCTGAAGCACTTTCTTTGCAGTCCAATCACCTCCATGGTGACCTCCAACTGGGGAAGCATGACGCGCTTCCAGATACTCAACATATCTACTTCTGGGATGCATCGTCTAATAGTAACATCCACACATTGCCAAAAAAGATACGGCTTATCCTAGAAGTAATGGGTCACATCATGGAGAAACTTTTTCCTTTAATGAAAGAAAAGATTCTCTGGGATCACCTCGCTCACCACATAATTTACAAAATCAGCATACCAAGTTATTTTCTCCATAACAACAACCAAGATTTCCTTATCCAGAAATGTATAATTTATCTCAAATTCATCTCTAGCTGTTTGCTCCCCTTCAACCCTAGACAGGTGGTCCGCATCTTAATATTTGCAACACTTCTGATCTTTAACTTCAAAGTCAAACTATTGAATCAACAAAACCCATCTAATCAACCTTGGCTTCGCATCCTTTTTAGCTATCAAATATCTCAAGGTTGCGTGGTCAGTGTGGACCACCACCTTGGTTCCTAGAAAATAAGCCCAAAACTTCTCAAAGGCATAAACAATTGAAATAAGTTCCTATTTTGTGATGGTGTATTTATTTTGAGCTCCATTCAGTGATTTGCTGGCATAATAGATTGGATGAAACAATTTGTCTTTTCTTTGTCCCAGTACAGCTATAAGGGCATTACCGTTTGAATCACATATGATCTCAAAGGATTTTGACCAATCTGGTGCAACAATGATAGGAGCATCAACCAGCTTACCTTTATGTCATTAAATGCCTTCAAATAATCATCATCAAATAAGAATTTGACTTACTTCTCCAAGAGTTTGCAAAGGGGGTTTGCAATCTTTGAGAAGTCCTTTATAAACCTCATATAGAAGCCAGCATGACCAAGGAAACTACGCACCCGCTTTACTGAAATAGGAAGTGGAAGCTTCTCTATAACCTCAACTTTGGTTTGATCAACTTTAATCCCCTTTGCTGAAATTTTGTGTCCGAGAATGATGCCCTCCTTCACCATGAAGTGGAATTTCTCCCAATTAAGCACAAGATTGAACTCCTGACACCGCTGTAAAGCCCTATTTAGATTTACCAAACACAGCTTAAACGAATCTTCTACCATAGAAAAATCATCCACAAATACCTCTAAGGTGTCTTCAACCATATCTGAGAATATCAACATCATGCACCACTGAAAAGTGGCAAGTGCATTACATAACTCGAAAGGCATCCTCTTAAAGCAAATGTGCCATATGAGCCTGCGAATGTCGTCTTATCCTGATCTTTAGAATCAATAAAGATATAGTTGTAACCATAATACCCATCTAATAAACAATACCAACCCCTTCCCGCTAGCCAATTAAGAATCTGATCCATAAAAGGCTTCAATGTCCATGATTTGAGTTTTCTATAATCCATACACATCCTCCACCTAGTAACAAGCCTGAGTGGGATCAACTCATTCTTCTCGTTAGCCACAACTGTTATTCCCTCTTTCTTGGGCACGCACTGAATAGGACTTACCTACTTACTATCTGAGATGGGGTATACCACTCCTGTATCTAGCCATTTGATAATTTCTTTCTTTACCACCTCTTGCATTCGTGGGTTAAAATGGAACTGGTACTTAATAGTAGAGACACAATCCTCCTCTAGCTAGATTTTATGTATGCATATACTAGGAGAAATGCTGATAATTTCTGTAATTGTCAAACCAATAACCGTCTTATATCTTTTAAGAACAAAAATAAGGTCTTACACCTATTTTTCACCTAAGACAACCACAATAATAACAGTTAGTGTACTCCTATTTCCCAGGAACACTAGGTGGCTCTTCAATAGATGGCTCGGCTGGTGGACTGGGATGATTTTTCAATTCCAAATCCAGCTTCTTGGGTGCATAAGAATAAGACCCCATGCCTGTCAAGGCACACACTCTACTCATAATCTTTAATACCGTCTTGATCAAAATTCATTAATACAGTAACTAAAGTCTCCACAGCAAATTTTTATTCTATACGTACTTCCTTCTTCTCCTCATGATAAATATCCATAATAGAAAATACGCTCATATCTTTATGCTATTTTATGGAATGGTATAAATCAAATCGAACTACTTCATCATTCAGCCTGAATAGTAGCTTATTTGCCTTTAGATCAATAAGTACACTCCTGATTACAGTAAAAGGTCTACCAAAGATTATGGGCACGTCGAAGTCCACCTCACAATCGAGAATGACAAAATCAACTAGAAATATTAAAATAGATACCTTAACTTATACATTATATAGAATCCCCACGGGCCACTTCATAGACCTGTCTACCATAACTAATCTCATATTCGTGGGAGTAGGATCCCCCAAACCCAGTTTCTTATACACTGCAAGTGGCATCAAATTTATACTAGCTCCCAAATCACATAAAGCTTTTGCAAACTCAAGAGGCCCAATAGTTCATGGGATAGTAAATACTCTCAGATCTGCCTTCTTCTGCACCAATGACCTTATGGAAATAGCAACACAATGATGAAGATCATCCACTATTTCATAACTAACTATCCTTGTCTTTGTAACAAGGTCTTTCATAAACTTTGCGTACCCGAGCATTTTCTCCAATGCCTTCACCAATGGAAAGTTGATTGTCAACTGCTTAAGAATGGCCAAAAACTTGGCAAAATTTGTGTCGTTGGCCTTCTTTTTTAACTGATAGAGAAATGGAAGAGGTGGTTTTGGGATTGTAGTAGTCGCCAATTCAGTCTCCTTTCCCTTGCTCTTCTCCAACTTATCAACCTACTGATTATTGGATGGTGTATTATCAATAACTTCATCCAGTTCTTCAGACACCACTGGATAAGTTTCTTTACGCTCAATATCCTTTGCAATCATAGCTTTGCCCACAGATGGGCCTGGTAATACCTTACCACTCCGTGTGGTAATTTCCATACAAGAGCCATTATTTCAATGATTTTGCACTATATCACTTGGTAAAGTTTTGCTCTTTCTCTGATTCAATGTTGTTGAGAGTTGGCTTATTTGCTGCTCTATCTGCTTGATAGAAGTAGAGTGTGATTTTACCAATTGACTCATGGAAGACAAATCACTCTTCATAGTAGTCACCCCAAAGTTGGTAGTTTCAACTCTCTTTAATAAATTCTTCATCATGTCCTCTATGGATATCTTGCTAGAACTAGTTGCAACATTATCTCTCCTTGTAGGAGGTACATATAGTCCACTCCTACCATTTTTTCTCTTGCAGTTCCCTTGATCTCTATCCTTGTAACCATCCTTATCGTAATAGTTCTGACCTTGATTTCTTTGGCTATTGCCTCAGAAAACCCCTGATTATTTAAATAGTTTGACTCTTCTTACAAATCAGAATTAGCTCTTTCTTGGGATGCAAAAACTTTCACCTTCTCTATTTTTCCAGATAATAGATGCTTAGTCAGCAAATCTATTTGTGTTTTTAGATGTGCCATATCCTGGTCATGTTCTTCCTCATTTTTGTATTGCTCTAAAGTCAAACTACCAGACACAGTAGTGCTTGCTACCACAAAATCCCTGGTATGTCAAGTTATCCTCTATTTGGTTATTCGATCAAGCATCTCCGAGGCTTCTAGAAAAGTAAGGTAAAAAAATGACTCTCTACAACATTATCCACAACTAGCTTCGTAATAGAGTTCAAAGCCTGATAAAGAGTCTTCATCAAATAAATATCCATCATGTTATAGTTTAGCAATTGCATCAGCTTTTTTTTAAACCTCCCCTAAGTCTCATAAAGAGCTTTAGTGGGAAGCTATCAAAAGTTACTGATTTTATCTCTCAACTATACCCTTCTGGAGGGTAGAAAAAACCTTTTTAGGAAAGCCTCTTTCAATTGCCTCTAGTTAGTTATAGAGTCGGGAGTCAATTTACTAAACCATAGTATCACCTCCCCAGACAGAGACAATAGAAACAAACAAAGGAAGATAGCATTCTAACCCACTCTTGGATTATCAAAAGAATTGCCAATGGTGACAAAATTCACCAAATGCATATTTGGATCATCTCCAGGAAGACCACCGAACAACCTCTTATGATGAAAGAGTTGAATTATCATACTGGTAATATTGAATATATAACCTGGTGCTAGAGGTAGAGAAATGATAGCTTTAGTTTCACCTCCTCCATCCATTCCATCTTTACCATCATTCAAATCAAACTATACTAGTTGACGCTCTTGCCTTATCCTAAAGGGGTGATTTCTAATTAGATTCTGATTCACTTGTATAACCATATTTTCTACACGTCTTGGATTAATAGGATCTAACAAGCTATCATCCCCCAAATTATCATCATTAGGATTAGGATAATGTGCCTGCTGGCCATTATTCTGTTAATTTAGTTAAGCTCTAGCCAGAGCGGCTAGTCTTTCAGTATCTTGGGGATCTGCCATTCTTCCAATTAACTGTGGTTCTGGATGTATTGGTAATAATAGTGAACCAAATCTCCTTGTACTTGGCATACATAATAATCTTTTGCATAGAAAAAAAACAACAAACAAAAGTAAAATTTGGGAAACTTGACCAAAGATTAATTAAAAAGCACAAACTTAATTGAAAACCATATTCCCTGGCAATGATGCCAAAATTTGATATGCTCAAATTGAAACTTTCTTACAAAAGTGTAAGTGATCGCTGTCTGTCAAATATAGAACCCAACTGGGTTGGGTGTCGAATCACATAGGAAATATTGTATTCACTAAGTATTGTGACTATTATTAGACTGTTAATATAAGGTTCTTGAGTAAAAAGGGGTTTTGATGTGTTAATAATGCTCTTTCGTTCTTGTATCAGACAGTGGTCCAGCTAATTAGAGTTAATGCAAGTGTAATTTCAATGAAAATAAGTTAACTAGAGTTATGCTCACCAAGATGTTCAAACAGTTAGGGTTGTAAACTTGGGCTTGAATTCTAACTTATACTTTCAATTGCTAGAAGTATTGAAATCTAAGAATTACCCACTTATTTCTCAACCTAATAGGTATTTTACCCTTTTCTTCTTTTGAACATAAAAAATCCATGTATCACTCAATAGAACTCTCATGAGGATTGATCCTATTAGGGCATAACTCGAGACCCAAAGGGTAAACCAATATATTTCATATGAATCACCTCTTTTTCCAACATCCACTTTCTTGTCAGACAAGTGGTGTTCATGGACTCACTTCTCAAGTTTGCAACTAAGAGATGTCATTAAAATGAAAAGAGATTCAAGCAATTTAGATAGATGATAGAAATAGAATGGATTCATAACCCCAAACAGTTCTCTATATCAAGGCTCCCATAACCCTAGTTATAGGAGTTTAACTACTCATCTTCATATATGATATCAAAGATATATTGATTTTCATAAATAACTTCAAGAGAGTACTTACAAAAGTTACAATATTGTTCTTCTCAATCTTCGATGAAAACAAATAGAGAATAATAATTAGATCTACTCACAAAAAATTTGAAATAAACCCTAATACTTGGAATTTATATGTTTCTAGAACTGAGATTTTAAAATTCAAACTCAAAGTTGCCGATTCAAGCTCGATGGGTCAAGCGATGGTTCATCGCTGAGGTGATGGTCTATCATCCAGACCATAAGTGGAGCTCCCATGAGTCTATGTTCTGCTTCTAGGCGACGAGTAGGGCGATGGTTTATCGCAACACCGATGGTACATTGCCTGCTCCATCACATGACTTCTAGTGAGTCTATATTCTGCTTTCAGGTGGCGGGTAGGCTAATGGTTCATCGCAATACCTATGGTCCATCTCCTGGACCATCGCATAACTTCTAGAGGTCCTGCATTCTATTTTCTAGCGACGGTTAAGGTCGACGATTCATTGCAAGGTCGACGAGCCGTCGCTGATCATTTTTCCTTTGCGTTGTCTAGTTTATCCAAGTTATTCTTTATACTCAGTTCTTATCCTGAAAACACTAAAAACATCATGTTAAATACCATAATTGTTTCTTGAAAACACATAATTATCCCAAGAAAAAGGCCTAAAATATTACGTCAAAATCCGTAACATCACCTCCCTCTCCTTGTGTTAGAAAAATATTATCGTATTATAAAAGGGAAGGTAAGTTACCTAAAATCTAAAATTGGTCATATCCTATTCCCACAAGAAAACCCTTCTTGGTGCTCATTATTCCTCAAATCTTTCTGACCTACTCCTTCTCATATTAAGAAAGAAAATCCAATTTCAAAATTGCCATTCTAAGAAAAAAACCTTCCTGATGGTTGTAGTTCTCCTATTTTCAAGTCCTTCAAAGGATTCTGAGCTTTCCATAGTTAAAAATCCCTTCCCAAACATTCCTGAAAATCATCCACCTGTTCTTAATTTTCCAAAGCCTAACTCCTTCATCACTCAACCTGTTGATGAAGAATCATCCCTAAATCTTCAAAATTGTTCTAATAAATTTGTGATGGATAAAACCTAGGTTTCTGAAAACCTCATTTTGTTGTCAAATAGCCCAATAAAGAGCATAGTTGATCATTGGAAAACCAATGTTAGTAAAATACGAAGAATTTCTGGAAAATGGTCTAGTTTTACTAAGAACTATAGACACTAAAGGGACCTGGTCCAAAGAAAAGGAAAGTAGATGAAAAAGAATCTTTGATCACTTATTCTAGAAGAAAGAATGGTGAGAAAAATAAGGTGGTATCCAAGGAAGTTAGAAATAGGTTCTTGAAAAATCAAAATATGTTAACTAGAAGGATTTTTGATTCAAAAATGCTAAAAAAACCCGGTATAATGGAACTAGTTGAGTTGGTAAAACATCAAGGCGAGAAGCATATCGAGGAATGACCTATTCCCATTATTTTTGGTGATATAGTTAGAGAATTCTATTTCACTTAGGAGTTCTCAGAAGATAGGTTGAATTTGATTGTACAGGTCCAAAGAGAGAAAATAAAGCTAAATCAAGAAACTTTTGAAAGAATTTTAGAAGTTCCTATATATGGTGTGAGAACTATGTCAAAGAAGTTGCGTTCAATAAAATTCTTAACTAATGCATCAAAGGTCAAACAAAAATCCGTGGATGCAGTAAATAAGAAATCACTCAAGATTGAGATTGAATAGGTCTTTGACTTTACAAACAAGGTAATTCTACCAAGATTACAAAAGAAAAGCATTGCCTCATGCACTTAAGTTTATGTGATGGAATGCCTTAGTAGCTTTGAATTCATCAATCTACCTGCTTTAATGATGGAACACATTCACAAAGTGGTTCTTGGGAAAAATAGAAAATATGGCATGCCTTATGGATATTGGTTAAACAAGGTATTTGACAAATTTAGTATTGTTTGTGAATATGGAACCCAAGGGACCATGTTACAAATGCTTGACATAAAGACGTTAGTCAAAACTAAATGTGTTAAATCAGGTAGCATTTTTCAGATGGATTTCAACAAGAAAATAAAAAAAACTGAAGTTTAACCTAGCTGCCAAGGATGAAGAAATTAGGAAGATCCAGATGACAAATCAACATCTCTCTGAAAGAAGAACATATGACTCTGAAATGCTTAAAATTGAGAATGCTGAAATGAAGAAGAGGGTGTTAATCTTAATAGATAAGGTCCTTATCCTGAATGGAGAGATAAGGAATCTCAATAAAAACCTAACCATACTCCTTCAAAATCTTTTTCCCAGTCCTTTTCCTGTTCAACCTTCTTGATACTTGAGGCTTTTTCCTTAGAACATTTAATTTATACGCTGCTATGATAGTTATCCTCTACTTATGACTGAATCTTTGCTTTTTGTGTAACATTTATTCCCTTTAAATTGCGAAGTTGTTCTTTAAGTTAGTGTTGTCCCAGTGTATATAAGTTAACTAATTTGTTCTTATTTTACTCTTGGTTTGCTATACCCACTTTTTAATGATGCCAGAAGTGTTAATACTGAGTTTATATAGTAGGGACCAGGTAGTAGGTGCAACTGAATCAGATTCCTATGATGTGTTGAGTTTCATATTTGAATAATATGCTAATTAGGAGAAGTAACTGATAGGTAGAATAGATGAATGAAGGAAAACATGTTTACAGAGGGAAGTATGCAAATACACTAAGGAAAGATGCATGATGACAAGGGGAAGAAATCAGAGTTTTTGCTTCAAATGAAAACAAGAGGCCAGGTCCCTAGGTTGCATGAAGTTGGAAGCATGATGATAGTGGGAACATTCATCTTTAGAGTGGTAAGCACACATATTAAATGTGATGGATGTTCTCAAAGCTGTATGGTTGGTTTGTCATCATCAAAAAGGGGAAAATTATTACATAAGCACACTGGCATGTATGTCTACACAATTTTTGTCCTCTTGTGTAACAAACTTGCAGTTGCTACTTATATTGAATAGGACACCCGGTCTAATGATATTTAAATCCTAATCATCACTTACCTATAAAAGGAAAAAGAAGCTTTTTCATCAAATAGCTTATGTATAAGTCTTAAGAGTGAAGAGAGGTAGCAAAAACTCCATTTTAGGATTGCTCAAGCATTGCTCATATTCTAATGTTTGAGTATGCTTAAAGAGAGCGTGAGTGTTCTTGAGTGCTGATTTGTAATCAAACTATTGATGCTATAAGAGTAGTGTTTTCTTTTGTTAAGAGAAGTGCTTAGGTAGAGTTTCCTAATATTTTTGTTCGTTAGAGAAATTCTAGGGAAACTTGACAGAGGTGTCAAGGTGTGCTTGTAATAGGGTTATTATAAGTAGGAGGAACCTCGAGTTAGGTTATTTGTTAAGTCTGTAATCAAGAGTATGGTTATAGTGGACTGTTTTGAGCTTGAGAGGGCAAGTCATGGTATTTTTCCCTTGATCAAGGGGTTTTCACGTTAAATTTTCTGTTTTGTTATTTTCATGCATATCCTTTACTTTTCCTGTGCTGTAGTGTTTGATTGTCTGTGATTAACTTTGAAGGACCTGGTCCCTTACTGTGTGGTGCAACCCCCAAGGGTTCCAATAAAAACATAACCCCAATGACCATAAAATAGGATACTCAAAGTCACATAAGAAGAAAACCATATGGGTTTTGGAAGCTGGAGGGAACACTACTTGCTTAAGATATTTTGAGAATTTTATTGTTGTACAGAACTATGAGGAAATGCTTTCAAACCTACATCATCAAAAGATATAGCACTAGGGAACGGTCAGTACACGGTACTGGTATGCCACCCAGAAAAGGGACAAAATAGTTTGTAAAGCAAGTCAAAAACTCCAAACATAAGTCATAATATAGGAAAATATGGGATACGTTGCTCAAAATATAAGAATATAAACATTTGTTATCTGTAGTTCTTACATATGTAGTTTCACTGGTGTCAAGTACCCTATAAACTATATGGGTCCGGTCTACACCCAATTGATGGGGTCTTAATCTATGTTTGCTGCATTGACTGAGATAAGCATCATTTGGCCATCATATTATCCTCGTAGAAGGAAGCATCAAGAGGTTGTCTCATTAAGGGGAGAACTATATCTATTTTTGAAAAACATAGGTTTCAGTCATTAGGTCATGGGGACTTATACCTCCTCGATGAACTACATAATTCTTAAGCCTATTTTTTGTATTTTGTTAAAAATTTACCATTTGACATAAAATAAGTCTTTCTTAGGGGCAATCGTCGGATTCGTATTGCCATATCAAGACTTGAAAGTCATACATATCATGTCATAACCATTTCATATATTCATACATCATTAGCCCCACTATTTTGAAGACTTACGATAAATAAATGTGAATATCCCTTAAAGGTTGAAGAATTTCATAATAAGTACAAATGTTGCAAAAAACCAAGGGATCTAGTAAATTTTTTCACCAAAATCAAGTTGACAATAATAAAAGGTGATTCATAAAAGAAACATGAGTCATTGACCGCAATATTTTTAAATATAGTCTCATAATATGATAATTTCATAATTCATATAAAAATCTCAAACCTCAAATTTAAATTAGGATTTCAAACAATTTCAGAAGAAAAGATAGATAAGGTTTATCAGTTCATCTTTCGTAAAATCATTCCCAACTAAAATTACAATTCAAACGTATATACATATACACATGTAATAAGAAAACTATTTTGTATATCTTTGTTAGAAATAGGATTGTTCAATTTTCCTTATTTTTTGATGGAGAAAAATTCAAGAAAAGCTTTAGATTGTCCATTGAACCTGAACTCTAGGTATATTTATTTCCTAGAACTTTAGGGAGGAGAGGAATGTGTTTAAATTGTAAATGTGGTTCCCTAAGGATTTGGGAATGTTTTGCATAGGTAGGGACAATTTTGGTTAAGGAAAATACCAAATGATCCTTAGAAATGTATAAGAAATAAGAAGATCATCGTTGTGCACCACCTCCGTGGTACAGAGATACAACTCTGTGACATGCTGATATCATAGAGATATAACTTCGTGACATAGTGATATAGTGTACATCTACTGGCTCAACCAAAAATAAATTTTTCTTTGGCCCCTTTCTCCATGAAATGGAGCTAAACAGTAATACACTATTTTGGATTTTGAAAATATATTTTTCTCAATTTGTTTTACTCTCTCAAATTCTCCCGGTTCATTCTAAGAAGTTTGCCAAAGGTTCCATACTCATTGTACACCATTTTTCTTAGCTTTAAGAGTCACAATAAGGAATGTTGAAACATTGGGTGTCATAAATTTCCTCTTAACATTGAATAATAGATATTCCCTCTCCCCCACCTCTCTATATGATATAAAATATTTGTTTTACCTTTAGCATATTGAATCTTACACGTGTGTAATTCATTATATAGTATATATAATATTTTACTAATTTGGAAATGTGTTTTCAAGCTTAAATAGACGTATAATCAGTATATTCAAATGACTTTCATATTGAGCATAGTTATACCAATTTCATCAAATCTAAGACATCGCGTACTAAAGTTCTTGAAAAGTTTCAAGAAAAAACTTGAGCTACTATTGAATCATGATATTGTTTTGGAAAAAATTCCTTATACATATAGTTGCATACAAAAAAAACATCCAACATCAAAATGAAGCTGAAGAATGATTTGACATGGAGGATCTAGAAGAACATCCATTGTGGATATTCTTCGATTGAGTATCCAGATCGATATCTGTTTTGTTAATTATAATTGTTTCAAAGGTTTGGAAGAGTTTTTCAAAGATTTACAAAGCCACTAAAATTCAAATATCAACAATTAATTTAAATTTTTCACACGAATAGAATGTTATGATTTGTAGAGAAGGGGAAAAAGATAATGAGATTAAAAATTTGATTTTTATCAGGATAACTAACTAAATATAATACCTAAGAATTTGATCGAACCATTAAACACACCCTTTAGGAACTGATACCTTTTCAATTATAACCTTTCATAGAAATAAGTACCTTTTCAATTGCAACTTTTGATAGGAACAAGTACCTTTTCAATCACAATTTTTTTTTCCATAGAAATAGACACCTTTTCAATCATAATAAGTCACTTTTATTTATTAATTTTTTTAAATATGAATGAAAATTTCATTCAAGAAATCTCTTCTAAATACTTTCCTATCAGTAACACTAACTAATGCTAATAATCCCTCACGTAGTTAGTGATTGATGATGTTTATGTAATTCATGCACATAATAGATCTCTTTCAAATTGAAACTTTACTTGTATAAACAATTCAATTTTTTTTTTTTGAAATTTATAGATAGATAAGTATTATTTAATTAAAATTTCTTAATGACCTAGACGTAAAAGCTTTATTCACATAAATTATTCCATCTGCATAACTTGTCCACCATGTGTTTTGGCACCTAATGTTGGCCTCATGCAACCTCCTAGATTTATAAACGCTTTACTAAGTTTGTCTCCCAGCTTTGACTAAAGTGGAACCACTTCAAGTTCTTACAGAGTTGAGATTTTAAACCAAGTTCATCTTGGACTTATCAAGTTTTGTGACTTTACTAAGTTCTTCATCCAAACTCTGGTTTCTTTATTAAGAGTAGTTTTAAAACTCACCCATATTTTTCATAAATACTACTCCCCCCGTTTAAAAAAGAATGACCTACTTTAACTTGACACAAAGTCAAAGAAAATAAAGAAGACTTTTGAATCGTGTGACCTTGAATTAAAGTTTTGCCAAATGTACTAAAATTCCCTTTAATATTATGGTCCAAATCATGTCATCTGAAAAGTTGAAATTAAAGTATTGCCATAAAAGGAAAGGGTCATTTTTTTTAAATGGACTAAAAAGGAAAGTAGGTCATTCTGTTTGAAATGGAGGGAATAATATTTATAATTTGCTAACTGTCACAAAATAGCTTTTTATTACCTTTTAAACCTTTAGTATTATCGTAGAGCAATAGTAGAGGTAAGGTGACACGACCCGAGACTACCCCTAGTCATAACATAATGCTTAGAGTCAAAAGTCACCCCAAGCTAACCCATGACCTATCATAAGCTATGATAATTAAAAAAAAGTAACAAAATATAGAGTTGAAGGTAACTGAAATAAACTAATGTTGAATAATTATAAAGTCAATATTTATGCTATCTAAAATACTCGATGAAACTGAAAACATGTCTAACTGTCTGCCTGTTTGAAAGCCTCCAAATCATGATGAACTATGGGATAGGTCCCAAACTAACTCAAACTAATTAAAGTGATGTGAAATACTAAAAATAAACAACTGATAGCTAGTCATCGACTGATAAGGACTCACCAAGGCTACAACTGAGTGGAACAAGAACGTGCTAAGTGAGGTTTGGGTACTAAGCATCCAAACCTATACTATGAGACAATATAGCGCAAATAAATATTCAATTAGTACTTTGAATGTACCAAGTATGGAATACGGGTAGCTACAAGTACATATAAACTGAATATGAATGTATAAACATGCAAACTAAATGCAAGACCAAGTATAAACATGTGCTAAATAAACTGAATAACTGGGAAACTAAATAACTAAATATTGAACTCTTGATTAAGCAAAACTAGATTAAACATAAACTCAAAACTAAATTGAGGACTATGGGAGATAAAAATAATCGACATGCCCCAATTTGAGCTAATTGGGGTCCAACGTGTAACACTAGTTGTATGTGTGTCAGTACCTTGCAAAGGGTTCCAATACTACGTCATGTAGATCTACTAAATTGCTATACCAAAGGAATAGGGTGTTAGTACTTTACTAACGGATGACCCCTCATAACCTGTGTTGGTGTCATACTTCTAGAACTTAGGGATTTCTGCTGAAGGTCTCAGTCCTTAATTGGTGGGTGTACCTTTATCACTACATTTACTCGGTTATAAGTACTACTCCTAACTAAACTGATATTGATAACTGATATCTTCTTTACATAATCTGATAACTGATATATGCTTAAAATGATAATATGTTGAATTTAGCAACATGAACATGATCTGAATAGCTCATAGCATGAAAAATGATATATGCATGACTATCTAGGAATGGGATGTTCATAACCCACCAGTTTTGTAACGCCCCGATTTTCTGAACCAGAAGGCTCCATGGTGACTATGACCACGAAGGACCACAAGCTAACCCATGACTGATATCTATACCTGTACACTTTATAATATACATAAAGAATGCAGAAAACATGAACAATAGGCCATAAGGTTCAATTGAATAAAGATTCTGTCAAAATATAACATCCATGTTGGGTAACTAATACCCAAAACAACAGAATCTGAATAAAAAATGAAAACAAATCTGAACTAAATTTAAAAGCCTCTAAGTACTATCTGAATAAGAAGATGAAGGAACATGTCTCTAACTAACTCCGTAAAACTGAAAGCTAACTAAGATAATAAATAAATCAAATCATATCATCATTTATTAAAAAGGACTCACTACAACTCTGTTTATTAAAATGCTAATTCTACTGCAGATCTAGAGCTCGTGTCTCTAGATCTATGGTGTAATAGAAAAAAAAGTACCATAGCACAAATACGTCAGTACGTGCGGAGGTACTGAGTATGCGAGCAAGGTAGTCTAAATGCAAAAGGGTTTAAATGCAGAGTAATGCTAACTGACTGGCTAATATGAACGTGAGAGTGCAAACATATATGCATAGTAACTGAGATCGTGAATGCGTGATAGCTAAATCTGTACACTAATACATGGTTTACTGATAACTAATCATGACTGATACTATAGTTCTCATAACATGGGTGACTATATCTGACAGTCCTAAATCTGATGGAACTATCTGAGTTCCGTACTATAATTAAATTAATTGTATCTGATAATCCTGATACACTTAAATCTAAAGAACTATGTGAGTTCATTTACTGAGATTGGTACTAAACTGTGGGAGGTAGTTGTTTAACCGACATGCCCCATATGTGCCACTATGGCTAAGATGGGGTCCAATATCTTCCCTGATGGGAAGGGTGTCAATACCGCACCACTGGTAAGGACAACGTATGAGCAACCCTCACATAATAGGTAACTCTAGTGAGAATGGTGGGAACCCTCATATAACAGGTTAAGCCACCTTATTTACCCCCATATAACAGGCAGTGATGTCTCAACCTATGCTGGCTACATAGTTCTGGAACGCAAGGATGGCTGCTAAGAATCACAACCTCATATAACAGGTGAGTTCCCATCCCTGGGTTTACTCGGTACTAACTCCTACTCCCATTTGAAGAGACTGAACATAATTTAACTAGCTGTACATGAACTGAACTTACTGAATTTCCATTGACTGACGAAATACTACTGATATCTGATAACTGACTGAGATTATGAGGTTTTCCTGAGTCACATGAATGACTGATTTCTATTAAATCGTGGCTTAATTTTGAATATCGTGAAACATGGCATGGCTCTAGGAACACTGCTATATTTTTGGGGTACGAATACCCCCAGGACTCGATAGAAGGAAACTGACACACACATGTTGACTTGATCACAGTATTAGGGTTCCCAATTCATAATATCATAATTTGGGAAATTTCATAAAGTACATTCATACATCTTGTACATAAGTAGGATTTTCAAGTAAGCATAGCATAATCTCGTAAGGCTAGTTCATGAACAGTACAACAATATTTACGAGGCACACTATCAACGTGAAAGTCATTAGAGTATAGGGGCATATCATGAATCCTTCACTTAGTCACAATTTAGCTATATCCCATGATTTCTAGTTCCTTAGGCATTTTATCAAACACCTTGCATGCACTCTTTTAAGGAATAGGTTTATTTATCAATTCGACCATCTTAATCCATCCAAAATTTATGGGTTTCAACTAACATATGCACATGCTTCATGAAAACACATCAAAATAAAACCTTGAATCCAAACAACAATCATAAACATGAATATAGTCATAACACGACAAGGAAATCAGAGTTTATAATTTAAAACATGATTCTTGAGCTCCAGGGATGAAAGGGACCCATGGATGAACACTGCACATACCTTAGTGATTGAATCTTGAAAAAGATGTAATGTTTTTGAAGGTTCTTGAAGAATTCCTTAGGCTTTCTCTTGAGGAGATGATCTTGAAAGGAGACCCTAATCTTGTTGTTGAGAGTGTATGAGAGAGCTTTTTAAGATGTTTAACTAAAGAGAATGGAAGAAAATATGCTCCTTGAGGGTTATAAGTTGTGGGAAGTGAAAGAAAAAGACAAAAATACCCTTACTTAAAAATCCCTCAATTACTAGGAAAAATAGCTGATGAAATTTGTGATAAGTCATCAAGCTAGTGATAAGTCGTCATGAATTGTCATCACAAAAGGGTAAAATCTTTATTTTTTGGTTAAAGTTGACGACATTGTTGATAGTCCGTCACGGGCGTGACGGATTATCACAAAATGTCATCACTAGGGGTGAAAGTCTTCCCAGGGATGACGACATTAGTGATAGGCCGTCACAGGAGTGACAACTTATCATGAATGTCGTCACTCAATTTCCCAGCCAGACATACCGGAGTAAAATGGGCATAACTCCTTGCTCCAATGTCGTATTTAGGCAAAATTGATATCGTTTGGAAAGATAATTAAATTATATATCTGTTGGTGGGTCATGAGATTAGAGATTCATATCATAACGAGAGATATTCTCATTTAAAATTGACTATACCAATATCCTTCTCAAGAATTCAATCGGTAAGGAAATGTTTTGATTCATCTATTAGCTAGGACATTTTTGATGCCTTAATATGCATCAACCTTGATCATAGCACTACCAAAGAACTAAAATTATTACTCATGAGTTCAAAGCATGATTCTAAAAATGTTTGAACTTTTAAGGTATTACAATATCTCCCTCTTGGGAACATTCATCCTTGAATGAAAATCAACTGAGAGGGGATAAAAGATAAACTGAACATTACTGAACTTAAATAACTAAAATTTGATCTCATGACTAACATGATAAATAGACTGAACTCATGCATATCTGATGCATAGATAACTGCTACATGAATACATAACTGAGTAATCTGATAAACTGAGTTTCTCAAGATGAGAATGCATAGTTAATGCATGATCTTATAAATGAATTGATACATGAATTCATGACTGAGTATGCAATGGTAATAGTTACCAAGTTTTATGATGGGGACATAAACATGTAACTAAATAAGCTTAAGGATAACTATTACCTTAAGCTTGATCCGAATTGGTGGAGAAGAGGTGAGGATACTTGGTACGCATATCTGCTTCTACTTCCCAAGTAGCTCCCACATGACACTGATTTAGATAAAGAACCTTGACTAGAGTGACTTCATTTTTCCACAAACGACGAGTATGGTAGTCTAAGATTTCAACAGGAATATCCTCATAAGAGAGGCTGTTCTGAATGTCAATACTCTGAATAGGGACTACGACTGTTGGGTCATCTATTCACTTCTTGAGCAAAGGGACATGGAAGACTGGATGAACTGAGGCTAGATCTGAAGGAAATTTGATCTCATAAGCTACCTTGCTGAAGGGACTGAGAATCCTGAAGGGACTGACATATCGGAGACTGAGTTTCCCTTTCTTGCCGAACCTCTTCACTCCCTTCATGGGAGATATCTTAACATCTGCATAAGACTTCTGTCATCTCTTAGTAGCCCAGAGTCTCTCTCTGATCAAATGAACCTTCTCTAAGGCATTGAATACCAAGTGAGGACCTATGACTGAGGCCTTACTAACTTTGAACCAACCAATTGGAGATCTACATCTCCTGCCATAGAGAGCTTTGACTGGATCCATTTGAATACTAGAATGATAGCTATTATTATATACAAACTCAATCAAAGGCAAGTGGTCATCCCAAATTCCCTTAAAATCAACTGGACATACACTTAGCGTATCTTCAAGAGTCTGAATGGTCCTTTCTGCTTGACCATCTGTCTGAGGATGAAACGCTGTACTGAGATGGACTTGGGTACCAAGATCCTTTTGGAATGCTTTCCAAAAGTAAGAGGTTAACTGGGTACCTCTTTCTGAGATGATAGATAATGAAATACTATGTAATCTGAACAACTCCCTGATATAGAGTTTGGCATAATCCTTGGCTGAATAAGAAGTACGAACTAGAAGGAAGTGAGCTAACTTATTTATTCTATCTACAATGACCCAAACCGAATCATGCTGATGAAGAGTACGAGGCTATCCTATCACGAAGTCCATGTTCACTTCTTCCCACTTCCAAGTAGGTATGGAGAACACCTGCATGGAACCACTAGGTTTGTGATCCTTTATCTTAACCTGCTGACATGTAAAGCACTTAGCCATAAATTTTGCAATATCTTTCTTCATCCCACTCCATCAATAGATCTCCCATAAGTCATGGTACATCTTTGTGGCCCCTGGATGAATAGAGTATCACGCACCATGCGCTTCTACAAGAATTTACTACCTCAAGTCATCTACACCTGGAACACATAGACGACTCTGACAACGAAGAACACCATCTCCCCCTTGGGAGAAAACCTCTACTTTCTGATTCTGAACAGACTCTTTTAGCTTGACAAGGATAGGATCCTTGTCTTCCTTGTTTTCTACCTCGGAAACTAGAGATGAATATGAACTACTTTGAATATATACACCACCCTCTAAAGAGTCGACTAAGCAAATTCCTAGCCCTGCAAGATGATGGATCTCTTAAGCTATCTGCTTCTTGCTATCCTCAATGTGAGAAAACCTACCTATGGAGAGTTTACTAAGAGCGTCGGCCACAACATTGGCCTTGATCGGATGGTATAGGACACTCATGTCATAATACTTTAAGAGCTATAACCACCTTCTCTGAAAAGATTTAGATCTTTCTAAGAAAATACATACTAGAGACTCTTATGATCTGTGAAAACATCTACATGAACTCCGTATAGATAATACCTCCAAATCTATAAGGAAAATACTACAGTTGCTAACTCAAGATCATGAGTAGGATAATTCTTCTCATGGGGCTTCAACCTAGACCCACTCTGGATGAATTACAATACACCACGAAATAGTCCGAACCATCTAGAAGAGCTAAACCTAGAGTTGAGGTAAGTCGAGTCTTCAACTCCTAAAAATTCTTCTAGTAAGAATCTGACCACTGAAACTTGACCTTCTTTAGAGTCAATCTAGACATACGGGATGCAGTAGAAGAAAATACCTTAACAAACCATCTGTAATAGCCAGCCAAACCCAAGAAACTCCTGATATGTGATTGAGATATGGGGTGAGGGTAGTTTTTTACCGCTTTAGTTTTCTAAGGATGTACCCTAATGCCATCACCGAAAACAATATGGCCAAGGAATGATACTTATCTTAGCAAAATCTCGCACTTACTGAACTTGGTAAATAACTTATGATCTCTGAGAGTCTGAAGAACAATTCTGAGATGGTCTGAATGATCACGCTCTATGCGGGAATAGACCAGGATATAATCTTTGAATACTATGATAAACATGTCTAAGTATTTCCTGAATACAAGGTTCATAAAATCCATTAAAGTAGCTGGGGCATTGGTAAGACCAAAGAAAATGACTAGAAATTCGAAGTGACCATACCGAGTATGGAAAGCTATCTTCAGGATGTCACATTCTCTAACTATGAGCTGATGATAGCTTGATCTGAGGTCTATCTTGGAGAAATGAATAGCACCCTAAATTTGGTCAAACAAGTCATCTATTCTAGGAAGTGGATACTTGTTCTTGATAGTAACTTTGTTGAGGTAACGGTAATCAATACACATCCTGAGAGAACCATCTTTCTTGTGCACGAATAAGAATGGTGCACCCCATGGGGATACACTGGTCTTGATGAATCCCTTATCTAACAGATCCTTCAACTAATCTTTTAGTTCCTTAAGTTCTACCGGTGCCATTTTGTATGACGGAATAGAAATAGGCTGAGTGTCTGGAAGTAGATTATTACCGAAGTCTATTTCCATTTTTTAAGGAATGCGTGGAAGATCTTCAGGAAAGACATCTAAATTTTCATTAACCATTGGCACTAATTCCAAGCTAGGATATTCGGAATTGGAATCCTTAACATGCATGAGATGATACACACACCCCTTAGAAATCATTTTCCTTGCTTGAAGGTAGGAAACAAGCTGACCCCTTAATGATGAAGTACTACCCCTCCAATTTAGGACGGTTTCATTTGGAAACTAAAACTGAACTATCCTATTTCTGCAGTCGACTGTGGCATAGCAGGAATGAAGCCAATCCATGCCAAGAATGACAGCAAGATCAGTCATCTCTGATTCGACTAAATCTGCTGATGTGGATCTCTAAAATATCATAATCGGGCAATTCTTGTATACCCGTTGAGCTATAATGGGTTTACCTACTTGGGTAGAGACTGAAAAGGGCTCTGCTAAAATTTTAGGACTGATTCCAAAATCTCCTGCTATGAAAGTAGTAACACAAGACAATGATGCACCTGGATCTAGCAAAGCATAAACATGAACATGGAAAATATGCAACATACCAGTCATGATATCAAGAGAATTTTCCTAATCCTATCGGGTCTGAAGAGCATAGAGTCTGTTTAGGCGTTGCCCACTAGCACGACATGAATACCGAAAGAAGGGAACTGTTCCTAAAACATCTTATAGCCTCCTGCACATAAATGTGGCGCACAACACACCCATGTACAAGACTCTACTAGATGCGGCTTTTATACTTCCTAGGACTCTATTGAACCTTAGGCTCTAATACCAAGTTTGTAACATCCTAATTTTCTGAACTAGAATTCTACACAGTGCTTATAACCTTGAAGGACCACAAGCTAACCCATGACTGATATATGTAACTGTACACTGCATAATATACATGAAGAATGTAGAAAATATGAACAATAGGCCATAAGGTTCAACTGAATAAAGAATCTATCAAATCATAACATTCATGTGGGGTAACAAATACCTAAAACAACTAAATCTGAATCAAAACTTAATAAAAATCTGAAAGCTAACAAAGATAATAAATGAATCAAATCATATCATCCTAAAATAAAGAGAACTCACTACAACTTTGTATACTAGAATGTTACTGCTAATGCAAATCTGGAGCTTATGTCTATGGACCTATGGTGTAACATGAAAAGAAAGCACCATGGCACAAATGTGTTAGTGCGTGGGGATGTACTAAGTAAATAAGTGATGTAGGCTAAATGTAAAAGGGTTTGCATGCATGAGCAATGCTAACTGACTGACTAATATAAATTTTGAGAGTGTAAACATTCATGCATAGTAACTGAGATCGTGAATACATGATAGCTAAATCTATACAGTAATACATGGTTTACTGATAACTAATCATGACTGATACTATAGTTGTAATAAAATGGGTGACTATATATAACAGTCCTAAATCTATTGGAACTATATGAGTTTCGTACTGTAATTAAATTGACTGTATCAGACAGTCCTGATATACTAAAATCTGAAGAACTATGTGAATTCTTTTACTGAGACTGGTACTAAACTGTGGGAGGTAGTTGTTTAACAGACAAGCCTCATATGTGCCATTATGGCTAAGATGGGGTCCAATCTCTTCCCTGAATAGAAAGGTATCAATATCGCGCCATTGGTAAGGACAATGTGTGAGCAACCCCCATATAATAGGTAATTCTAGTGAGAACGGTGGGAACCCTCATTTAACAGGTTAAGCCACCTCATCTACCCTCATATAATAGTCTGCGATGTCTCAACCTGTGCTGGCTACATAGTTCTGCAATGCAAGGATGACTGCTAAGAATCACACTCTCAGGTGAGTTCCCATCCTTGGGTTCACTCGGTGCTAATTCCTACTCCCATTTAAAGAGACTGAACATGATTTAACTGACTGTACATGAACTGAACTTACTGAATTTCCATTGACTGATAAAATACTACTGATATCTGATAACTGACTAAGATCATGAGGTTTTCCTGAGTCACATGACTAACTAATTTCTATTAAATCGTGGCTTAATTTTTAATATCGTGAAACATGACATGGCTCTAGGCACATGCTATATTTTTTGGGTACGAATACCCCTAGGACTCGATAGTAGGAAACTGACACGCACATGTTGACTTGATCACAAGATTAGAGTTCCCAATTCATAATATCATAATTTGGGAAATTTCATGAAGTACATGATTTTCATACATCTTGTACATAAGTAGGATTTTCAAGTATGCATAGTATAATCTTGTAAGGCTAGTTCATGAACAATCCAGCAACATTTACGAGGCACACTATCAACATGAAAGTCATTGGAGCATAGGGGCATATCATGAATCCTCCACTTAGTCATAATTTAGCTATATCCCATGATTTCTAGTTCCTTAGGAATTTTATCAAACACCTTGCATGAACTCTTTTAAGGAATAGGTATATTTATCAATTCGACCATCTTAATCCATCCAAAATTTATGGGTTTCAACTAACCTATTCACATGCTTCATGAAAATACATCAAGATATAACCTTGAATCCAAAAAAAAATCATCAACATGAATATAGTCATAACACAACAAGGAAATTAGAATTTATAATTTAAAACATGATTCTTGAGCTCCATGGATGAAAGGGACCCATGGATGAACACTACGCATACCTTAGTGATTTAATCTTGAAAAAGATCTTATGTTTCTAAAGGTCCTTGAAGAATTCCTTAAGCTTTCTCTTGAGGAGATGATCTTGAGAGGAAACCCTAATCTTATGGTTGAGAGTGTATAAAAGTGCTTTTTGAGATGTTTAACTAAATAGAATGGAAGATAATACGCTCCTTGAGTGTTATAAGTTATGGGAAGTGAAGAAAAAAGACCAAAATACCCTTACTAAAAAATCCCTCAATTGCTGGGAAAAATAGCTAATGAAATTCGTGACAAGTCGTCAAGCTGGTGATAAGTCATGATGAATTGTCTCACAAAAGGGTAAATCTTGATTTTCTGGCAAAATTTGACGACATTGGTGATAGTCCATCATGGTAATGGGGGTAAAAATCTTCCCAGGGCTGACGACATTGGAGATAGGACATCACGGGCATGACAGTTTATCACAAATGTCGTCACTCAGTTTCCCAGCCTGACATGCCGGAGTAAAATGGGCATAACTCCTTGCTCCGATATCGTATTAAGGCAAAATTGATATCGTTGGAAAGATAATTAAATTATATATCAGTTGGTAGGTCATGAGATCAGAGATTCATATCATAACAAGAAATATGCTTGTTTAAAACCGACTATACCATTATCCATCTCAAGAATTCAATCGGTAAGGAAATGCTTTGATTCATCTATTAGCTAGGACATTTTTGATGCCTTAATATGCATCAACCTTGATAATAGCACTACCAAAGAACTAAAATTATTACTCATGAGTTCAAAGCATGATTCTAAAAATGTTTGAACTTTTAAGGTATTACAATATCTCCCTCTTGGGAACATTCATCCTCGAATGAAAATCAACTGAGAGGGGATAAAAGATAAACTGAACATTACTGAACTTAAATAACTAAAATTTGATCTCATGACTAACATGATAAATAGACTGAACTCATCCATATCTGATGCATAGATAACTACTACATGAATACATAACTGAGTAATCTGATAAACTGAGTTTCTCAAGATGAGAATGTATAGTTAATGCATGATCTTATAACTGAATTGATACATGAATTCATGACTTAGTATGCAATGGTAATAGTTACCAAGTTTTATGATGGGGACATAAACATGTAACTAAATAAGCTTAAGGATAACTATTACCTTAAGCTTGATCCGAATTGGTGGAGAAGAGGTGAGGATACTTGGTACGCATATCTGCTTCTGCTTCCCAATTAGTTCCCTCATGAGACTGATTTCACCAAAGAACCTTGACTAGAGGCATTTCTGTATTCCACAAACGACGAGTCTAATAGTCTAAGATTTTAACTGGAATCTCCTCATAAGAGAGGTTGTTCTGAATATCAATGCTCTGAATAGGGACTATGACTACTGGGTCACCTATGCACTTCTTGAGCAAAGAGACATGGAAGACTGGATGAACTAAGTCTAGATCTGAAGGTAATCGAGCTCATAAGCTACCTTGCCGAAGGGACTGAGAATTCGGAAGGAACTGATATATTGGGGACTGAGTTTCCCTTGCTTACCAAACCTCTTCACTCCCTTCATGGGAGAGATCTTAAGATAGACATAATCATTGACCTCGAATTTGAGTTCCTTTATATGAACATCTGCATAAGACTTCTGTCGGCTCTGAGCAGCCCGGAGTCTCTCTCTGATCAACTAAACCTTCTCTAAGGCATTGAATAAGAAGTCAGGACCTATGACTGAGGCCTCACTAACTTTGAACCAACCAATTAGAGATCTACATCTCTTACCATAGAGAGCTTCGAATGGATCTATTTGAATATTAAAATGATAGCTATTATTGTATGAAAACTCAATCAAAGGTAAGTGGTCATCCCAAATTCCCTTGAAATCAACTGGATACGACCTTAGCATATCTTCAAGAGTCTGAATGGTCCTTTCTGCTTGACCATCTATCTAAGGATGAAATGTTGTACTAAGATGGACTGGGGTACCAAGACCCTTTTGGAATGCTTTCCAGAAGTGAGAGCTGAACTGGGTACCTCTGTTTGAGATGATAGATAATGGAACACTATGTAATCCAAACAACTCCTTGATATAGAGTTTGGCATAATCCTTGGCTGAATAAGAAGTGCAAACTGGAAGAAAGTGAGCTAACTTCGTTATTCTATCTATAATGACCCAAACTAAATCATGTTGATGATGAGTGCGAGGCAAACCCATCACGAAGTCCATGTTCACTTTTTCCCACTTCGAAGTAGGTATGGTGAACTCATGAATGGAACCACTAGGATTGTGATGCTCTATCTTAACCTACTGACATATAGAGCACTTAGCCACAAATTCTGCAACATCTCTCTTTATCCCACTCCACCAATAGATCGTCTATAAGTCACGGTACATCTTAGTTTCCCCTGGATAAATAGAGTATCACACACCATGCGCTTCTGTAAGAATTCGCTGCCTCAAGTCATCTATACCTGGAACACACATACGACCCTGATAACGAAGAACACCATCTCCCCCTTGGGAGAAAACCTCTACTTTCTGATTCTGAACTGACTCTTTTAGCTTGACAAGGCTAGGATCCCTGTCTTGCTTCTCTTTCACCTCAGAAAATAGAGATGAATCTTAACAACTCTGAACATATACACCACTCTCTAAAGATTCGACTAAGCAAACACCTAGTCTGGCAAGCTAATGGATCTCTTAAGCTATCTTTTTCTTGCTATACTCAACATGAGAAATACTACCTATGGAGAGTTTACTGAGAGCGTCGGACATAATGTTGGCCTTGCTCGGATGGTAAAGGAAACTCATGTCATAATCCTTCAAGAGCTCTAATCACTTTCTCTGATGAAGATTAAGATCTTTCTGAGAAAATACATACTAGAAACACTTATGATCTGTGAAGACATCTACATGAACTCTGTATAGATAATGGCTGCAAATCTTTAAGGAAAATACTACGGCTGCTAACTCAAGATCATGAGTAGGATAATTCTTCTCATGGGGCTTTAACTTTATGGAGGCGTAGGCTATGACCTTACCATGC
The DNA here is from genome assembly GCA_026120095.1 of Capsicum chinense. Classification (NCBI taxonomy): domain Eukaryota; kingdom Viridiplantae; phylum Streptophyta; class Magnoliopsida; order Solanales; family Solanaceae; genus Capsicum; species Capsicum chinense. Next base: position 120,715,688 of record JAPEIP010000006.1, read on the forward strand.
TTCATGAGGACACAGCCTAGATCCACTCTGGATAAATCACAATACACCACGAAATAGTCTGAACTATCTGGAAGAGCTAGAACTAGAGCTAAGGTGAGTTGAGTCTTCAACTCTTAAAAACTCTTCTCACAAGAATCTGAGCACTAAAACTTGACCTTATTTAGAGATAATATGGACATAGGGGATGCAATAGAAGAAAATCCCTTAACAAACCATCTGTAATAGCCAGCCAAACCCAAGAAACTTTTGATATATGATGGAGATACGAGGTGAGGCCAGTTCTTACCACTTTGGTTTTCTGAGTATGTACCCTAATGCCATCCGATAACAATATGGCCAAGGAATGCTACTGATATTAGCCAAAAATTGCACTTACTGAACTTGGCGAATAACTGATGATCTCTGAGAGGTTGAAGAAAAATTCTAAAATGGTCTAAATGATCACGCTCTATGAGGGAATAGACCAAGATATCATCCATGAAGACTATGATGAACATGTCCACATACTTTTTGAGGACACGGTTCATCAAGTCTATGTAAGCGGATGGAGCATTGGTAAGACCAAAGAAAATGACTAGAAATTTGAAGTGACCATACCTAGTACAAAAAGCTATCTTTGGGATGTCACATTCTCTAACTCTAAGCTGATGATAGCCTGATCTGAGGTCTATCTTGGTGAAATAACTAGCACCTTGAAGTTGGTCAAACAAGTCATCTATTCTAGGAAGTGGATACTTATTCTTGACCGTAACTTTGTTGAGCTGATGGTAATCAATACACATCTAGAGAGAACCATATTTCTTGCACATGAATAAGACTGGTGCACCCTATAGGGATACACTGGTATCGATGAATCCCTTATCTAAGAGATCTTTCAACTTATCTTTTAGTTCCTTGACTTCTGCTGGTGCCATTTTCTATAGAGGAATAGAAATAGGCTGAGTATTTGGAAGCAGATCAATGCCGAAGTCTATTTCCCTTTTGGAATGAATGCCTAGAAGATCTTTAGGAAAGACATCTGAATATTCATTAACCATTGGGACTAATTCCAAGCTAGGAGATTCGAAACTGGAATCCTTAACATGCACGACATGATACACACACCCCTTAGAAATTATTTTCCTTGCCCGAAGGTAGGAAACAAGCTGACCCCAGAATAATGAAGTACTACCCCTTCACTCTAAGATGGTTCATTCGGAAACTAAAATTGAACTATCCTATTTCTGTAGTCGACTGGGGCATAGCAGGAATGAAGCCAATCTATGCCAAGAATGACATCAAAATTTGTCCTCTCTAATTCAACTAAATTTGCTGACGTGGATCTCTAAAATATCATAATTGGGCAGTTCTTGTAAACCCGCTGAGCTATAATGGTTTTACCAACCGAGGAAGAGATTGTAAAGGGCTCTGCTAAAATTTCAGAACTGATTCTGAAATTGTCTGCTATGTAAGGAGTAACACAAGACAAGGATTGACCTGGATCTAGCAAAGCACAAATATGAACATGGAAAATTCGCAACGTACTAGTAACGACATCAGGAGAACTTTCCTGATCCTGTTGGGTCTGAAGAACATAGAGTCTTTTGGGCGTTTCCCACTAGAACGACATGAATACTAAAAGAAGGGAACTGTTCCTAAAACATCTTATAGCCTCCTGTAAATAAATGTGGCGCATAACACACCCATGTACAAGACTCTACTAGATGCGACTTTTAGAGTTCCTAGGACTCTATTGAAACTTAGGCTCTGATACTAAGTTTGTAACACCCTGATTTTCTGAACTGGAATGCTACACGGTGCCTATAACCCTGAAGGACCATAAGATAATCCATGACTGATATTTGTACCTGTACACTGCATAATATACATAAAAAATGTAGAAAACATGAATAATAGGCCATAAGGTTCAACTGAATAAAGAATCTGTCAATACATAACATCCATGTTGGGTAACGAATACCCAAAACAACTAAATCTAAATCAAAACTGAATACAAATCTGAAAGCAAACTGAGATAATAAATGAATCAAATCATATCATCCTCGAATGAAGAAAACTCACTACAACTTTGTATACTAGAATGCTACTGCTAATGCAGATCTGGAGCTCATGTCTCTGGACCTATGGTGTAACATGGAAAGAAAGCAACATAGCAAAAATGCATCAGTATGTTAGGATATACTAAGTATACGAGTGAGGTTGGCTAAATGCAAAAGGGTTTGCATGCATGAGCAATGCTAACGGACTGGCTAATATGAACGTGGCACTGCAAATATGCATGCATAGTAACTAAGATCGTGAACGCGTGATAGCTAAATCTGTACACTAATACATGGTTTACTGATAACTAATCATGACTGATATTGTAGTTCTAATAACATGGGTGACTATATCTGATAGTCCTAAATCTGATGGAACTATCTGAGTTACATATTGTAATTAAATTTACTGTATCTGGTAGTCCGGATATACTGAAATCTGAAGAACTATTTGAGTTCTTTTACTGATACTGATACTGAAACTGTGGGAGGTAGTTATTTAACCGACATGCCCCATATGTGCCATTATGGATAAGCTAGGGTCCAATCTCTTCCCTGACTGAAAGGGTATCAATATCGTTCCATTAGTAAGGACAACGTGTAAGCAACCCTCATATAATAGGTAACTCTAGTGAGAACGGTGGGACCCTCATATAACAGGTTAAGCCACCTTATCTACCCACATATAATAGGCTACGATGTCTCAACTTATACTAGCTACATCATTTTGGAATGCAAGGATGACTGCTAAGAATCACACCCTCATATAACAGGTGAGTTCCCATCCTTATGTTCACTCGGTGTTAACTCCTACTCCCATCTGAAGAGATTGAACATGATTTAATAGACTGTACATGAATTAAACTTACTAAATTTCCATTGACTGATGCAATAATACTGATATCTGATAACTGACCGAGATCATGAGGTTTTCCTGAATCACATGATTGACTAATTTCTATTAAATCGTAGCTTGATTTCGAATATCATGAAACATGACATGGCTCTAGGTACACAACTATATTTTTCTGGAACGAATACTCCCAATGCTCAGAAAAAGAAAACTGACACACACATGATTGACTTGATCACAAGATTGGAGTTCCTAATTCATAATATCATAACTTGGGGAATTTCATGATGTACATGATTTTCATACATCTTGTACATAAGTAGAATTTGCAAGTAAGCATAGCATAATCTCGTAAGGCTAGTTCAGGAATAATCCAACAACATTTACGAGGCACACTATCAATATGAAAATCATTGGAACATAGGGGCATATCATGAATCCTTTATTTAGTCACAATTTAGCTATATTACATGATTTCGAGTTCCTTAGGCATTTTATCAAACATCTTGCATGACTCTTTTAAGGCATAGGTATATTTATCAATTCAACCATCTTAATCCATCCAAAATTTATAGGTTTCAACTAACCTATTCAAATGCTTTATGAAAACATATCAAGATATAACGTTTAATCCAAACAACAATCATCAACATGAATATAGTCATAACACAACAAGGAAATCATAATTTATAATTTAAAACATAATTCTTGAGCTCAATGGATGAAAGGGACCCATGGATGAACACTACGCATACCTTAGTGATTGAATCTTGAAAGAGATCTAATATTTCAGAAGGTTCTTGAAGAATTCCTTAGGCTTTATCTTAAGGAGATGATCTTGAGAGGAAACCCATATCTTGTGGTTGAGAGTATATGAGAGAGGTTTTTGAGATGTTTAACTATAGATAATGGAAGATAATACACCCCTTAAAGGTTATAAGTCTTGGGAAGTGAAGGAAAAAGACCAAAATACCCTTACTAAAATGTCCCTCAATTACTGGATAAAATAGCAAATGACATTCTTGACAAGTCATCAAGCTAGTGATAAGCCGTCATGAATTGTCATCATAATAAGGTAAAATCTTGATTTTCTGTTTAAGGTTGACGACATTGGTGATAGGCCATCACGGGCATGACGACTTATCACAAAATCTTTTCACTAGGGGTAAAAATCTGCCCCGGGCTGACGACATTGGTGATTGGCCGTCAGGGGTGTGATAGCTTATCATGAATGTCCTCACTTAGTTTCCCAGCCTGACATGCCAGAGTAAAATAGGCATAACTCTTTGCTCCGATATAAGATTTAGGCGAAATGGATATAGTTGTAAAGTTGATTCAATTATCTATCTTTTGGTGGGTTATGAGCTCAGAGATTCATAGCATAATGAGAGATATTATTGTTTGAAGCTGACTATATCAATATCCTTCTCAAGAATTTAATTGATAAGGAAATGTTTTGATTCGTCTATTAGCTAGGACACTTTTGAGGCCTTAATATGCATCAAACTTGATCATAGCACTACGAAAGCACTAAAATTTATTACTCATGAGTTCGAAGCATGATCCTAAAAATGTCTTAACTTTTGGGGTATTACAAGTTTTGACTAATGTAACTTAATATGATGACATTTATTAAGCAGGTAAAGAGAACTTCACCATTTAGAAACAATAAATTCAATAACTTCATAATAGGAAATTCATGATTTTGAACATGGGGAATCAGTACTCTCAGGGAAAGCACATATACCTGGTTTGATTTCATATATGAACTGAAGATAGAAGGGAAGCTCATATTTGACATGGAACCCAATTCAAGAGAAAGGGAATTTTGCAGGAGAATTTGAGAATTCTTGGGACTCAATGGGTAGAATATACCCATTGATTAAATACTACATACCTAGAAGTAAATCTCTTGCATATTTTCTTGGAATTTAGCTTGAACTCGAAGAACCCTAGATAGCTTTAGGTGAATAGAAAAATCACCCCTTTTGTTTTCTATGGATGGAATTACAATTAATGGGTGAATTGGGGGATTTTCATCATTTATACCACTCTTGTAGTGGCCTAAACGATGTAAGTTTGGGTTTAAAAGAGTGAGAAAAGACTTAAAAGCCCTTAAAAATTATGAAGGAATTTTTGGTTCCTATCGTCACGACTCACCCAATGACTCGTCAAGATTGGTCATAAGTCATGGTATGAGTTATGACCTGAGGTCTTGAGTTTTGAGCCATCACTATTAAGGCATTGAATCCCTCTCCTAGCGATTCACTAGATCTAATGACAAGTCGTTAGGGGTATTCATGGTTTTAGAATGGATTTTTAAATTTCTTACTAGTATGGCAACGGATCCTTAAAACGACACGTTATGTGTCATAGCGAGTCATGAGCTGGAGTCATTGTAACTTGGATAAAATTTGAAACCCTTAATAGAGTGTCAATGACTCATGTGTAATGACTTATTACTTGAGTCATTGTCACTGGCTGTTTGATAGGCCCTTAGGAAGTGTCCGTAAGCTTTTGCCACGATATTGGATTAAGGCGAGACTAGTGGCACTGGAAAGCTAATCTACAGCTATCTTTTGATGGGTCTAGGTCTCGAAAACTTAGGGTATTACAGTATCTCTCCTTGGGATCATTTGTCCTTGAGTGAGACTAACTAAGCTAAAATACTAAGAAAAAATTGAGATTTTGCACTGAACACATATAAACTGAACCATGAACTAATATTAGAATTTGTGACTGATGCAGGAACTGAATTAAACTCATTAATACATGCTATGACATGAACATGTATCTGGATAGCTTGAGATAAAAATGAAAGAATGAATTTATTAAAGAAAACTATTACCTCAAACTGGAACTGAGTTTGAAGGAAAAAGTTAGGGGTACTTGGCTCGCATATTTGACTCTACTTACAAAGTAGCTCCCTCAACTGACTGATTTCTCCATAAAACCTTTACTAAAGCGTCCTTCTTATTCCTTAGCCTACAAATCTAACGATCAGGGATCTTAATTGGGATTTATTCATTAGAGAGGCTATTTTATAAGCCAATACTTTCTATAGGTATTACTAATGCTGGGTCACCAATACATTTCTTCAATAAAGATACGTGAAAGACTGGATGTACTAATGCCAAATCTACAGGCAATTCAAGCTCATAGGCTATCTTCCAATACCATTGAAAAATCATATAGGTACCAACATAATGGGGATTGAGCTTCCATTTCTTACCCAGACTCTTCACCCCTTTCATGGGTGAAATTTTCAAGTAAACCAAATCACAAACATAAAACTCAAACTCCCTTCTCTTTACATCTGTATAGGATTTTTGATGGCTTTAGTCTATTTTTAGCCCGTCTATAATCAGTTGAACGTTTTCCATTTCCTCATGCACTAAATATGGCCCTATCAATGTTGCTTCACCAACCTTAAACCAATCGATAGGAGATCTACACATCCTACCATAAATAGCCTTAAATGGAGCGATCTCAATACTGGCGTAATAACTGTTATTGTAAGCAAACATTAACAACATCACGTGATAATCCCAACTACCCTTAAAATAAATGCCACACACCCTCATCAAATTCTTTAAGGTTTGAATGGTAATCTATGACTGACCATCTATGTGTGGATAAAAAGTTGTACTAAGAGGAACTTTGGTACCAACACCCTTCTGAAAAGTCATCCAAAAATAAGAGGTAAACTGGGTAACTCTATATGAAATAATCGTCAAAGGGACTCCATGTAATTTCACCAATTCTCTAAGGTAGAGTTTATAATAATATTCTACTGAATCTAAAGTATTAACTTTTAAGAAATGGGTTGACTTAGTTATTCGGTCCATAATAACCTAAATAGATCATGCTATCTATAATAAAGTCCATATTCACCACTTCCCACTTTAAAGTGGGGATACTGAATCCTGAAGCATACCACTCGGACTCTGGTGCAGAACCTTGGCCTGTTGATAATTTGGACACTTAGCCATATATTTCACAATCTTTTTTTATAGCATTCCACCAATAAAATTCTCGCAAATTACGGTACATCTAGTGGCTTCTGGGTGAATAAAATTTTAAGAATGACAAGCCTCTGCTAATATCCGTTGCCTCAAACCATCCATATTAGACACACATAATCATCCATGATAGTGAAGGATACCATAAACCCATCGGGAGAAAATCTAAACCTTTTGATCCCACAATATCACGTTCAACTTAACAAAAATAGGATCACTATCTTGATTTTCCTTTATCTCTGTAACTAAGGCTGATTTTGAAACATTTTGAACCCATACACTACCTTTGGCCGAATCAACCTACTGAATCCCCAACCTAGCAAGCTTATGAACCATATGAACTAGATTATTCTTTTCATCCTAAACATGGGCAGCACTTCCCATAGATTATCTGCTAAGGGCATCAACCACAATACTTGCCTTACTCGGGTGATACAACACACTTATATCATAATCTTTCAATAACTCTAGACACCTTCTCTAATGAAGATTTAAATCGTTCTAACTAAAAACATACTCGAAGCCCTTATGATCAGTGAACAAATAAACATGAACTCCATTGAGGTTGTTCCTCCAAATCTGTAAGGCAAAGACAACAACTGCCAATTCAGGATCAGTTAGGTAGTTCTTTTCTTGAGGTTTGAGCTTTCTAGAGGCATATACTATAACCTTGCCTCACCGCATCAACATGGAACTAAGACCAACTCTAGATCCATCATAATATACCACGAAACCATCTGAACCCTCTGGCAGAGTTAAAATTAGAGTAGAGGTGAGTCGAGTCCTCAACTCCTAAAAACTCTTCTTGCAAGACTCTGACCACTGCAATTTGACTTTCTTCTGAGTCAGTCTAGACATGAGGAAGGAAATAAAAGAAAATCCTTAAACAAATCATCTTTAGTAAATGGCTAAACCTAAGGAACTCTAGATATTTAATAGAGAGATATGCCCAGGATAGTTCTTTACTACTTTGGCTTTTTGAGGATCATCTAGAATTACTTAATTGAAAATAATATAAATGAGAAAGCTACTGATTTCAATCAAAATTCACACTTATTAAACTTAGTAAATAACTAGCAATACTTGATGGTCTACAAAATAATCCGTAAATGGTCTGTGTGCTCACCCTCACTACGAGAATAAATAAGAATCTCATCTATGATGACTAAGGTGAACATGTCCAAATACTACATGGACACTCTGTTCATCAGGTCTATGAAAGCTCTAGGAGCATTTGTTAGTCCAAAAGACAACTACAACTTTAAAGTGACCATATAGAGTTCTGAAAGCTATCATCAAAATTTCATTTCCACTGACTCTAACAAAATAATAACAAGATCTGAGGTCTATCTTAGAGAAACAATTTGCGTTCTAAAGTTTTTAGAATAAGTCATCAATCCTCGGGATGGGATATATATTCTTGATTGTGACTTTGTTCAACTTACATTTGTCGATGCACATTTGGAGAGAATTATATTTATTATGCACAAAAAGAACTAGATCACCCTATGGAGAGACTGTAGGCCTGATGAAACCTTTGTGTAAGAGATCTGTCAATTGCTTTTTCAATTGATTAATCCTAACTGGAGCCATTCTATAAGGTGGAATTTAAATAGGTTGGGTAAATGGAAGAATATTTATTCCAAAGTCGATTTCCCTCTCGAGAGAAACTCTGAGCTAATTTTTAGGAAATAATTTTGGAAACTCATTATTTACATGATTGAATCAAGACTCAGGATCTCAACAATTGAGTCCTTAACTCAAACAAGATGATAGATGTACCCTTTGGATATTATTTTTCTCATCTCAAGGAAGGAGACAAACCGACCTATAGACACTGGGTTGCTATCCCTCTATTCTAATACTAACTTATTAGGAAACTAAAACTAGACTAATCTATTCTTAAAATCAACTAAGGCATAGCAAGAGAGGAGCCAAACTATGCCAAGAATAATATTAAAGTAGGTCATCTCTAACTCTACAAGAACGAATGAGGTGACTTTTTAGGATACTGTGACTGGGAAATTTTTGCATACCCACCTAGCTATAATAGAACTACCTACTAGAGTAGAGTCTGATAAGGGCTCTGATAGGATTTCAGGACTTATGCCAAAATCTACTATTATATAAGGAGTCACAAAAAAAGTATGGCTCTAAGATCTAATAATTCATACACATAAAGGTAAAAAACTTGTAATATATTAGTAACCAGATCAAGAGAACTATTCTAATCCTATCAAGGCTGAAGGGCATAATGTTGATTCTTATGTTGTCCACTGGTTGCACTAGAAATGGCACCCTGCTACATTGGGCGACCTTCTAGAACTGATGAGAAGTTAGCCTGACCTTGTTGACAAAAGTCCTTACCTTTATGCACAACTACTGAGAAATCCCTTATTTTGTGTCTTGAATTGACACACCCAATATAAGAATCACTATCGGCCATACACTCACCCTTGTGGTTCTTACCACATCTCTTGTAATCTGGATTTGTGTGACCACTATTCATGCTAACCTGAGACTTAGATTCTAGCACTCTATCACAAGTATCTGTCTAAACTTAGGCACTTGGGAACTAGCAAACAGTGGGGTTGGGGTTGATAATTTGTGGTAGAACTGAGGACAATTCCCACTTTTGACTTCTGTTGAGAGAAATTGAAACTATTAATCCTAACCTTTGTATTTTCCTTTTCCTTTTCCTTAATCTACTCTTTCTTAATTTGTTGAGTATGAATCATTAATATAGAGTGGTCCATTTCCTTAATCAACATAGCCATTCAACATTTATTGATTACATCCACAAAAACACCAGACACAAACTTACTTATTCAGGCCCTAGAATCAGCTACGATATATGAAGTATACCTTTCTTACTGAGTAAACCTGAGTGAATACTCCTTAACACTCATACTGCCCTACTTTAAGTAGATAAAATCTTGTACTTTGGCCACCGTCACTTCAAGTGGGAAGAACCTATCTAAAGAACGGCAACAAATTTATCCCACTCTACGGGCCCTACTTTTGTACCCCTATCCTTCTTCCACTTCTTAACCCACATGTAAGAAGATCCTTACAATTAGTAAGTAGCTAATCAGCACTCTCTCTTAGAGTGACACCCATAATACCATTCACCTTTTGAATACTATCCAAAAACTTCTACGAATCCTTCTTAAACTTAGATTCAGAAAACACTGGTGGATTTATTTGAGTGAAGTCTTGAATTTTAGTTGCTTTAATATTTGTTGTGGGGTTATTTGGGGAAAGAACCTTCTATTTATTTTTAGAATCCATAAATTAGGCCAATATTGTAAAAGTAGTCCTTAATTCAACATGAGAGACCTGCTAATTTAAATGGTCTTTGGGAACAAGATATGGTGTTAGCTAGTCCCTATTTCTCCTTCTATTAGCCGTTTAGGGAGGCATTTTCTATAAAAGGGTAGAGGATAAATTATAAGAATAAATCTAATAGATTTCATACCTTATCACACGACATGAATCATGAAAAAGTGAGACTTTTCCAAAATATTTTGTAGCCTTTTGCCTATAAGTGTTACACACTTCACACCCATGAATAAGACTCTACTTAACGTGACTTTTAGACACCCTAGGACACTTTAAATCTTGTGCTCTGACACTAAGTTTTTCATGACCTGAGACTATTCTCTAGTCGTAACATGATGCTTAGAGTCATAATTAACCTCAAGCTAGCCCATGGCCTAACATAAGCTATGATTACTGAAGAAATGTAACAAGATACTAAGCGAAAACTAATTGAAATATATTAATTTTAAATAATAATAAATAAATAATGGTGCTTTCTAAAATACTCAATGAAACAGAAAATATGTCTAACTGTTTGTCTGTCTGAAAGCCTTTAAATCATGACAATACTCAATGAAATAGAAAATATGTCTAACTGTCTGTCTATCTGAAAGACTCGAAATCATGACAAGCTATTGGGATAGGTCCCCAACTAACTCTAACTGACTAAAGACTGATGATGACTTATCAAGGCTACAATTGCGTGAAATAAGAATATGCTAAGTGTGGTCTCGATATTGAGCATCCGAACCTATATTATGAGATAATATAGCATAAAGAAGTATGTGATCAGTACTTTGAATAAACTCAGTATGCGAGATGGGAAGCTATCTAGTACATATAAACTGAACATGAATGCATGATCATGTAAAATGACTGAAAGACCAAGTATAAATATGTGCTGAATAAATCAAATAACAGGGAAACTGAATAACTAAATACTGAACTCTTGGTCAAAAAAACCTATACTGAACATAAATTAAAAATTAAACTAAGGACTGTGGGAGCTAATAATAACCAACATGCCCCTATCTGAGCTAATCGGGGTCCAGCCTATAACAATAATTGGAAGAGTGTCAGTACCTTGCCAACAGTACCTATACTGGCCAGCGTGGATCTACTAAAATGATGTCTCAAAGGACTACGATGATAGTCCTCTACTAGCGGGAACCCCTCATAAGCTATGGTGGCATCATAGTCTTAGAACTTAGAGACTTCTACTAAAGGTCTTAGTCCTCATCTGGTGGGTGAGCCTTCATCCCCGCATTTATTTGGTGCTAAGTACTACCCCCAACTGAACTGACAGTGATAACCAATATTTGATTAACATGATATGATAATTGATATATGCTTAACATGATAATATTCTGAATTTAGAAATATGAACATCATCTGAATGGCTCGTAACATAAAAATTGATATATGCATGACTATTTAGGTATCAAGTGTTCATAACTCACTATCATTGACTAATACAACTGAATATGATGACATATACAGAGCATTATAAAAGGACTTTAACAATTTTAAACTAATAAACTCAAGAACTTCATTATAGGTAAATTTATAATTTTGAACACGAGGAATTACTACTCTCAGGGAAAGCACATATTCATGGTTTGATTCCACACATAAACTAAAGACTGTAAGGAAACTCATAGTTAACTTGGAACCTAATTTAAGGGAATGGAATTTTTGATGGAGAATTTAATAGTTCTTGGGACTCAATGGATGGATGAGACCCATCAATAAAATCCTACATACATGGAAGTGAATATCTTTGATAATCCCTTGGAATTTAGCTTGAACTTGAAGAACCCTAGTTGTCTATAGAAGAAGAGAAAAATTGTCTTTTTTTATTTCTATGGATGGAATTATGATTAAACGGTGAATTTGGGGGATTTTGATCTTTTATACAACTCTTGGGGAAGCCTAAATGATGTGGGTTTGGGTTTAAAAGAGTGATAAAAGACTTAAAAGCCCTTACAAAATCATGCAGGAATTTCTGGTTCCAGTCTTCACAACTCACCCAATGACTCATCAGACTGGTCACAAGTTGTGAACTGAGTCATGACCTGAGGTCCTTAGTTCTTAGCCTTCACTGTTAAGGCAAATAATACCCTTCCTAATGACTCATTAGGCCTAATCATGAGTTGTTAGAGGTAGTCGCAATCTGAGACTAGATTTTTGAATTTCTTACTGGTGTGACAACTGGTCCTCACAACGACTCGTTATGTCTCATAATGACTTGTGAGCTAGACTCACTGTCATTGGACTAAAATTTGAGACCCTCCCTTGAGTGGCAATGATTCATATGTAACAGCTCATTATGTCTGGCAACAATTTCTTGCCTGAGTCCTTATCGCTGGCAGTTTGACAGACCCTTAGGAAGTTTTCCTTAACTTTTTTGCCATGACATTAGATTAAGGAGATACTAGTGACATTAGAAAGTTAGCGTATAACATATATTTTGATGGGTTTAGAGCTCAAAAACTTGAGGTGTTACATAAGGTTTCCATTATTTGTAACAGTTTTATTACCTTAGGTCCATATTATCATATTTCCTGTGAGTCCTTTTGTTAGTGAATCAACAAGATTTTCTTTATCTTCATATAAAGAATCATGATTATTTCTTCTAAAATCAGTTGTATAATATATTCATGTCTCAAACAAATATATCTAGATTTTTTGTTGGAAATTTTGTTAAATGTCTTAGACATTATTTCTTGTCTATCACAATGTAAGAGAACAATTGGAATTGATTATGGCCACACCTCTATATCCAACAATAAGTTTCATATCCGTTATACCTTTCTTCCTGTGATTGCTAGTGTGATAAATTTAAATTCCTTTTTAGAATGAGTAATACATAGTTGTTTCTTATAAGCTCATGAAATTTCCCCTCCACTCAAATTAAAAATCTATACAGATGTTGACTTGTTATCACCAATGTACATTACCAACTAACACCATAATATCCTTCTAAAACTGATGGAAATATTTTGTAACATAAAAAAATTCCTTTAAGGTATCCAAGTACCCTAACTATTCCTTAGCAATGATCATTAATTGGATTATGAATATATTTTGAAAGCTTACAAACTACAAAAGTATCCGACTTAGTGTAGTGCATAACATACATTAAGCTATCAATTGCACTAGTATAATCTAATTAACTAATAGATCTTCCAAAATTCTCAACCAACTTAATGAGAGAATCAAATGGAATATTATATTCTTTAATATAAAAATGATTAAATTTATAAAGTATCTTATCAATTTAGTGAGATTGACATAAAGTAAAACCACCACTATTATTTCTAGCTTTAATACCTAAGATAGTATCAACCTATTCCAAGTCTTTCAGTTTAAATTGAGAAGTTAAATATTTCTTAGTTTTATTTATTTCTTCTATATTGAGTCCTTTAATTAGCATGTCATCAACATAAAGACAAATAACCACAGCATAATTCTTTGTGAATTTTGATTAAATGCATTTATCTAGTCTATTATTGTTTAAAATCATTTGATAATATAGTACAATAAAATTTTCATGCCAGTGTTTTCGAGCCTGCTTTAATTCATATAATGATTTTATCAATTTACAGACTCTTTTCTTATTTTTGGGAGAACGAACTGTTTGAATTGCTCCATGTACACTTCTTCATCAAGATCATCATTTAAAAATATTGTTTTAACATTCATTTGATGAATATGTAAAATATAAATTAAGAGAATGAAAATAATATTCTTATTAGGTAATTCGTGCAATAAGAGCATAAGTGTCAAAATAATCTACTCCCACTTTTTGTCTAAATTATTTGGCAACTAGTCTAGCCTTAAATGTTTGTAAAGAACCAGAAATATTGATCTTTCTTATAAACAACCATTTACACTCAATATTTTTAGTGTTGGGAGGTAAATTTTCTAATACACATGTATCATTTTATATGAGAGAATCCATTTCATTATTTACAGTTTTTTCCATAAAGTTGAATTCCTTGAAGTCATTTATTTGTTGTAAGTCTTAGGATCCTCATCAATATTCAAAACAACATGTATTTTATTTAAAACCTATCTCTATTCTCCTCAATTAAGAAAACTATAGCTTGACAAGAAACAAAATTATCATCTAAGTTTTTTTCTTTTGTTGCTCTTTGACTTCTAATTTCACTAGAAAATTCAAAAGACTTTCATTTATTTGAAGAAGAACTAGGATTAGATTGGTAATTCAAATTTATAGTATTATCACATATCATTGTAGGATCATCTTGGGTTCCTACACGATTAGTTATTTCAGAACCTTCTTATGAATATTTTAAACCATCAATAAACTTTGTTTTCAAGAAGTCAATATTTTAGATTCAATAATAGCTTTAGACTTAATTTGAAATATTCTATATGCTTTTGTATTCTTATCATATCCTACAAATAGGCTTTTAATTCCTTTAGGTCCTAATTTTATTCTATTATGATCTGAAACTCTATAATAGACCAACTCCATACCCTTGATATATTTAAATTAAGATTTTTTTCTCTCCGTAACTTGTAAGGAGAGATTAAATATCTTTAAAGGTACTTTGTTATGCACAAAACAAGCTGTTAATAAGAATTTCCTTCACAAGTTTGTTGGTAACGTAGCATGTAAAAAAAGCATGTCGCTAACCATTTTTGTCAATGTTTTTTTTTTAAATACCATTTTGTTGCGGAGTATGTGGCGCAATAACTTGGTGAAACAAATTATTTTTCACAGAAATTTGAATATTCATTTAAAGATATTCACCTCCTAGAATGCTACGTAGGATTTTAACCTTTTTAATTAATTTTTTATTATTTTTTTTTGTAATCCTCCACTGCTTGATCTTTTGTTTTAACTAAATAAATATGCGTATATAGAATGATCATCTATAAAAATAATGAAATATCTATTTTCATCCCTAATTAAATGACCATTCAATTCAACTATATCATAATGCACGAAATCAAGTAAACCGCTGATGTGTTCTACCGGCTGAAAAGATTTCTTACTCATTTCTCTTGTATGTATATTTCACATTTTTCCTATCGCCTTTTATACAAGGTATTAAACCATTATTTGACATAAACTTTACAGATTCAAAACTAAGATGTGAAAGCATATCACGCCACAAATTAAAAGAGGAATCAATAATGTAAACAGAAACTTCAACTATATTAATACTTAATATGAATATGTCTTAACAAGAGTAGCCTGGTCCTATAAGTACACATTCTTGGAGAAAATAATTTTTTCTGCCTCTATATCAATTTTGGGGCTTCGTTACATAATAAATTGGCAGAAATTAAATTCTTCCTGACATGATAAACATGATGAACATTTATTAAGATTAATTTTTATCTGAAGTAAATTACATTTCAATTGATCCTTTTCCAAGAACCTTGGTAGTGTCTTGATTCCCTATTAAAACTTTTTCAACATTCGTTGCAACTTTATAATGTTTCAAAAAACTCTTGTCCTTGCACACATGAATGCAGCACCAGAACCATATCACCAATCTATAAATTTTAGAGTTGCTGCCATGTTACATTAGATCACCATTCTCAAAGTTAAATTAAAAAACATTGAAATCATAGAAAAAATATTTGAATAAGAAATTTTTTGTTGTCTAATATTATTCATTTTTTTTCAATATTGTGTTCACTCTTTTAATTTTTGAAGAATCTGTAGTCTCTCTTAAAACGATTCTTCTTTCCACAATGATAGCATGTCATGTCCTTTTTCTGTAAAAAAAGTTCTCATTTAAAGCCTCAAACTTTCTTTTTTTCTGCCTTGTTATCATTTTTTCAAAATTATTTGTCCTGCTAGACTCAACATTATTCACCTTTGATCATTTTCTGAAGCATATTTACTTTCATATTTTCATATTTCTTTCTCAATTTAAATATGCTTAGTCAACTGATCCACATTAAAATCTTTAGAAGAATGTAACATTTTCTTCGTACCATCAATTTCAAGTAACTGACAATTTTGCAAGTATAGCAGCCACTTGAAAAGATTAAAAAATACCCTAAGATCTTTGAGCCATGAAATAAAGATAAGTAATGCATTAACTTGTTTCATGACATTTTTTTATTAATCATTTGAAATTAAAAAAATTGTATACCAAGAAATTTATCTGTTCCTTGTTTTATAGCAATATCTTTATGCTTCAAAACTTTTTAGATTTCTCTTGGTGATATAATATGACAAAACAAGTCATATAAATGATCAAATAAAGAGTTCAAAACAAAACTTGTTCAACACACCTCATCATCTTCACATTTTTTACGTGATTCATTGATAAATGTTACCATCAAAAGCATTAACTAACGGTAACACTAATTTGATCTCATCTCATAACTGGGTCAACTAGATAGTCATCATCGAGGAAAAGGAGAAAAACTATGTCCAGGGTATTACGAGTAACATGATCCTTATATTTATACTAAATTCTTTCTGCACATGATTGATTTCCTATGTTAAGTTTTTCTACAACCTTAATAGGTTATGGAATATATCTCTTTACGCTCAAGGACTGGACAAACTATTTGTCATATGAATTATGTGTTATTGACACTAATAGAAATTATCCCTATTACAATGAACCTTTTGGCAACTGTTCCAAAAGCGTTGCTATAGAAGGTCTATTGCAATGGTTGTAATTATTGTAAAAAGTATTATTGTGGTAGAGCTAGTTGGTACTATAACCATTGCTATTGATGGATAAGCATTGCAATAGTTTGTCTTATAACGAAGGTTAGATGAACCATTTCCATAGACACACCTATGACAACACTTTATTGAAAAAAAAGACTACTACATTAGTTTTATTTTCCCTCCACTTGTTATATTATTTGTTTCATCAGAAGTATAGAGAGAGAGATCAAATCCAAACATTCTTCTTTACGAAACACTTCTTTTCCCTTTCCCCTCTTTCCTCCTCTAACACCTTTCTCCCATATTCACTGAGCACAGCCAGTTCAAGGTTTTCAATGTCGATGATATCAATGACTTTATTGAACTCTATGACATTGAAAGACCAATATTGATATCAGATTATACAGTTTAGATATTTTGTTTTTGATATAGTATAATATTTCTTGTGACTTTTGTGAGATATGTACTCTGATTGTGTGCTAGCAAAATATGCCAAGGCCTTTCTGTGTTGGAAAAAAGTGAGAATATTGTATGGATTTGAGGAATTTCAAAGGCCATCGTAAATGGAGAAATTATGTGATAAATAGAGACAATATCGGTCGATTAGGGCATGCTATATATGGAGGTTAGTCGACGGAAATAGAACCCCAACTACTACAGTAATAGTGATGGAAGGAGGTCATGTGTAGCCCTACCAGCAAGTTAAACCTCTGCAGGAGGTACAACAACATCAATAGTAACTTCTGGAGCCTATTAATGGCGTTAGCAACCTTGGGTATGTGTACCAATTTGCTTCAGAATGCTTACATAATATATTATGGATAAATGCATATGATACACATTGTATTCTCTACACATTATGATTCAATTGCAGAGAAAATAAAGTTGTTTATTATTGTATATTACATGATTTTTATGTTGAGAAACGTTAAGTGTATTCGGTGTCCTACAAATGTTTTGTTTTGCACAAGTGTCTTATATTTAGCGCGATTCAATACTGCAATCTGCATAAATCTGCATCTGTAGCTTAGAAAGGGCTTGTACCGCTAATAATCTTACTAAATTACTGGGGATGAATCTTTTAAATGATAACCATTCTTTGGGTATGTCAAGAAACTATATTATTATATCAATAACATTTGAACAAATGTTGGACAGTCCATTGACTATTGAGTGTTATAACATTGATTCAAACAGATAGCATGATTTAATTGGGTAAATGATCTTTCTTTTATCCTTCTATCATTTTTGACCTCTACAGACTGGAAACTGATAACTTTTCTCATATGACAATTTTCATTAAGGTTCAAAAATCACTAGTAGATTTAGAAGTGTTGCATTCGACTGATTCGGGCATAAATCTTTTCATACCAACTGCTATGGGCCAAAATTTGAAAAACAAGGTAAAAATCTCTGTTGTCTGGAAATGATATTTCTAGTTTAAACTTTATGTATTTGGTTATTGAAGTCACTAATTTTACCAGGTTAGAAAGAGCCAGCTTTTTGTAGAATGCTTTTTCGTGAAAACGCGGCATAAATTCCTTGATTTTTTTGCATGGGGTTATGAACTTAACTTCATGGTGACCGTCGACTTTACTGTTTTGTATTGGTTTGTGTATATGTTTTGTACTCTTTTTCCTTCATGATATCAGGTTTAAGAAAAGTTGATTATATTTTTATAGCTATGTATGGGCGTATTGTGTTACCTTCACCAATCTTATAATCATTTTCTCTGATTCCTTCTTTATTTTTTTCATTTGGGATGCTAGATGGAGCCACTTTAGGGGATTAAAGTTTCTATTCTTGGAATGCTCATAATTCTATGTACTCTGATTGTCTTGGCTATGTGTATCATCTTGAATCTAGCTAATATATGACACTTTACTCCACATCCATAGGATATTTTTAGTATTATTATAATAAGAATTGCTTAGATTAACTGAAAGATGTAATCACATGAAAAAGTTTGATTACTTCTTTCAAAATGATACACATCTATTAGAGGCATTAACACAGCTTTGTTTGATGCTTTTGAAAGAGACAGAAGACTCGTTGAGTAGTTTTTTCATAGATTTATTTGTACCTATGCTTGTTGGGCTGCTTAATCATGGAAGTAATCCTAATAATATGCTTTCACAGCTAGAGTTAACCTATTTAGTTGATGCTCTACCATCTTTTTGTGCTATTGTTGTGCATTATAGAGAGGTTTCATGTTTTGTAGCTCGTCTGCTCACTATTGAATGCATAGACTTAGCTGAACAGGTGAGAAAGTTTATTTCTTTGTTCCAACTTGAATTGATTTTAGTGAATATTCCCAAGCTATAGATATCTATGTATATTTACCTCAAAAAACACATTATAAGAAGATTTTCTTTTATTAGCTTCTTTTGTTACTTTAGATCAGAAATTAAATCGAGTATCTTCCCTGAAAGTTAAGTACTTTTGCATGAAAAGAGTTGGTGATTATTTTTATCAAAAATTTATGTTGACTATTGGTAGTTTAGAATTCATGTCGTCTGCCTCTGTACTTTTGTCGTCTGTGCTTTTAACGTAGGGATTAGCTTTCTTGTCTAGCCCTTAAGTGTTGCAATATTGGTGCATGTTGTTGGAGTTCAATTATCCTCTTGCTCTTCCTTCTAATGCTTCTGTACTTTGTGTAGTTATATTTTAGCCCTGCTACTGTAAAGATGCTAAGTAACTCGAAGGTATCCATTTGCTTATAGTTATTGCTGACACTTTCAGACTTTTCACTTCACTTGTTAAAGTTCTAATGTAATTCTGGTTCCAAATTATTAACTATAGTCAATTGTATTTAATTATTTTCTAGAATTATCTATTCTATTTTTATGCATTTTGGACCTTAGAATAATGCCTTCTATATACAACTGTCTAAACTAAATGGTCACAGTGGGAGGCTCTTGATCTATTATTTATTGGAATCAGTGTGAATTAGCTGCGCTCTCTACTGGAAGGTAGAACAACATTGGGTCTTATGGTGACAACTTCCGTAAAGAATTACTTTACCTTGGAAGATCTGGGCATCAATTCACACACACTCCATTTCTTTTTATTTTTGGTATCCCAAGAGAAGATATCATATGTGGTTCACCATATGTGCCACTTGTACTGGACAAAACTTTATGTCATACTTTCTTGACTTCAGACCTAGGTGCCTTATTTAATGGATGACACAGATGCAATTTAATATTTCAGGTTACTATTCCTTCGCTGGTGTCTGTCTACAATGAATACGCTTTGAAAAGTTAATTCGAGACCAACATTTATCATCAGGTAAACTTTTTCTATTGATTACTCCTAAAATGCTTTAAGCTGCTACAGTGAGTCTGACATATTCAACTAGATCCTAGGAAAATATTTGACATCTTCTTTTCCATAGCTTTTTCTTTTATTTCCAATATGTCTTCACTATCAGTTTCAACCGTCACATAGAATTGTATATTGATTTGCTAATAATCAAATTTTTTTCCTGAGAAATATTTTTATTTGGTGTAATTATACTAAGCTAATATTATGATTATCACTATCTTCCAAGTAGTGAAGTGCTTGTAACCTCTAGGTCTGGTTTGTTTTATATGTGTCTATGACTTTATTAATGATCCATATAAACAACTATACTGCTCTTTGCAGAATTTGTTTTTATACGGATATGGCGCAATCTTCAACTACCTTGGCTTCTTGGAACTGTTATTTACAAAGGTAAGAATAGGAAATCATCCTTTTTGTGTTGCCAAAGAATGAAGCTCTATTAGCATTGATAGATTTGTGATTAATGGATAATATCTGAAAAAAGATTGATCAGATTATTAACTTCTTCTAGATTTTATCTTTCACTTATCTGGTTTTCCAAGTAAATTTATGGCTATTATCAATGAAAGAAATAGAATATAGTTTGAAGAATTGATTGAATTATTAACATGGAATATCTTATTATTTGTGTTGGTGACTATTTTTCCCTCTTTAAATTTTATACAACATGCAGGTTTTGGTAATTAAAATCTTGTTAAAGATAATTATGAAACGTCATTTTTCCATAATTCAGGTTGGTTAAGCTAACAGAGGTTTGATTATTAACTACAATCAACTGTATTTAGTTATTTTGTAGAATTGTTTGTGCTATGCTTATGCATATGATTATTAACTACAATCAACTGTATTTAATTATTTTGTAGAATTGTTTGTGCTATGCTTATGCATCTTGGACCCTGAAATAATGCCTACTATATATAACTCTCTAAACCAAATGGTCACTGTGGGAGGCTCTTGCTCTATTTCTTATTGGCATCAGTGTAAATTAGCAGCGCTCTCTACCGGAGGTTACAACAGTTTTTGTTCTTACAATGAAAGTAGGATCATATTTGTATACCTTGACTTTTGTAAGTACTAATATGAAGATAATTCTTAATGACTGCTCACATTCTTTGCTTAGGTGATCTATTAGATATTCCAGCTTTGAATGTTACTGCCTTCAAGAATTACTGCCTGTCAGCTTTGAGTGTTACTGAAATGTGATTCTAATCTTTTTATGTTGTTATTTAAGAGCTAATTTATATTATTTGTTCTCTTTTTATAAGTGTCCAAAATGAAGAAAAAAATAAAAAAAGTGATGAAGACATTGACCTTGAAAAGATTTTTTGGGTTGTGGATAAATGCTTTAATATCAATAGTTTTTTGTTGAATTTCTTCAAACTTGCTAGTATGTAAAAACTTGACTAACCATTTGGACTTGATTACATTTTGCTTTTGGGTTTCAATTACTAGCTTGCTGCATATTTTGAGTTATGAGATTATTAATGAATGATTTTGTGTTGTGATGTGTATATATTGTGTTATAATTTATTAAGTATGAAAATAAGAATTTAAATTAATAAGAGTGACTATTTATATAATCGTTGTAATAGATTGTCAAAAAGTGTTGCAATAGAATAACAAAAGCGTCGCAATAGAATCTATTGCAACAGTTTAATGTCGTTTCAATAGAATCTATTGCAAAGGTTACTAACCGTTGCAATAGATGAAAATAGACATTTCAATAGAATAACAAAAATGTCGCGATAAATGTTGTTGCAACGGTTACTGACTGTTGCAATAAATTGTATTGCAATGGTTTGTAACTGTTGTAATAGATAAAAATAAACATCTCAATAAGTCAAAAAATAATCATTGCCGTAGGTCCAACTATGGCGACGGTTGTTTGAAACCGTCGCCATAGCTTGACCTATGGCGATGGTTCAGACAACCGTCGCATAAATCGTTGCCATAGAACTATCGCAATGCCCACCTATGGGACACTTGCTAAACCATTGCGGTAGAGCTATGGCAATTATTTTTCTGTCTGTTGCAACAGTTTTGCAACCGTCACATAGGGGAAATTTCTAGTAGTGTGATATGATGGATCAAGTCCACCATGTGCGAAGTGAGAGA
>JAPEIP010000006.1:120738140-120755472 GCA_026120095.1 Capsicum chinense
ATATTATTGTTAATTAATTATTACAAGTAATTTATATATTTGAATTAATAATATTTTTATTATATTACACCTAATTAATTATTATACATTTAAAGCCTCAAACTTTCTTTTTTTCTGCCTTGTTATCATTTTTTCAAAATTATTTGTCCTGCTAGACTCAACATTATTCACCTTTGATCATTTTCTGAAGCATATTTACTTTCATATTTTCATATTTCTTTCTCAATTTAAATATGCTTAGTCAACTGATCCACATTAAAATCTTTAGAAGAATGTAACATTTTCTTCGTACCATCAATTTCAAGTAACTGACAATTTTGCAAGTATAGCAGCCACTTGAAAAGATTAAAAAATACCCTAAGATCTTTGAGCCATGAAATAAAGATAAGTAATGCATTAACTTGTTTCATGACATTTTTTTATTAATCATTTGAAATTAAAAAAATTGTATACCAAGAAATTTATCTGTTCCTTGTTTTATAGCAATATCTTTATGCTTCAAAACTTTTTAGATTTCTCTTGGTGATATAATATGACAAAACAAGTCATATAAATGATCAAATAAAGAGTTCAAAACAAAACTTGTTCAACACACCTCATCATCTTCACATTTTTTACGTGATTCATTGATAAATGTTACCATCAAAAGCATTAACTAACGGTAACACTAATTTGATCTCATCTCATAACTGGGTCAACTAGATAGTCATCATCGAGGAAAAGGAGAAAAACTATGTCCAGGGTATTACGAGTAACATGATCCTTATATTTATACTAAATTCTTTCTGCACATGATTGATTTCCTATGTTAAGTTTTTCTACAACCTTAATAGGTTATGGAATATATCTCTTTACGCTCAAGGACTGGACAAACTATTTGTCATATGAATTATGTGTTATTGACACTAATAGAAATTATCCCTATTACAATGAACCTTTTGGCAACTGTTCCAAAAGCGTTGCTATAGAAGGTCTATTGCAATGGTTGTAATTATTGTAAAAAGTATTATTGTGGTAGAGCTAGTTGGTACTATAACCATTGCTATTGATGGATAAGCATTGCAATAGTTTGTCTTATAACGAAGGTTAGATGAACCATTTCCATAGACACACCTATGACAACACTTTATTGAAAAAAAAGACTACTACATTAGTTTTATTTTCCCTCCACTTGTTATATTATTTGTTTCATCAGAAGTATAGAGAGAGAGATCAAATCCAAACATTCTTCTTTACGAAACACTTCTTTTCCCTTTCCCCTCTTTCCTCCTCTAACACCTTTCTCCCATATTCACTGAGCACAGCCAGTTCAAGGTTTTCAATGTCGATGATATCAATGACTTTATTGAACTCTATGACATTGAAAGACCAATATTGATATCAGATTATACAGTTTAGATATTTTGTTTTTGATATAGTATAATATTTCTTGTGACTTTTGTGAGATATGTACTCTGATTGTGTGCTAGCAAAATATGCCAAGGCCTTTCTGTGTTGGAAAAAAGTGAGAATATTGTATGGATTTGAGGAATTTCAAAGGCCATCGTAAATGGAGAAATTATGTGATAAATAGAGACAATATCGGTCGATTAGGGCATGCTATATATGGAGGTTAGTCGACGGAAATAGAACCCCAACTACTACAGTAATAGTGATGGAAGGAGGTCATGTGTAGCCCTACCAGCAAGTTAAACCTCTGCAGGAGGTACAACAACATCAATAGTAACTTCTGGAGCCTATTAATGGCGTTAGCAACCTTGGGTATGTGTACCAATTTGCTTCAGAATGCTTACATAATATATTATGGATAAATGCATATGATACACATTGTATTCTCTACACATTATGATTCAATTGCAGAGAAAATAAAGTTGTTTATTATTGTATATTACATGATTTTTATGTTGAGAAACGTTAAGTGTATTCGGTGTCCTACAAATGTTTTGTTTTGCACAAGTGTCTTATATTTAGCGCGATTCAATACTGCAATCTGCATAAATCTGCATCTGTAGCTTAGAAAGGGCTTGTACCGCTAATAATCTTACTAAATTACTGGGGATGAATCTTTTAAATGATAACCATTCTTTGGGTATGTCAAGAAACTATATTATTATATCAATAACATTTGAACAAATGTTGGACAGTCCATTGACTATTGAGTGTTATAACATTGATTCAAACAGATAGCATGATTTAATTGGGTAAATGATCTTTCTTTTATCCTTCTATCATTTTTGACCTCTACAGACTGGAAACTGATAACTTTTCTCATATGACAATTTTCATTAAGGTTCAAAAATCACTAGTAGATTTAGAAGTGTTGCATTCGACTGATTCGGGCATAAATCTTTTCATACCAACTGCTATGGGCCAAAATTTGAAAAACAAGGTAAAAATCTCTGTTGTCTGGAAATGATATTTCTAGTTTAAACTTTATGTATTTGGTTATTGAAGTCACTAATTTTACCAGGTTAGAAAGAGCCAGCTTTTTGTAGAATGCTTTTTCGTGAAAACGCGGCATAAATTCCTTGATTTTTTTGCATGGGGTTATGAACTTAACTTCATGGTGACCGTCGACTTTACTGTTTTGTATTGGTTTGTGTATATGTTTTGTACTCTTTTTCCTTCATGATATCAGGTTTAAGAAAAGTTGATTATATTTTTATAGCTATGTATGGGCGTATTGTGTTACCTTCACCAATCTTATAATCATTTTCTCTGATTCCTTCTTTATTTTTTTCATTTGGGATGCTAGATGGAGCCACTTTAGGGGATTAAAGTTTCTATTCTTGGAATGCTCATAATTCTATGTACTCTGATTGTCTTGGCTATGTGTATCATCTTGAATCTAGCTAATATATGACACTTTACTCCACATCCATAGGATATTTTTAGTATTATTATAATAAGAATTGCTTAGATTAACTGAAAGATGTAATCACATGAAAAAGTTTGATTACTTCTTTCAAAATGATACACATCTATTAGAGGCATTAACACAGCTTTGTTTGATGCTTTTGAAAGAGACAGAAGACTCGTTGAGTAGTTTTTTCATAGATTTATTTGTACCTATGCTTGTTGGGCTGCTTAATCATGGAAGTAATCCTAATAATATGCTTTCACAGCTAGAGTTAACCTATTTAGTTGATGCTCTACCATCTTTTTGTGCTATTGTTGTGCATTATAGAGAGGTTTCATGTTTTGTAGCTCGTCTGCTCACTATTGAATGCATAGACTTAGCTGAACAGGTGAGAAAGTTTATTTCTTTGTTCCAACTTGAATTGATTTTAGTGAATATTCCCAAGCTATAGATATCTATGTATATTTACCTCAAAAAACACATTATAAGAAGATTTTCTTTTATTAGCTTCTTTTGTTACTTTAGATCAGAAATTAAATCGAGTATCTTCCCTGAAAGTTAAGTACTTTTGCATGAAAAGAGTTGGTGATTATTTTTATCAAAAATTTATGTTGACTATTGGTAGTTTAGAATTCATGTCGTCTGCCTCTGTACTTTTGTCGTCTGTGCTTTTAACGTAGGGATTAGCTTTCTTGTCTAGCCCTTAAGTGTTGCAATATTGGTGCATGTTGTTGGAGTTCAATTATCCTCTTGCTCTTCCTTCTAATGCTTCTGTACTTTGTGTAGTTATATTTTAGCCCTGCTACTGTAAAGATGCTAAGTAACTCGAAGGTATCCATTTGCTTATAGTTATTGCTGACACTTTCAGACTTTTCACTTCACTTGTTAAAGTTCTAATGTAATTCTGGTTCCAAATTATTAACTATAGTCAATTGTATTTAATTATTTTCTAGAATTATCTATTCTATTTTTATGCATTTTGGACCTTAGAATAATGCCTTCTATATACAACTGTCTAAACTAAATGGTCACAGTGGGAGGCTCTTGATCTATTATTTATTGGAATCAGTGTGAATTAGCTGCGCTCTCTACTGGAAGGTAGAACAACATTGGGTCTTATGGTGACAACTTCCGTAAAGAATTACTTTACCTTGGAAGATCTGGGCATCAATTCACACACACTCCATTTCTTTTTATTTTTGGTATCCCAAGAGAAGATATCATATGTGGTTCACCATATGTGCCACTTGTACTGGACAAAACTTTATGTCATACTTTCTTGACTTCAGACCTAGGTGCCTTATTTAATGGATGACACAGATGCAATTTAATATTTCAGGTTACTATTCCTTCGCTGGTGTCTGTCTACAATGAATACGCTTTGAAAAGTTAATTCGAGACCAACATTTATCATCAGGTAAACTTTTTCTATTGATTACTCCTAAAATGCTTTAAGCTGCTACAGTGAGTCTGACATATTCAACTAGATCCTAGGAAAATATTTGACATCTTCTTTTCCATAGCTTTTTCTTTTATTTCCAATATGTCTTCACTATCAGTTTCAACCGTCACATAGAATTGTATATTGATTTGCTAATAATCAAATTTTTTTCCTGAGAAATATTTTTATTTGGTGTAATTATACTAAGCTAATATTATGATTATCACTATCTTCCAAGTAGTGAAGTGCTTGTAACCTCTAGGTCTGGTTTGTTTTATATGTGTCTATGACTTTATTAATGATCCATATAAACAACTATACTGCTCTTTGCAGAATTTGTTTTTATACGGATATGGCGCAATCTTCAACTACCTTGGCTTCTTGGAACTGTTATTTACAAAGGTAAGAATAGGAAATCATCCTTTTTGTGTTGCCAAAGAATGAAGCTCTATTAGCATTGATAGATTTGTGATTAATGGATAATATCTGAAAAAAGATTGATCAGATTATTAACTTCTTCTAGATTTTATCTTTCACTTATCTGGTTTTCCAAGTAAATTTATGGCTATTATCAATGAAAGAAATAGAATATAGTTTGAAGAATTGATTGAATTATTAACATGGAATATCTTATTATTTGTGTTGGTGACTATTTTTCCCTCTTTAAATTTTATACAACATGCAGGTTTTGGTAATTAAAATCTTGTTAAAGATAATTATGAAACGTCATTTTTCCATAATTCAGGTTGGTTAAGCTAACAGAGGTTTGATTATTAACTACAATCAACTGTATTTAGTTATTTTGTAGAATTGTTTGTGCTATGCTTATGCATATGATTATTAACTACAATCAACTGTATTTAATTATTTTGTAGAATTGTTTGTGCTATGCTTATGCATCTTGGACCCTGAAATAATGCCTACTATATATAACTCTCTAAACCAAATGGTCACTGTGGGAGGCTCTTGCTCTATTTCTTATTGGCATCAGTGTAAATTAGCAGCGCTCTCTACCGGAGGTTACAACAGTTTTTGTTCTTACAATGAAAGTAGGATCATATTTGTATACCTTGACTTTTGTAAGTACTAATATGAAGATAATTCTTAATGACTGCTCACATTCTTTGCTTAGGTGATCTATTAGATATTCCAGCTTTGAATGTTACTGCCTTCAAGAATTACTGCCTGTCAGCTTTGAGTGTTACTGAAATGTGATTCTAATCTTTTTATGTTGTTATTTAAGAGCTAATTTATATTATTTGTTCTCTTTTTATAAGTGTCCAAAATGAAGAAAAAAATAAAAAAAGTGATGAAGACATTGACCTTGAAAAGATTTTTTGGGTTGTGGATAAATGCTTTAATATCAATAGTTTTTTGTTGAATTTCTTCAAACTTGCTAGTATGTAAAAACTTGACTAACCATTTGGACTTGATTACATTTTGCTTTTGGGTTTCAATTACTAGCTTGCTGCATATTTTGAGTTATGAGATTATTAATGAATGATTTTGTGTTGTGATGTGTATATATTGTGTTATAATTTATTAAGTATGAAAATAAGAATTTAAATTAATAAGAGTGACTATTTATATAATCGTTGTAATAGATTGTCAAAAAGTGTTGCAATAGAATAACAAAAGCGTCGCAATAGAATCTATTGCAACAGTTTAATGTCGTTTCAATAGAATCTATTGCAAAGGTTACTAACCGTTGCAATAGATGAAAATAGACATTTCAATAGAATAACAAAAATGTCGCGATAAATGTTGTTGCAACGGTTACTGACTGTTGCAATAAATTGTATTGCAATGGTTTGTAACTGTTGTAATAGATAAAAATAAACATCTCAATAAGTCAAAAAATAATCATTGCCGTAGGTCCAACTATGGCGACGGTTGTTTGAAACCGTCGCCATAGCTTGACCTATGGCGATGGTTCAGACAACCGTCGCATAAATCGTTGCCATAGAACTATCGCAATGCCCACCTATGGGACACTTGCTAAACCATTGCGGTAGAGCTATGGCAATTATTTTTCTGTCTGTTGCAACAGTTTTGCAACCGTCACATAGGGGAAATTTCTAGTAGTGTGATATGATGGATCAAGTCCACCATGTGCGAAGTGAGAGATTTTAAATATTTATTTTAGATGGATTACTGATGTGGACTAGCCTGACACAATTACGAGGAAAAGATGTGTTTAAGTAGGAAGTTACCACACCTCTTCTGGTAACCTACGGTTATCAAACGTGGGAGTGTGTATGGGGAAGTCTATTTTTTCTCTATAATTTTTCTCTTCTTTCAAAAGAGAAACAACATGATGCTTTAACCAAGGGAACTCTTTTATCTTTTATGATTATCCAATAACACATACACAAGACATCTTGTTTGTGGAATTGAAGTTTTATTTATTCGTGATATAAATTGGCTTGGAGCAATTCTTCGTTTCCAAAGGTGTCAACAATTTCCATTGCTATTAATAGGTACATAATTGTTGTTCCCATTGAAATTATTTCTAGCAATTCCTTGTCGTGATTTGAAGTTTTATGATCGTGCGATGAGATCAAATGTGCTTATTATTTTTATTGGAATTAGAAACAATATAAGGTAGAGGTTACTGATAGAAATAGTTTCTCTTTTCTGATTCTCTTTGAGTTGTGTTAATTTTACTTAAACATTCTAGATCATAGTCTTTCAAGAAATTTAACATTTGTCGACCTTCTGTACGGTCCGATTGTTTCCTTTGTTGAGTAATTTATATTTCATTAATCATCTATTTTAGGGACTTGAATGTTCTTTCTTAAATATTTATCTTACAACCCAATTTTATCAATTTACATTGCTCCATCTGTCATGTTTTCAACTAGGCACAAAATTTAAAAAAGAAAGGAAAACTTTTTAAAATTTGTTGTCCAAAACAAACCTTAGATATTTTCATGTCCTTACATAATCTCATTGAGGATAATAGAAAATTTTTAAAGTCATTATTTGTGAGTACACGAAAGTGACATTCCCTTTGAGACAAATTAAAAAGGAAAGTGTGCCAGTAATAATTTATATTTAAGTGGTTTTAGTTTTTTTTTTTTCTGATAATCAGTGGAAACCAAAAAGGAAATTGAATTCTAAATAAGGATACAAAAAGATGCTAGGGGTATTCTCAAGAAGAATCACAATGCAACACAGTATATGAATGTAACACCCTATGATGTCCTCGACCAAATGCCCCATTTCATAGTATATTAAGTAGGTTAATGATCAAAAAATATTCAAAGTATACAAAGGGACTTAGTCACTTTTGAACTTCTAAACTTGGATGTTTTTATTTTCGACCTTTCCGACTTTAAAAAGTTAATTTGTAAGTTGATTCATGATCGGGGGTGTCAATGGTACGTCTCGAGTAAGTTTTAGAACTTTCCAACTAGTGTAAGGGTAAGATTAGATGTCCAAAACAGTGAGGCCTCATTATGGGCCCTCTTCGTAAGGGCCAGTTAACCCAGATAGGTATCGCTTCGTGAGGGCCAGTTGACCCAAGTAGGGGTTGCGACGCAAGGGCCAGTTGACCTAAGTAGGGGTCGCGATGCGATGGCAGCCTAGTTCTAGAATATTTTATTTGCAATTTTAAGGGTAAATGGGTCTTTTCCTTCACCCCGATTAACCCAAGACACAAGATTTAATGATAATCTAAGCATATTAAGCTTGATATTATCAGAAACTACTCCTATTACATTAAAAGAAAACCCTAGCTACTTCCCATAGGGTCTAAGGATTCATCTTTGAGTTGAAGAATTTCAAAGAACCTAAGCTTGATTAGGATTCCACTATTCATTCTCGATGATCTATGGTACGAGGGTTTTTCTAAAACTACATGGGCATAGTAAATTCTTCTTAATTATATTGAAGGTTTAGAAAATCATGAACTTACGAAAAGGGTTTTGGATTTATAACTTATAGTCATGCTGTTGAAGCCCTTAATAATATTATTTTGGTCTTTAAGCCTTCCGTTGAAAGTGATTTGACTAGTATATATGTATAATTGTGTTGAAACTTTGAAATATGTATTAAGAGAATGAATTATCAAATCTTTCCCTCTCCCATTGTGTTACTACTTGATTTACAAGTTATGAAGTTCTAAATTGCATGATTTAAAGAATGGGCCAAGAGCCTCATTGTCTTACATGAATTTAATAATGATTAAAAATTGGAGAGAGGAATATTATTATGATTTATATGTTAAAAATGATAAATGAAGGGATTTCAGGAATGTTTTGAGAAATTGACCACCACTTATTGAAATTGTTGAATGAATGGAAAGTCTTTGCATGATTTTGACTTATGATTTTAAATATGAATTTTCTTATACTATATGTATGTTCAAGTGGCCTGAACATCATTTAGAATAAAATAATCATACATAGCACCTTATGGCATAAATACACAACTTGCATGTCGAGGTGTGAAAACACCAATACAGATAATGCCATGGTAATTCAGAACATAATAGAATGCAGATGTTTATTCAAATTTTTAGATTTAGAATTTAGAACTATGCATGTTCAGAAAAGGTTAAAATAGACATAAAGAGATGTTAGGTGGTTATCCGAAGAATGCACAAGTTCAAATAACTCATCTCCCTGAACCATATTTTGCCAATATGGGTTATTATATCCTCAAGAGGGATTATACGTTGGCCTAGTGCCCTGTGGCGTATCAGAATCATAATCAGAAACTACAACCCTTGTGAAAATCATGGGTTGGGAGCTTGTCCTTCGAGTTAAGGGAGGACTCTGTATAACCTGTAGGGTTATAGAATTATAGGGTGGACCACCTAACCTAGAAGTAATACAAAGATCAGAAATGCATTGACAAGAATATTTTATGAAAATCAAAGAATTGCCCATGTGTTTTAAATTATATCATGCATGATGTTTTCATGACTTGCTCTCATCTATTATATATATATATATATATATTGACCTCCTATCTTTCAGAGTCTGAGGCTCAATCTAGAGGTCCTGCTAAGCCGTAGACTTGTTCCGACAGAAGAGAAGTGTGTGCAATTGGTGAGCCTTCTTTATTAAGGAAGGCCTATTTCTTTTAAGTCAGTTTTGATTTAATTTGGTTTAGGTCCACTGGGGGCCTTGTCCCAGATTCAGACAAGTTATTGATGTCTTATGTAGTAGAGATTTCATAGACTGAGAAAGAGGTTGAGAAACTTATTTTCCGTATTGTTAAACAGATTTTAGATTTATGACCATGATTCCATTTATAATAATTCCGCATCTTTTATTTATTATTCGAGTATTATGCATGATTACCAGATATAGAAGGGCACTCGGGCCTCCACGGTTTGGGATACTCATCACGGCTAGGGCCCCGGCTCAGGTCGTGACAATGAACACATAGAGAGAATGAAGAGATGCATAAATAGAGATGTTGCAAAAGAAATAAGACAATAGATCAAGAAACAACAAAATTCTTTTGATTTTTCAATGTGCTTTCTCCAATCCTGTCTTTTCTCTTTACTGAGACTTCAACATTTATCTACCCACTTCTGTTCATTGAAGAATGAGAATGATACATGATTGCTGGCAATGATGTAACTTCACCATGTTAATCTAAATATAATAGATAAATCCCTATCTTCTTTACTGTTTTTTCTTTACCTTGCTAAAAGACTTTCATCTTTTATCTGGCCTTCAAGAGGTATTCGTAAATAAGACATATAAAATACAAACAATCCGGTCCAGCAGGAATTACTTCGACAAAAGGCCAGAGACTTGAATAATTTTTTTCACCAATACCGAAGCTCAAGCGATGCTCACTACTGCCAAAAGAGGGTAAAATATTAACAAACTTGTGAACACACCAAATAATCATTCCCAAAAACTTATTATGTGATGGCATATTGAAGAAGATAGATGGAGACGTTACTTAATTACTGAAACTATCTGGAATCACATCACATTGGAGACACAATTGTAACCCCAATTCAATAGATTATTAGTACTCATCTGAAGTTTAAGAAATAAACGACTTGTAAATTTTGTACTCTTTAAATAAAGATATATAGGATGTGCCAAAATATCCTTTGATCTCGTCCTAAAACATATGCCATGTGGAAAATCAAAACTAAATAGTTGCCAAAAAAGAAAAAGACATTTTTTTAATGGACAAAATAGAAAGTACAATAGACAAAACAAAATAAAAGGAGCATATGATTCGTGAGAGATAGATAGATAGATGCATAGATGAACGTATATATAAATATAGAGAAAGAGAGAGAGACAAATAGATAGATAGAGAGAGAGACTAACCAAATTTGAGCTATTCATCTGGATCAATCATTCAGATTCATCCAAAACAAGGATCGTAACTTAGAAAACCTAAAGGGCAGACAATGGAAACAATTGCCACACAAATATACGAATTTTAAGAAGGATACACTCCTAATATTCTTAGGAATATCTATCTTAGACAAGCCAAAATATGTAAGGCTTAAGTAAAAAATAAAAGTTGACAAGGATTCTATGCGACACTCTTCGAGAAAAGAATCCCTTTGGACTTTAAATTTGGACCTCCCATATCCAAAGTTAAGAGGTCTCTCAACATTTTATGCCCTTACTAAGTGCATGAAGAAAACTTAGACTGCAGATGACCAAGGTCAATTGGTAGTGTTTGTATAGATAAGCATCTAGTAATGTCCAAGGGTTGAAGGGTTTTTAGCTTGAAGATGCTTAAGCATTTTACACCACACAAATATAGGTTAATTAGTGTCATAACCAAATTTCTTGAATCATGATGACACCTACTTTAACCCATCAATAGAAAAGTTAAATCATAGCTCAAAACCTTCAGTAATGGGCTAATTGGTAAAAGATATACAAAATATTGAAATAAGCATACAACAGAATTGTAAGTAGATAAATATAAGTGCAAAACACTGAACAATAGTTGAAATTGGAAAAGAATACAAAAGAGTATGCCATGACCTAGTAAGGTCGGTAAAAGAGCCACTAAATTAAAAAAAAAAGAACTGAATAGTATCAAATATACAAATAGTCTTGAAAGAAAAGACTATCAAAAAATATTAGAAGGAGAAAGGATTAGCTCTGGCTCTAAAATCTCACTTTATCTCTGAGTCCCAAAATCAAGATAGATAGAATGTCAGTGGCAGTGAATCATACTCAGATCTGCATCAGAAAAATATGTAGAAGTATAGCATGAGTATAAAAAAAATGGGTACTCGGAGGCATCATTGGGTTGATTGAGCTAAATCATAATAAGTGAGAAGGTAATATGAAGTCATGGGTAAAATAAATATCTAAAATACTACTCTAAATTTTTGATAAGGGATAACTATGCATAGTAAACAAAACCAAATAAGAACATTCTATCTAAAACCTAAATGAACTTCCATAAGCCCAAAAGATGCAAAAAAATAAGGAAAAACCCAGATGAACCCCCATAAGATGGTAGATATACACAAGGAAGAGAGTATGTATAATCATAACTTTAATTAAACTACAATGAAACCCCACCTGAGATTTACTTCAAATCATAATGTCGGGAATGAACCAGAAATGAAGAGCGATATCGTTATAATAATATCATGAACAGATCATAAATAGCAGACTTGAACCAAAACTAGAACATCGTACCATTATATTAAAGTATCACATATGAATCGTAATTGTCGGATATTAGTCAGAACTAGTAAGCAAGTACAAGGTAACAAGTTTAACTAAAGGTCAAAAAGCCGTCTAAATCATTCTAAGGTTCAAGAATTATTTTAGGATGACCAAAGAAGGCCTCCCATGTCTACAAGGGGCTAATGTAAAGATTTGACATAAAAGAGGACTGACGGATCCACTTCTAATCCCAAAAGTTGATATTAAGGAAATATTCTACCCACACTAATCTAAGGCTACAATTTTTCAATACTAAATATTAAATAAGTAAAAACTTGGCTTGAGATAACAACCTAACACAAATGAGGAAGAACGAGCCCAAACTTTACCTAAAACGACTCTCTAAGCAGCCAAATAATCAAAAAGTCACTAAACATGCGACCATATCATGAAACCCAATCCATCGCTACCATAATACAAGAACAATATCAAAATAAAGCTCGATCTATGAGAAAAGTAAGACTAGACAACTTGAATGTTGTTGAAAGCTCAAGAAAGTTCAGTAAACCAGAGCTTTTCCCTTTCAAAAAGCCTCCATGTCCTGCCACAATATCAAAAAGGTAATCTACACATTAAATAAAAAAAAATGATACCAATATTTCATATAAATTTCCGTGGTCTATAATCGATCTAAAAGTCCTATGTGGGATTAGCTTACAGAATCACAACTTTGAAGAAGTCAAAACACCCCTGTAAGCTCTTCATTTATCCTAAAAATACATAAAATCTGAGCATAAATGAGCCGTAAATAAGACCATAAAGTAACAAGTGATTAAAGTTAAGTCAATGAATAAATCAAGATGATAGCCAAGAACTTATAAAAATATCTATGAGGAAATGGCCCAAATAGTGCCTCTAACTCACTCGGACCATCCAATGATTGAACTCCACGCTATACAAGCTCCCAAGATTTATAATCAAGTTGGTACTTAAGAAAAATGGTTGAGAATTGGGTTCCAAAACTTTAAATGCTACTTGAGGTTCCTTAATAGCAAACACGAGGGGCCCATTGTGATTGCGATATGTGAACCAACAAATCCTTCGCAAACATGACCTATTAATTGTAAAAGGAAGGATGAAGCTTGGAACGGTCATCCAACTCACCATTCATGAATGTGAAGGCCAAGTTTTCTCTTAACCTTCACAAACATAGCCAAACCTCACAAACGCAAAAGCCAAAACATGGTTGCACTAACTGACGGCACCAGCAATGCCAAGTTTGTAACAAAACCCTCGAGATCATTTGGAATCTCATGAATGCAAATGAACTATGCCACCCTATAAAATTTGATATTTTAAATTTGACCATGCCATTGAAACTTCTATCTGGGGTTTCTTTGATGAAATATAGGTCCCATACACAAGGGCCATTCAACCTAAAATCCACCCAATAGCCCACAATGACTTTGAAAGCCTTGAGACCTGAACCAAGGGTTCCCCAACCTAAAATTAATTTTTTAGAGCATATGGAACTATCAAAATTGGCATTTATTCTGGCATCGATCCCACGCGTACTGACCTTAAAAGTCTCAAACTAGCCTATTAATATCTAATAATGTCTACCGTATAATGCCTTAAATAGTACAATCTCAACATTTAGATAGTAGTTATTATAATAGGTAAGCTCTTCTAAGCCTAAGTACTTATCCCACTGACCTCCAAAGTCAATCACATATATGTGGAGATGAAATATGGTAATGAGATAGAGATGGAATATGGTAATGAGATACACCAAAGTGCCTTACTCCTCCTAAAATGTGGTAATGAGATACACCAAAGAGCCCTACTCCTCCTAAAATGTCCTCCAGAAGATAGAAATGAACATTGAGCCTCTATCTAAAATAATAGACATGGGTACTCCCTGAAGGCAAACTATTTCCCGAACATATATACAGGCTAACCTCATAGCACTAAAAAAATCTAAATGGGGATGAAATAAGCTGATTTGTCAACTGATCTATACTGAACTAAATACTATCAGAACTGATAGAAGTATAAGCCAAACCACTCATGAAGTCAATAGTATTCTACTTCTATTTCTACTCAAGAATGGGTAGCCTCTAAAGCAATCAACACAGTCTCTGATGCTTGGCCTTTACCTACTGCCAACACAAATACCAAGCTATAAATTCCACTATATCCTTCTTTATACCATTCCATTAGTAATGTTACCTTAAATCGTTATACATCATAGTTATCCTAGGGTTAATAAATATCGAGAGCTATGAGTATTACCTATTATCAACCAAATCAGGTCTCCAACACTTATAATACAAATACGACAATCAAATCTCAGAATACCCTCAAAATCCAAGGTATCCTAACTTGACCCACCTCTCAATATTGGATCACAAATACCACAAAGTCTACTATCTATATGATCACAAATCTGCTCAATCAAGGTATACCTAGACTAAACACTCATAAAATTATTCCAAGGTTCAATATATCAAGTCGCACCATCAAGTTATCCAACGAATGTATGTCTAAAGACAGAGGCTGTTCCAAAACTAAAAAGGTGGTCAAGTTATCCATACTAACCGCCCTCCAGCTCAAGGCATCCACTACCATATTGCCATTTCCAAGTTGGTATAGAAAACATATATCATAGTCTATCAACAACTCAATCTATTTACATTATCTCGAATTAGGCTCTCTCTCAGTCACAACATATGTATTAAAGACATTGATATTAAATATCTTACAGTAAACACTATACAAGTAATACCTTCACATCTTAACCGAAAAATTACCACTAGTAACTCTAAATTATGAGTAAGGTAGTTGAGTTTATGCATTTCAAATACCTCAATGCATAAGTTATTACTCGACTATGCTATATAAAAATACAAACCAAACCAACACCAAAATTATCACAAAAAACTGTAAAGCCCTTATCCTCAACTAAATGAGTGAAAATCTGAGTAAAACTGAGCAAGTACTTGAGCTTTTTAAAGATCGACTCACACTTATAAAACCACTAAAAGCAAACCTCTTCATAGTAAACCTAGTCATAGGGGCTATAATACTAATAAATCTCTCGATAAATCACCTATCGTAGGCTACCAAACTAATCAAACTATGAACCTAGGTTGGAGATGTAGGTCTGGACAAAATATGAATAGCCTTAGTCTTTGATGGATCAACCATAATACCATTCTTATACACCACATGTCCTAGTAATGTCACAGACATTAACGTGAACTCACACTTTGAGATTTGACAAAAAGCCTATGATTTCTCAAAGTCTAGGGACAATTCTTAAATGCTGCTTGTTCTCCTCCCTACTCCTTGAGTACACAAGGATATCATTGATGAAAGCAATTACAAAATATTCCAAATAGGGATTTAAAACACAGTTCATTAAATCCATAGACCTGTTAAGGCGTTGGTCAATCAAAAATACATCAACATGAACTCATAATGGCCATAGCGAGTCTGGAAGGCTATCTTAGGGATGTCCTTAGCCTAACTTCTCAAGTGGCAGTAACTGAATCTCAAGCGGATCCTTAAAAGCACTTTCACACCCTAAATCTAGTCAAACGAATCATCAATACAAGGCATAGGATACTTATTCTTCATTTTTGCCTTATTCAGCTGCTTGTAGTCGATACATAAACACACAGAATCATTCTTTATCTTCAGGAACAAGACAGGAGCATCCCAAGGTAATATACTCGACCTTATGAAACCCTTACCTAGGAGATCCTAAAGTTGGGAATTTCTGTCGTTAAGCTCAGCAGGAGTCATTTTGGTAAGGTTTTATATAAATAACTTGGGTGCCCGACTAAAGATCACTAAAAAAATAAATATCATATTTCGGAGAAAATTTAGGTAGGTCAGTAGGAAAAACATCAGAATACTCATAAACACTAGAAATAAAATCAAGTGAAAGATTCTCAACATTAACATTATAAACATAAGAAAGATAAGACTTACAATCCCTCGACACCAATATCTTAGCTCAAAAATAAGAAATAATCCCTATCAATACGTGGCTAAAAGAATCCTATTACAAAATTGAGGGTATGCAAAAAATGGCTAAGGTAAAGATTTTAGTGAAGTAATCCAAGGCCTTATGATAGGGGATAACCAGTATAGACCTAGAATCACATCAAAATCCATCATATTTATTATAATAAGGTTGGATTAAGTATCAAACTCTCTAATGGTCATAACACATGATCTATAAGTCCAATCCACTATAAAATAATCACCTATAGGAGTAGATACATATAATGGCACAAATAAAGGCTCCAAAAACAACCCTAACTATGGTGCAAAATAGCCAAAAACATATGACTGAGTGGATCTCGAGTCAGATAAAACAATACATGGTTGAAGGTACATTGAAATCATACCTATAATAGTAACATTCTAAGACTTTACCTCAAGCCTACCAAGTACAGCATACAACTAACCTCATCTACTTTTGGACTAGGTATATAAGGACGACCTGTATGACTCTATGCACCACCTTTAGTTAGAGGTGACAATGATTTAATTGACTTAATACTTTGTGTTGCAATCTAAATAATCCCATGTCGAGTACACTCTTTGGAGAAATGACCAATAATCACATAACCATAACAAGCCTTGAGAAATCTACTCTACCTAGAAGATCTAATTGATTAAGAATTAACACATTTGGTTGAAGACTTTGACTGTGTACCTATCGAGAACTAACCACTACCCTTTCCATTGTTGTAACTATAACTAAACTAACTTTCATCTATGATCTGAATTGGCATGAACAAGCCAACTAGATTGACCCTGGTATTGGTAAGACTGACTTGGAGTGTGCCAACCCTAATAAAATCTGCCTATGAACCATGACCCATTGTAGCTCCCAATAAAGCTGTTCTGCTGACCGTGTCTCTTATTATCGCACCCTTGGGCCTTGTAATGCATTTCCTCCATAGTCTAGTAATAATTATAAATATTAATAAAAACCTACTAGCCACAACTAAAATCTAAGTGTCCATGTATTTAGAAAGTCTCATCCCTATAACAAAGTATCAAATTCACTTATACTTATTAGGTACGATCACAACATGTTTGGCCAACTCATGGAATCTCAGGTCATACACTAAAATCATTGTAGAAGCCTTGTCCTAACTAGTAAATTGATCTTTTAGATTCTCTCAAACGATGCGAGGTATATACTTCTCCAAGAAAGCCTAAAAAAACTGATTCGACATCATAAGTGGAGATCAACTTTTCCTAGAATTAATATAACCTCAACACAAATTTCTAGCCACTAAGTCCAACTAAAAATTTACGTGGTCTACTCTGCACACCTAGACTAGGCCTGAATTATGAAGCTCTCCTTACACCTAGTCAGAA
>JAPEIP010000006.1:120761786-120823556 GCA_026120095.1 Capsicum chinense
CATAAATTCAATTGTAAAAATGAAGTTTTTAGGAACAAATATGAAAGAAAATCCTTGTTCACATCTCACATACTTGAACTTTAAAAAATTCTTGATGAAAACTTAAGTGTAGAGTGCTTAAGATAAAATTTAGGGTGGAACTCTTCCTTTGGTGTTCTCGAGATCTTGGGAGGAGATAAAATGATAAATTATGATTTATGGGATGGGGAACATATTTTGTACTAGTTGTAAGACCAATTAGAACATAAAACACCAAATTACTGTAAAAAATCAAAAGAAAAAAAAAGATTTTGGCATTACTGTAGCCATTAGCGTGGCATACCCTAATTGTACCAAGCCAGTGGCATAGCATGCCCATATCGCGATATCCAGTAGGCATGGAATACCCTTATTATGCCAGGCCATTAACTTTCATGGTAGGGTGTACCTTACCTCCGTGGCATAGCCTAAACATGGACCCTCACTATTTTAGAGTTTTGTTAGGCCTCAAAACTCAATCCAAATTTTTTTTAATACTTCCTAATGGTCCCGTTAATATTCCTAGTGATCATTAAACCTAAAAATTATATTAAAATACATGGGAGCTATCAAAATAAGAATATCAAACTTATAGGGCATAAAATTATCTCCTCTTTGGGACCATTTGTACTCGAACAAATGTTAGGATAGGGAAAGATATATATTATGGGTGAATTAGAATAAAGTCTAAAGCTTATCATGTCTGTAACTAAAATTACTTAACTGAAGAACATACATATAACTGAAATCTCTGACTACATATATACTTGGGACCCTATTTTCATCCATAATGCACTCAAAACATTCTTTTTTCTCTCTCAAGTATCTTAAGCATCCATACTTGGGGTCTTTAAGAAGTGGGTCAATTAGAGCTTAAAGGGTTGAATTCTCTCCATAATCTTTAGTATTTTAGGCATGTAACTCTATCCTTACCTTATTTTTGCTAAATGCATGAATGTACATGGCTAATTTTGTGGATTTAAATAAGGGTTTTGATGTGGTTGAGGATTTTGATATGAATGGTTATATAATAAATTTACTATTTTTTATTATGCATTATTCATGCTTTATTAATCATTTTGAAACTTGTGGAGTGCATGAGTTTGGTTGATAAACAAAGGGGTGATGTTTACCCTAAATTTAACGGTTTTTCCTTAAATAGTGGCTTTGGAAATTATGTGACATCAACCTAAATTGTGAAATTAATAATGATATAAAGTTTGGGTTGTGAAAATTTGATATCAAAGCCTAAGTTTGGTGTCACTAGGTGTCTACAAAGTCGTGTCAAGTAGAGTCTTTTTATGGATGTATAGCACGACATATTTATAAAAGAGAGGATATGAGG
Organism: Capsicum chinense; assembly: GCA_026120095.1. Lineage (NCBI taxonomy): Eukaryota > Viridiplantae > Streptophyta > Magnoliopsida > Solanales > Solanaceae > Capsicum > Capsicum chinense. The sequence continues at coordinate 120,763,150 of JAPEIP010000006.1, forward strand.
CATTTACGAATATTTACTTTTCTTGTTGTTATATTTCAAGATATAGAGCCTAAGATCTTGAAATCTGCTCTAATTCCTATACATTTGCTTTTCAGATTATGCCTCTCAGAAGATTTAATGCTCATGGAAACTCTTTTTTCCTATCTTAGGACAATGTGGATGAAGCTCATACTACTCATAGAGTTCAGAGCTGGTCTAGGGCCGCTGCTTCTGATTGCCCTAATGGAGTTCCACCAGTTACCTTAGCCCTCCTCAGGCACCTCAAGCTGGCGTGTCTAATGCTGAGTTTTGCCTGTCGATCCATTTGCTTACCTAGTTGGTGCACTCTTAGATTGAGCATGTTGCTTCTGTTGATCCATCTTTTGAGGTCATTAGAGTTGGACAATTTATGATGTTGATCCCTTTGACTTTAACTGGATCTAATGTTGAGGAAGATCCATAAAATTTTATTGATGAGATGGAAAATATTTTTTTGTGTGATGCATGCTACTAATGTAGAAGGTGTGGAGTTTGTTTCTTATCAGCTGAATGATATGGTCTATCAATGGTTTGAGGAATAGGACAAGTCTAGGGGTGATGATGCTGAGTTCGCTTTATGGGATGACTTCTCTAGTGCTTTTCTTGATTACCTTTTTCCTCAGGAGTTGAGTTAGGTGAAGGCTAAGAAATTTGTGAATTTAAAGATAGGTAGGATGACAGTAAAGGAATATACCTTGAAGTTTCACTAATTGTCTTGATATACTATGAAATTAGTGTCTAGCATGCAGGATAGAATGAGTAAGTTTGCTTCTAGGTTGTCCTAAGAGTTGATCTTGGAAAGCAAGGAAGTTTTCTTCCAGGTTATCCCAAGAGTTGATCTTGGAAAGCAAGGCCGCCTTATTTAATAATGATATGGCTATGTCAATACTTATGGTGTATTTGCAACAAGTGGAAGAGTAAAAAAATAAGCAAGGATAAATGAAAGGTAGAATAAGAAGTTTCAATATTTGTATCAGGGCAGATCAGCAACAGAGTAGTACAGACTACATAAAATGGTCTCATAAGAAGTGGGGCAATTCTGGTTTCTACTCTACGACTAATTTTTCTGATTAATAGATGTCGGGTGATCATTAGTTTTAGAAGAGTGTTTATCCAAGGTTACAGGGTGCTCAGCCTCGGGCTAGTGAGGCTCCGTCAGGTACATCATATCCCCCTTGTAGATTTCTTGGTCAGGTGCATCATGGCATTCACGAAGAAAGGAGGAACAAGTGCTTTAAATTGTCCTTCTAGGGTTGTTTCTAGGGAAAATAAGATTTTTCTTGCTACTTCATCATCTCCTTGACCAAAGGGTGTTACTACTATTTCTGGGTTAATACTAGACAAAATAATTGGTATGTTCTTTCCACTCACCAGGATTCTTAGGCATCCCCTATATTGTTACTGGTCTGCTCAAACTTTTCTCTTATGATGTATATTAACTACTTGATCCTAGGTTTACTCTCTCATATGTGACCCCTTATATGGGTATTTATTTTGATTTGATCCTGAGTATATTCCAGATCCCTTCTCTGTATCCACCCTAGTGGGTGACTCTGTTGTGGCTAAAAGGATCTATAGGGGTTGTGTAATGACGTTCTGTGATAGGGAGACCCTGGTGGATCTGATAATATTGGACATGTTAGACTTTGATGTAATTTTGGAGAAGGATTATTTGCATTCGTTCTATGCTTCCCTTTATTGTCGGACGTGTAAGGTTATTTTAAAATTTCCTAATGAGCCAATGTTATAGTGGGAAGGGATTTCTCTAGCGCCTAAGGGGAGGTTCATAAAGTATCTTAGATCCCAGAAATTGATATCCAAGGGGTGTCTTTACCATTAGGTTTGGGTTAAATATTCTAACTCAGAGAGTCCTTCATTATAATCTATACCCGTGGATAGTGAGTTCCCTGAGGTTTTTCTTGATGATATTCTTGGTGTTCCTTCTGATAGGGATATTGATTTTGTCATTGATATCTTTTGAACACTCATCCTATCTCTATCCCTCCCTATAGAATTACTCCAACTGAGTTGAAGGAGCTTAAGGAGCATTTGAATGATCTCCTTGATAAGGTTTTATCCCCTCTAGTATGTCTTCATAGGGTGCTCCGGTTCTATTCATGCATAAGAATGATGAGTCCCTTCAGATGTGTATAGATTACCTCTAATTGAATAAGGTGACCATTACGAATAAGTATCCCCTTCCTAGCATTGATGATCTCTTTGATCAGCTTCAGGATTCTAAGTACTTTTGTCAGATAGATCTTCAGTTTGGTTACCATCAGTTGAAGATTAGGGAGATGGATATCCCTAAAACTACTTTTTGAACCAGGTATGGTTGGTTATTTTGAGTTTCTACTGATGTCTTTTTGTTTGACTAATGCCCTAACAATATTTATAGATCTCATAAATCTGGAATTTTATTAGTTTCTAGATTTGTTCATCATTGTATTTATCGATAATATTCTAGTTTAATCAAAGAGTGAGGCAAATCATTCTAATCACCTTTTTATTATGTTGTAGACCCTAAAGGATCAATGGTTGTATGAAAAGTTCTTAATGTTGTGATTTATCTGGGTCATGTTGTTTCTAGTAAAGGGATCATGGTGGATCCACAAAAAGTTGTGATGTTTAAAAAGTGGTCTAGACCTATGACTCCAACTGACGTTCAAAGTTTCATGGGTTTAGTCCATTATTGTAGATGGTTTTGTCGAAAGTTTCTCTTTTATTGCAGCTTGATTGACAAAGTTGACTCAAAAAAGGTGTAGTTCTGGTGGTCTGATGTTTATAAGGATAGTTTTAAGAAATTGAAGAATGAGTTGACTTCAACTCTGGTCTTGAATTGTACCTGAGGGTATTGATGGGTTTTTTGTCTATTATAATACATCTTGGGTGAGAGTGTGTTATGTGTTGATGTAGTATGGCAAGGTGGTCACATATGCATCTAGGTAGTTGAAGGTTCATGAGAAAAATTATCCGGCTCATGATTTGGAATTGTTAGTTGTGGTGGTTGCATTGAAGACGGACAATATCATTTGTATGGGGTCCATGTGGATATTTATTCTGATCATAAGAGCCTATAATATGTGTTTACTCAGAAGGAGCTAAATCTCAGGAAAAGGAGGTGGCTTGAGTTACTAAAGGACTATGACATGATTCTTCACTATTACTTAGGTAAAGCTAACGTAGTTGTTGATGCTCTTAGAAGGTTGTCCATGGGGAGCTTGTCTCATATGGACGAGGTGAAGCATGATTTGGTTAAGGACATTCATCATTTGGCTAATCTTTGAATTCGTCTATTAGATTTTGAAGATAGTGGTGTAATTATTCAAGAGGTAGAAAAGTCATCTCTTGGTTCTGAGGTAAAGAAGAAGCAAGTGGTAGACCCTATCTTGGTGCATATCAATGAGAGTGAAGGTAGGCAGAAAGTGATGGCTTTTGACATTTATGGTGCTAGTATCTTGAGGTACCAAGACAGATTATGTGTTTCTAATTTTTATGGGTTGAGAAGAAGAATTTTGGCCAAAGCTCATGAGTCGTGTTATACTGTTCATCATGGTTCGACGAAAATGTATCATAACCTAAGAGAAATTTATTGGTGGAATAACTTAAAGAGGGATATGGCCAATTTTATGTCTAAGTTCATGGTGTGTCAGCAAGTGAAGGTGGAGCACCTGAGGCCTGGTAGATTGATTAAAGAAATTAAGCTGCTCGTGTGGAAATGTGAAACAATTAATATGGATTTTGTTACTGGTCTTCTACGATCTCTCCATCAGTTTGATTCTATTTGGATCATCGAGAATATGATGACTAAGTCCGCTCATCTCTTGCCAGTGAGGACTAATTATTCGATGGAAGATTATGCTAAGCTCTTTATTGAGGAGATCATGAATTTTAGTGGTGCCATATTTTCCATCATATCTGATCAGTGACTCAGTTCTCATCTCACTTTTGGTGTTCCTTTCAGAGAGATTTAGGGACAAAGGTAAGCCTTAGTACCGCTTTCCACCGATAGGCAGATGGGCAAGTAGAGAGAACTATTCATATATTGGAGGATATGATCAAATCTTTTTTGATTGACTTTGGTGGTAGTTTGTTTGACCACTTGCCTCTCAAAGAATTTGCCTACAACAAAAGTTTTCAGTCTAGTATTGGTATGGGTCTGTTTGAGGCCTTGTATGGTAGGAGGTGTAGGTCTCATATTAGATGGTTTGAGGTTAGTGAAAAAGGTTATTTGGTCCTTATTTGGGTTACCAATCCATGGAGAAGGTGAAGGTGATTTGAAATAGGCTTAAGACCTCCTAAAGTCACCAAAAAACCTATGCATATGTGAGACGAAGAGAGTTGGAGTTTAATGTTTGTGACCGGGTGTTATTAAAGGTATCTTTCCTGAAGGGAGTAATGCAATTTTCGAAGAAATAGAAGCTCTATGCTGGTCCATATTTTGTTTTGGGGAAAGTTGACAATGTCGCATATGAATTGGAGTTTCCTTCTAGATTGAGATCCATTCATCCAGTCTTCTATGTCTCGATATTGAGAAAGTGAGTGAGTGATTCTTAGTTGGTTGTTCCTTTGGAAGGTGTGGGCATTTTGAATTCTTTTTCTTATGAGGAAGTTCCAATAGAGATCTTAGACAGGCAAATCCGTCGATTGCGGATGAAGGACGTGGCATCGGTAAAGGTTATTTGGAGGAACAAAAACTTTAAAGAATCTACTTGGGAAGCTGAGGAGGACATAAAGTCCAAGTATCCATTCCTATTCCTTACTCCGGAAAATCATGCTTAAGGAATGTGTGATCTTAACATCTTTGTTTTTTGTCTTTGTTAAAGGTAAGTATGGGTGTGTTTCTATGTTAAATTGAGCTAAGAGATACCTTGACCCATCATTCGTGGATGAATGATCCTTTGGGGGAGGGGGAGAATGAAACACCCCGAGTGTAATCTCTAAGAAATTTCATAAATTTTATCCTTACTATCAGGAAAATGACTTACCCTATGAGTCGTAGGGAGTCTTAATGAGTCACTGGACCCAAATTTCTTGACCACTGTGTGTGTGGCTATGTCTTCTGCTTTGAGTACGAGTGGGTCACTATAAGTTGTGAGGACTCAATACGGGTCTTTGTGAGCAAATCGTAGGATGTCCAGTGTATACCCAAAAAGTTTCTGTGTTGACTATGACTTGACCCTATGAGTTATAGGATCTCATTACGGTCCATTGTATACGAGTTGTAAGGTCAACAATGTGTGTGTGCCTGGTGAAACTATCCTGAAAACGGCTAGTGGAGACAAGTCATAATGAGTCGTGACAAGTCGTTATGAGACCCGTAACGACTAATGGTTTATTTTCTAGCTTTTTAAAGAGGTTATTTTAGATATTTCCCTTTTATCCCAATAATAACCAATGACTTATAAATATACTTAGGACCTATTTTCATCTATAATACACTCCAAATATTTTTTCTTCTCTCTCAAGTTTCTCAAGCATCCATACTTAGGGTTTTCCAAGAAGTGGGTTAAGTAGAGCTTCAGGGGTTGAATTCTCTTCATAATCTTGGGTATTTCAGGCATGTGGCTCTCCCCTTAACTTGTTTTTATTAAATGCATGAATGTACATGGTTAATTTTGTGGATTTGAACAAGGGTTTTGATGTGGTTGGGGGAATTTGATATGAATGGTTATATAATTGATTTCCTATGGTTTATTACGCATTATTCATGCTTTATTAATGATTTTTAAACTTATGGGGTGCACGAGTTTGGTTGATAAACGAAGGAGTTATGTTTCCACCAAATTTAACAATTTTGAAAATTGCGTGCCCTCAACCTAAATTGTGAAATTGATAATGATATATGATTTTGGCACATGATTTGACTTGCTCACTTTAATTAATACATTGGCATAAGAGGTTAATGAACCATGCTATGACTTCATTGAACTTTGGGGTATGTGGATTCCCCGTGTGAATTCTAATTGAACCTAAGGGGTTATGAATTTCCCCATGTGATGGTTGATGGATTGTGGCATGATAATGAACTTGCAAATGGGTTGGTATGATGATACCAATGGGATACCTTAACACATAATTGGTTCAATAATTAGGAATGTGTATTAAATGTTTTAATTGGGCCTAAAAGAGGGTTATGTAGCCAGGCTGTGAAAGTGGAGGTCCCGAGGGACCAATACCGGGAACTGCACTAGCAGGTGTGGGGGTCTAAATGACCGAGAGGTTTAAGTCCCTCTTATATTATATGATTGGGAGGTCTGAGCCTCCCATGATATATAAATTGGTGCTTAAGTCACATTGATTTTTGCCGGGAGGTTCGAGTCCTCCACAAGGCATATGAAAAATGATTATCCTCTGGTTCGTTCGGCTACACACACTGGGTCCCTTCTAGTTGGGAAAGAGCTAGACCCATATACCCGTGGGTTCCTTATATATGACAGTTATGCTACACAACCCAGTATAAGATTTTTAAAGGTTCATGCTAGCCTTGTTCCCAACCCCGACATATGATATTATGTATATATGTATTTGCATATGATTATGTGCATTGTCTTTTTGACTGGTTTGAATTATTAGTCATGACATTATTTTATCCCCGATCCGTGAGTTACATGCTAAGGTCAAGAGTGAAACTCAATTAATGTTAAAACGGTACACACGTGACATCTTTTCAGGAACATTTGTTCAAAGGGAGTAGAACATTCTTTAACAGAAAATTGTACCCTTCGATGGGGGTGTGGACTTGTTAATGAAGATACGTCTAACAAAACCTAATTTTCGTTCAATTCATTCATTGATATCAAAAATCAATTTCTAAAGAGCTTTAATTAATTTTAAAGATTTGTTACAGTTATGAAGAAAGTTGTGGTATCCATGGGAATTCATAACAAAATCACTAGTTAGTAGACTACAACAAATTATCATTTCAAATTTACAATAGCTAGCAAACAACTAGAAATAATTTACTAACCACAAAAAAGAACAACTGAATTGAATTTTTGTAGCGACATTCACATATACAAACAAATTAATAAACAATCACACAGTTAAAGGATAAAGTAAAAGACATTACTGACTTTATTTCCACGTAGAACATCATTGAATTCTTGAGGGATGAATAATCTACTACATCTTCCAGGTTCTCAGAGTGATCCCATGCGAACACTCTATCTTCCCTTATCTCGCACTTCAAAATTAAAACCACATGCATTTAATGCTTTGGTAGCATCATCCATAGAAATCCATGGAAGGCACACGCAATATCAATGAAAACATTCCGAGTGTCACAATCAAGTCTATTATATTATGAATCTTTTGAATATCACTATAAGGAATTGCTCTTAGTTTTTTGAATATGTATCTCCATTTTTCTACAGATCTTTCATGCAAATATGACCCCAATGTCACAAGATCTTATGGTAGCCCACTTGAATATTCGATTATTCCTTGCGCTAGCTCAATGTGATCTTATGATGGAAAAAGATGGTTAAAATCATGATAACTAAAAAGTTGCATAACATCACTATATTTAATAGTTTTGTCTCATATTTATCATTCGCTGTAAGGCCACTTAGTAATTGTTCTTCTCTAGGTGTAGTGATTATTAATATTCCAGAACAAAACCATTCGATCTCTTGCTAATGATTGTAATTGACTTAAGTGGTCCAAATCATCAAGAACTACTAAAACTTTCTTTGAGCAATGTCTTGTCTCAAATATCTTAATACGTTCATCAACATTGTTAATTTATGTCTTTAGTATTAAGAATTTTATATAGAAGTTTCTCTTGTTAATTGACTAAACCATTTGATGCTTGAGCTTCCAATCTAACATTTGAAAGGAAGAAACTACCATCGAAGTGCTGAAATTCTTAGTTGTAGATATCTTTTAATAGATCTATTTTCCCTATTCCACCAACACCATATATACCGACCATGTGAACTTCATCTACACACTCATTTTGAATTAACAACTCCATATCTTTAACATGATTATCTATTCCAATTGAATACCAAACAATATCTAGAGGTATCTGGTTGACCTTTTATACGATTCGCTGTACAGTATTTTCAATAAATTTTGATTCATTCCTATAGATTTTTAATAAAAATTAAAATTAAAGAAAAACAAGTGAATAAGACTTTGATATTTGATCGAAAAATCAAAATCAGTAGCCAACTCATAATAGAGTGTGAGATGAACCTAAATAGCTATCACAACTTTAATACAATAGGTACTTTAAAGGAAATCCAATAACAAATAGAAAACGCACCCGCTAGCAACATTTTGCAATCTCATCCATGTAAATTTGTAGCTTTATTAAGGGCATTTGTCCAGTTGTCCATTCTTTGAGACCCAAATAATCCCTCCCCGCGTCTAGCCAAAGCTTCAGCAAAGCATCCAATTTGCCTTCACACTTAAGAAGGATCAACATCATCCAAATAGACTAAACAACTTGCTTTTAACTTTTCTTTTACGTAAAAGTTTTAATTAGTTCTTCAAGACACTAACTAGGCGAAGCATAATTTTTGAGAAAACAATAATGGAAACTCTACACTGTTCAATTGCTTTCTCTAGATTGATTGTTATCATATAACCCTTTGTCAGCTCCTCATCATTAATGAAGGTATTAATTCCAAGTTGACATAATTGGGAATAAATATGGCCTATAAAGGTTTTTCATGTTTCTTCTTCTCTGAAAGTCACATTACATCATAAGTCGAGTGGGCTTTAAATGATCCCCCTTGAATAAATCTAGTGAAAGAGTAACCTTATAAATATTTTTCATTCTCTATTGATGTACAATTGTCTTTAATTTATACATGGAAGAGGGCACTGATATAAGGGTAAATAAAGAACTAGCAAGGAAAATATCCACACTTAAAGGAAAGCTAATTATATATTAAAAAAGAGATATGGCAGTGCACCACATAAGAAAACAATATTGAAGAGGTGAATTTGCAGAATAGAAATATGGAATATTCCAATTTCATCCCCTCAAGAAGGTGGTCTATTGGAGACGCCAATTGTAATTACCCATATTTTCAAACTCTAGACCTCTTAAAAGATAGGCCATAAAGTTAGCTTTCCAACACTTCCATCTCTCCTTAATTCGACGTCAAGGAAAAAAGTTAAGAAAAATTTCCTTAGAGGCCTGACATACACTGTCGTAACTACGACTCAGGTAACGAGTCGTAACCACTTGTGATGATTCATCATGAGTGAGTCGTAGCCACTTCAGTAAAGGACCCTCAGCTTTAGCCAGTGGCCTCAACATCTCCCTACGACCTGTAATCAGTAGCTATAAGTCTTATGGAGGGACTCTTCGTCACAATAGTGTCCTACCCAAGATGCCCTCCAGTGGTTACCGAGTCCAGCACGCGACTCGTAGTAAGATATTATGAGTGATATATTGGACTCCTATCCTGACTAATAAAGAATCCATGAACTAAGCCTCAGACTATGACTCAACCCAATGACTCATAGTCAGTCCCAATAAGTCGCAAGGTGTTGAATCATAGTCAAGAAAGTGATGGTCCTAAACTTAAAGTCCCAGCCTACTACTCAAACTACGACTTGTAACCAGTCGTGATGAGTGGTAAGATGAGTCATAATAACTAGGAACCCAGCTTCCTACCTGATTTTTCAAGGGATTTCATAACATAATCATCAATTCTACCTAGAGAAATAAAAAAATAGAGCGATTACACTCTTTCGTAAGAGCAAACTATGGTTTCTTAAGAATAAGATCAACTCCAAGGAATTCACCAAATCTTCTACTTTAGGTATATGGAATATCCACTAGTGGATCTCTTCCACCCATTGAGTCCCAAGAACCCTCTAAAATTTTAAGCGTAAAACACTTTTCTCTTTTATTGAGTTCCAAGTTAACCTTAAATTTTATATATCTCCTTTCAATTGTTTTGATTTTCAACCATGAAAATATATTACCTCATGATAATAGTGTTTTCATTTACTTGATAATGCAAATGTGTACATTATGATTAGTTATTGAAATCTTGGGTGCTATTCATGATTTTCCCATGCCATGTATTGTTCAATATTTTCCAAGTACAGTTTGCATTAGATAGTGCTGGTGGGTTATAAATAACTAATACCAAGATATTCATGCATATCACAGATGTCAGGTTACAAGTCATTCAGAGCATACTTGTATCATTAAATTAAGAATACCATCATGTTAAGCATATATCAGTATCAGTAATGTTAAGACTTTCATTAGAATCATTGTTAGTTCAGTTGGGAGTAGAACTTAGCACCGAGCAAGCCTAGGAATAAAGGCTCACATGTCATCAAAGGACTGAGACCTTTAGTAGAAATCCCTGAGTTCCAGAACTACTTAGCCAGCATAGGTTATGAGAGGCCACCCACCAGTTGAGGACTGACATTCTCTTAGGGGTCACCTGCCAGTGGAGGAATGACACCATAGTCCTTTGAGACACCAGTTTAGTAGATCCACAAGGACAGTATTGGTACCCTTGGCAAGGTACTGACACTCTTCTAAGTAGGTTTATAGGCTGGACCCGGATTAGCTTATATCGGGGTATGTCGATTAAATGTTATATCCCATAATTTTAGTTCAGTATTCAAATTATATTTGTTTAGGTTTGTATGACCAATTGTCCGTACATCAATAATTAAGTTGTTCAAATTATTTTTGTACCTAGTTTTTCTTGGTCTTACACTTATTTTACATGCGCATGTATTCATTCTTAGTACCTATATGTATTTTAGTTAGTCCCTATCTCACATACCATTGCATACAAAGTACTAAAAAATACTCTCTTTTGTGCCATATTTATTTCAACATATAGTTTGGGGCACTTAGTTTCCAGATCGCATGTTGTTCGTTCTTATGTCATGCAGTTGCTACATTGGTGAGTTATCATCAATTGAGGACTATTTATATTACTTATCATGATTTTTAGTACATCAATTTATGTTATTTTAGTAGTTAGAGTTAGTTGGGGACCAATCCTAAAAACTTATCATGTTTAGAGACTTTTAGACAGTTAGACAGTTGGTTATGTTTTTTCAGTAATGTGCTTTAGACCCCTTTGTTATGCAATCAATTATTTAGATCTTTTATTAAATGAATTTCGCAGAGTATTTTGTTATCTTCCTTTTAGTATTTATACTTTGTGCCAGTTCATCAGTTAGCTTGGGGTTACTTGTGGCCTTAAGCACTGTGTTATGACTAGGGGGTAGTTTCGAGTCATGATAAACTTAGTATCAGAGAACAGGGTTTAAACTGTCCTAAGGTGTCTATAAGTTATTTTAATTAGAGTCCTGTTCATCGGTGTGAAGAGCGTCACACTATAGGTGAGAGGGTACGAGACTTTTTAGGAAAGTTTCCCTTCTTTCAGTATTCATGTCGTACGATAGGGCATAAGCATCATACAAATTATATTTGTTACTCATTCTCTACTATTTACAAAAAAATACTTTCTAGATAGGCATATGGAAAAAGAAATGTAGACCAGCCTGCACCACTTGTCCCCAAAGACTCCAAATGAGTAGGTCTTTCACATCAAATTCAGGGTTGTCTTCACATTATTAGCCTAATCCATAGGTGCTCAAAAATAATAAATAGGATGTTTCTCCAGAAAACCTTGTAGTTAATACTGTAGTGGCTAAAAGTTGGTATTTCACTCAGATGAATCCTCCAACATTTCTTATATCCAAGTTTGAGGAGGATCCCTAAGAGTTCTCAGACTGTGTCTAGATGGTAAAAGATATTATAGGTGTTACCCTAAGTGAGAGTGCTAATTTTAATCCCTACCAATTGCAAGAGGTGACTCATACCTAGGTTATTAAGTGGAAGGAGGATAGAGGCGCCAATGCAAAGGCTTGTAAGTGGGATAAATTTGCAACGTATTTCGTAGATAGGTTCTTCCCACTCAATTTGAGGAAGTCCAAAGTTCAAAAGTTTATTAGTCTAATTTAGGGTAACATGATTGTAAAGGATTATTCACTCAAGTTCATCCAATTAGGTAGATATGCTCTGACTATTGTGGTTGATTCTAGGGCTAGATGAGTAAGTTTACATCTGGAGTTTCTAAATATGTTGTCAAGGAGTTTAGGATAGTTATGTTTATTAATGAGATGGACATTTTAATATCGATAGTCCATGCTCAATAGATTGAGTAGGAGAAGCTCAAGGAAAAGAAAAGGGAGAATAAGAGGGCTCAACCTGGTCGTTTGAACTTCTCGAAGAAGAGATTAGATGGTGGGTATTTTTCTCAACTTTGTAAGAAATATTCAGCCCCAGCCCTATCCTTTGCTAGTGATCCAACACCTAAGTTCAGGAAGGAAAATCTAGATAAAGCACCACCAGGCTCTAAGTCTTATGGTAGCATGAATAGTGGTTTTACCAACCCAACATGTAAGAGATGTGTAAGAACTACAAGGGTGAGTGTATGGCTGGTAGTGATGGATGTTTTAGGTATGGAAAATTAGGTCATAGGGTTAGGGATTATTCGGTCGTTGCCCAGAGGGGTAATGATTTTCATTAATAAGGGCAGACTAATTTTTCTTTATCTCCAAAAGGTCTCCCGATTAGTAGTGTACCACCATAAGTGCCACCAGTGGGTAATTTAGAATCGACTCTATGCCCATAGACTTGACAGGATTAGAAAGGTTCTCTTGATGTTGTTAGTGGTACTTTACAAGTATTTCACCTTCATGTAAATGAATTATAAGACCCAGAGCTTTACTTTCATTTGTGACTTCTTATATAACCATAGATTTTGGTGTCAGTCCCAAAATATTTGCAGAACCCATAGCAGTGTCTACTCTAGTGGGTAGTTCCATCATAGCTAGGCAGGTATACAAATATTACTCAATCACAGTGTCCCTGAAGGTTACATCAGTAGACACTGTAGAGCTTGAGATGACTGATTTTAATGTCATTCTCGACATGGATTGACTCTACTCTTGGTATGCCTAAGTTGATTGTAGAAACAAGATAGTCCAATTCTTGTTTCCTAATAAGCCAACCATAGAATATTGGGGGTAATATCTCAATGACAGTGACAATGACAATGACAATGATAATGATAATAACATTGATAATGATAATGTCAATATTAATGTAATGTCTTCATTTATAAGTCATGGAAGGAAACTGATGAAATCATCAAGTCTTTTAGAGAATAAAAGCTCACCACTTTACTGTAAATGACCAACATATCGAGCGTATCCACCTAAGCACAAAAAAGTAGAATTACCTTTAGACATTCCATCACATTGGGATATAACATCTGGAGACGGTTAGTGGGTTGAGCACTAGCATGTAACTTACAGATAAAGGATAAAATAATGCAAAGTCAAATCCAATTCAAAATTATGCACACATCATCATATATAAGTATTATATAGGGATAGTGAACAAGGCTTAGCATGAAATAAAATATTATCCTGGACTATATAACTCAACCATCAATAATAGGCACCCACCGGCTATATGGGTTCAGCTCCCCTTGCTGAAAGGTCCCCAGTGCATATTAGCCGTACGAACCAGAGGATTAAGAAAGACCAGGGAATACTCCAACCCTACATTAATCCAATATACGAATATATACATATATATATATATAGTGTGTGTGTGTGAACCATGCACATGGTCATCAAGACCAAACCTCATACTGACAAATATGAGTTTCCAGTATAAGTAATCCAAGACCCACACCTTCATGGCTAAGCTACATAACCCTCATTAAGCCCAATTTAAAACAAGTTTCACATAACCCATTCATTAACCAAAGGATGAACCGTTAAGGTACACCATGGGTATTGTAATACCCTTAAATATCAAGTTTAACACTATTCCATAACAAGCACATTAACTTGGGAAAATTTCATGATCCTCTTTGTACATCAAATCAAATTGGAGGAATACCTCGACCTCCTTTAGTTTTATCAAGAACAAAACATTGCTATTAAGTCCTCAAAATCCATATTCATTAATTAGCCAATATGCAATGCAATAGTATAAGTAATTGAATTAAATCGTGACAAATAATATTTCAAAACTAATTTTACAAGTGGGTTGAGAGGACATAATTATCCAAGACCTATTTTAAGTCCAAATACATAAATTTAGGGATTATCTTGACCCACATTTCAATTCCCATACCAATGCACCCCATTAGCTTAAAACATCAATTTCAAGTATGAATAACTCTTAAAAACAATGGGAAAACCAATCAAAGGTCAACCATTCCAAAACCCTTAACCATATCAAAACCCACATGCAAATACATATAAGTAAATCTTTTAAGCATATGCTTTACATAAAATAAGATTTGGGGAAGAGTAACATGCATGAAAGTATTATAATTATGGAAAAAAATCCCCCTTGAGAGCCTTAATTAATCAACTTTTTTGAAACCCTAAGTATCTTGACCTTGAAGATTTGAGAGTATTGGAGAATTTATTTTGATTTATTTTAGAGCGATAATCGTACCTTACAGTTCTTTTAATTTGTGGATCACTATTGGGGAAAAGGGGAAATGTCTAAAGTGCCCATAATAAAAATACTAAAAAATTATCGCCAGTGACTACGAGTCACTGTACGACTCATAAGGACACATTATGACTCATCACTATGAGTCATAGTCAAGGCAGTAACTGAAGGACCCTTCTCTGGTGACCGAATGATTCATACCATATAACTAATCACGTGGTTGTATGACTCATAGGGTCTAAGTCATAGTCAAAACAGAATATTTTGGGCATCATATTGGTTTGGCTATGGACGGGACCATACGACTTATTTTGAGTATTTACAAAACACAGCCACTAGTCATAGTCATGGTAGTAACATCAGGATAGCATACTGGTCTGGCTACGATTGGTCCTTAAGACCCATAATAGTATGTTATTACTCATAAGTAGAGTCGTAGTCTGGACAGTGAGTTTAAAAACTCAAAACTTTTTTATGGAAAAAAATTTGAGGTGTTTCAGGGATGATATGCATACACTCTAACCTCCCCGACCCCACTTTATGGAAATACGTTAGGTATGTTTTTATTATTGTAGTACTTCTTTCTTCAAAATATACTTGACCTCAAGGATCAAAACTAGGAAATATAGATCTTAGAACAATAAGGTACTTCTAAGTTGCAATGTCAACTAACAATCCTAACTATTTGACCAAAACTTGACCCACATTCTTTTCCCTTTCTTAACCTTCCTTTAATAATAAATAGGTTTTAGGTCTGGAAAATAGGAAATTGGAACATAAAAATAGGAGGAGAAGTCATCTGGAAAGTATTTTCTATGACAATTTAATAATAAAGCATGTCACAATTCTCAGTAATCTCAAAATTCACCTTTGGATTAACTAACTTGATATTAAACTTGTGGGTAACAATAAAGAAATATTTAATATTGATATTATTTTGTTTCTTGGTCTCAACTTTGAGTTCTTCACACTCATCTAACTCCAGCTTTCCTAGCTTTCTTCTACCCCGATGAAGAAAATCTTATATTCTAGAGTGCTATATAATTCTTTCATGCTCATAACTTTTAAAATAAGATTTGACCTACTCCACCAATATCAAATCATTTTCTCGAGATCACCCTTGTTTTCAAGAGTGAATATTAACGATATATTTAATGATTGATGACTCATAAATGTGCATAGTCGTGACTGTTCAGTAGGTACATCTTATTGTCATAGATTCTCATCATTAACCATATTGATTTTTTTTTCCTAATCACTTCCAAGTTGCTAATGATAGGAAACCATCAATCCACACTTTTCTCTTTCCTTTGTAATTAGTATTTATCTTTACTTTTTCATTAGATTGAAAAATTTCTCAATCCCTTCACATGGACAGATTTTGCTCAAACTTTACATATTAGTCTTAAGGACAACCCATAAATTAAAAGAAGTTATGATATCAGAACGAGCTTTCTATGAGAGAACTTCAATCCAAGAAACACTTGAAGAAATATCACAAACTACTGTTAAATGCATTTTCACCCCTAGAAACTAATTTGATCATATTTGAGTTTAAAGAAATATTGTTGTCCTTTATTAACAACTAAATTATACAATTCCCATTGCTTGCACCAACTCTATTATGGTTCTTATTCACATAATTTGAAATCATATTCTCATATTCCAACATGAATATTATCAACATGTTTATAAGAATATCAATATTATTATAGTAAATCAGTATTAGGGATCCAAAATAATTGTACGGATTCATAATTATGAAATAACTTTTATTACTTGTATATAAATTGTTTTCTAGAATAGTCAGAAGTCTGAGTTAACATACACTTATATATATATGGGTGATGTACCTCATGATGAAAATATAATATGAAAGAATTCAAATAGAAATTTTTTATCCTTATAGCAGAACATGTTATCAGATCATATTTTATTAATAATCAAATTGTAATTAAAAGAAAAATTGAATCCTTTTTTTCTCTTCACAATAGGAGAGCAGGTAAATTCTACCATTCTCACCACCTCTATTCCACCATCTATCAAAGTCCATCCTGATCACTCAGATTTCTCTACAGTATTGTTATTGAAATGAATATTTCCATATGGTCACAACTAATGGATATATGTATTAGCGCATAAAATAAATTGAGTACTTGATATGAAAAGAGGTGAACAAATAATGAGTAATCCAAGTTATATTACGTAGAATACTAAAAACAACAAAGCTAAGGGTTGCTTGATTGATTCAATAAGACCTCCTCTTATGTAGTGATTTATCCAGCTGTCCATAACAAAAAGATGGGAGAGGCTGGCGCAAAAACCTTCTATGATATATCTAATAAAACTTGTTTGTTTGATTTAATATAAAGTCTTTCACCACCAAATAGAATGGTCGATCTTTGTATATTTTCTATGATGAATTAATTGAAATCTTTGAGGGAATCAACAATCAAATAATTGCACAAGAAGAAGAAGTAGTTGGAGTTATGAGTATGCATTCCATGATGGCTAGGCTGCAAGTTTATATATTCCTCAGTGGACTTAATGCAAAAATTGATCAAGTTCATGGAAAGATTTTGGAAATGATCTAAATCTAAATCTGCAAAGTACATATATATACATTAAGTGGGAATTTCATTAAAGAAAACCATGGGAAATTCTCGCTTTATTCCTAAAATCTTAGCCATGGCAGTTTATCATGATAAAAGGCACAGTAAGCCATCATCAAAAAAATCTAATGATTTCATTTCCTACCATTGTGGTGAGAAAGTAAATTTAGAACAACTTTGTTACGAGTTTATTGGATACTTTACTGATGGTATCCTCAAAGAAGTCTAGAAATAATATCAAGGCAATGAACCAATGACAACACAAGAACAACATAGATCTACCACCCAAGAATAAAAACTCAGTGTATGGCTAATGTTTCTCATCTAGGTATTTTTTGTAGAGTGGATGTATTTTATTTCACTACTAAGAATAGTGATTGGATTCTTGATACAAGGGCAGTTGATCAAATGACGAATAATGTAATCATATTATAGACTTTTAAATTATCATCTCAATCTGACATCTCTATTACAAAATATGATACTTCTCTTATTACAAGAGAGGAATCAATTATTCTTTCTAAAACATTCACACTTGATTGTGTCTTAGTGGTTCCCACACTTTTGTATAATCTTTTATCAATTGTCAAAATTACCTTATTGTTAAATTGAATTATAATTATTTTTCCTTTATTATATCTATTTTGGGATATTTTAACCTAGAAGACTCTTGGTTATGGGGTTAAACGATATGAGCTTTATTGTCTGGAGTTGACTGAATATGAAAAAACAATTTCATTACTCATTTTACGTAACTGGAGTTGTAAAGACTTGTTATAGTATTTGGATATGGCAGAAGCTGCTCGATCACATTTCCTTTGATTACCTTAAGAAACTTAGGCCAAATTTGTTTTCTGGTTCAGATATCTTAGAATTCAAATATGAGGTATGTTAATTGGACTAAAACTATCGTATTCCATTTTCACTCGGTTGAAACAAATGCTCCTAACCTTCTGTTATTATACACTCTAATATACCTTTTGTTGTTATATACATTGATATTTGGGAATGAGCAAAGGTTTATCCCTATCCAAGTTTCATTATTTATTAATTTTTATATAAATACAATAGGTTTACATGGGCAGCTTTGCTTCATAAAAGGAGTGATACACCCATAGCATTTATGGAGTTCTATAATATGGTCCATATCTAATATCAATAAAAAATTCAGATTTAGCAATCCAAAAGACATGAAATTTGTTGATGCTTAATTTTGTTAATATTTGAGACAACTGGGAATACGAAATCATACTTCTTATTTATATATTCCACAACAAAATGGGTTGACGGAAAGAAGGAATAGGTAAATTATAAAATCAAATCTATTGTGCATCTTACCAATTGGGGTTTTTCTTGAGTTGTCAAATTCCAAACTCCACATGATAAATTTAAATCTTTTTTTTCTCTTTTCTTAAGCAACACAGTAGAAACAATGGAAATTCTTAAAGTAAAATTACTTTTTAGAATTAGAGGACATCAAAGAAAAAAAATACAACTCAAGTCACTATTGATCAACCTACTATAGGTGTTCTAAGTTTTTGAAATCTAATTTTGCCAAATTTATATATGGATAATAATGATGAAAATCAATTAAAAGAGCTTGCGTTAACACCATTAACCAAAGAGTCTCCTTCTTAGAATGATCAAGCTAGTGTTTCAACCTAAGTAACAAACGGTTCCCTGTCAAATTATCCATTACCCTCACAATTACCACCAAGATCAAATAGGGGTGTCCCATAGAAATAATATGAACTTGATGCTACAGTAAATATTATCCTATCAATATTACATATCTACTCATAGAATTTAAGATTTGTATTTCCTAAATGTTGATCAATTGTCCAAAGTGTCTATTCCTTATTCACTCACTTTTGTCAAGATTTAAAACATTCACTCCAAGAGGAAAAAACCTTAGCTTCAAGAATCAAGGTCAATCATCTAAAAATTCCCCAAGAAACTTCAAGAACTCTTTTTCTCAGGTATGTTAGGTGTTCATCTATGGGTTTCTTTCAACCATAGAGTCCACGAATTCATTTTTAAAACTAAAATATGGTTGAATTATGAACTTCTATGTTTTAATCAGATTGAATTCATGTTTATAATGTTAGTTGGGTTTCAATCCATGATTTAATCATAAGTTTGATGAAAATTGAATAGCATATGTGATGAATACATGCTTATTTTAATAAACCCTTGAATTTACAAAGTGATTGATGTATCTATGATGTTAATTGGGTTTAATCCATAATTATTACAAGATTCACAAAATTAGATTAGTATTTTATGGGGAATTATATAAATTACATGCTAAACCCATGAAATTGTAAGTTTGGGCATTGTAATTTCCATGTTTATATGTTATCCATGATTATGTGCATGAAATTATGTTCCCCAAGTGTTTGATAGAATGCCCATGTGAATAAAGGGATGAAATCATGACGTGTTAGTATATGTGCAAGCTTATGCCCTAGAATTATTTTATAAAATGTCTCTATGGATGAAATATGAACATGTCTACATTGTAATGCTTTGCAAGATCATGTGATTCTTTACTTTTTATTCTATCGAGTCCTGAGGGTATTTAATACCCGAAAATCTAGCTGTTTACCTAGAGCCAATGTCAGTTAAAGAATAGTATCAGTAATGTCATGATTAGTAGAATTCAGTCAGCTACAAAACTCAGTTGGACTCAGTCAGTTACCGAACTTAGGAAAACTAAAAAAACCCAGTATAATTCCAGTCATGTTTTGTATACCCAGTTTAATGTCTTTCTGTTGGGAGTGGGATTTAGCACCAAACGAGTGCATAGTGATGACTGTACTGTCAGAGAGGCAGAGTCGTTAGAAGCAGTCCCTGTACTCTAGAACTACGTAGCTAATACAGAATGAGGATTTACCCATTAGACTGGGCTTGACAACCTCCTAGGGGTCATCCATTATATTAGGCTTGGTTCTGCCCAGGTATGACCCGTTAGTTAGGTTTACCATCCTGGTTTCCCAGTATTAGTACCCATGGCATGATATTAGCACCCTTCTAATTGGGGTCACAGGTTGGACCCTATCAGCTCAAATTTGGGGCATGTTAGTTAGATGATTACCTCCCATAATTTTATTTATAGTCTTAAATATTAAACTCAATTTAATTTTACAGAATCAGGAGTATCAACATAATCAATAAGTATCAGTATATCAGTTATCAGTAACTTTTGTTATCAGTTGGTCAGTTATCCAAACTTAGTATTTAGCTTTAGAAAAGATCAATTGCAGTATATGTATATGCATAGTATTGCATACTCAGTGATTTCAGTAGTATCAGTTTTCCACATACTCTTATATTTAGTTACCTCATTCAGTCAATTACTGTTCATGTATATGAACCCTTTCATTCAACCTTACCTCATCTAGCATACCAGTACATTTCATGTACTGACATATACTATTTATTTATGATTCGATGTCTCATATTATAGGTTTGGATTCTCAGGTTCCCAATCGCACTTAGATAGACCCAGTCAATAGTTACAGATTTAGTAGTGAGTCCTCATCTATTGAGGATATGCTTTTATTTTAGTATTCACTAGATTTAGCACTTTAATAGTTAAAGTTAGTTGGGGGATTTTCCCATCAACTCCACTTTCAGACAGTTCAGTTAGAGGCTTTTCAGACTAAACTAGTTTAAATAGTATTTTAGAGATATTTTATCATATATTGTTATATATTAGTATCTTATATTTTGAACCTTTTGGCATTTTAGCCTATTTTCCATATTTAGTACAGTATATTATTCACTGATCACAGCAGATATCAAATATGGATTAGCTTATGGTCCTTCGAGGTCATAAGCACCGTGTAGCATCAGGGGTACAAATTCGGACCTTTACAAATGTGGTATTAGAACCTAAGGTTCAACAGAGTCCTAGGGAGTCTAAAATCTGCATCAAGTAGAGTCTTGTGCATGGGTGTGTAGCGTGCCACACTTATGAATAGGAGGTTATGAGATGTTTTAGGAAACGTTTCCCTTTTTTCAGTGTTCATGTTGTGTGAGTGACCATAAGCTCAAGTTAAAATCTCATTCTAATCCTTTTCTTCCTTACAATTATAGAACATTTCTCCCAAAAAGACTAACGAAAGAAGAACTAGAAATTAGTCATTACCTCAACCCATTCAGGTAGATCCCCTGGATGAGCATGTCTCTCATGCCAAATTTAGAACTATTTTCACTACCTTAGCTCATTTAGTAGTTTCTTAGAATAATTTGTAGTTTATTTTCCTTTCTAGGCTTGGGTTTTATACACAGCATAGCAAAAGAGAGAAGCGTAGAAAGAAAGATAGAAAGAATAAGAGAGTCAGAACAAGTAGTTTTAAACCAAGATCAGGGGTTAGTAACCATTTTTGATCTATTCATAGATTTTACACCCTAGTTCTTCCTTCAGTCAGAGTACCAGTGCCTAAGTCTAAGAATAATAGTTGAGCTGGAGCACCAGGCTCTAGGTTATAGGGTAGTGAAGGGTGTTAGTACTAATCCGCTTTTTGAAGAATATGGTAAGACCCATTAGAGAGTGTGTAGAGATGTCAGTGATGTTTGTTCCATGTGTGGAAAGCCAGGCCATAGAGTCAGAGATTGTCCTCAATCGGGTTCACAAGGTTATTACAGCCGTCCTTCAGCTCAGTTTGGTCACCCGAATTAGCATGATTCTACTTCCAGTGCCACCAGTGGCCAACACCAAAATAGGCTTTATGTACTTTAGTCCATACAAGATTAGGGAAGTTCTCCTGATGTGGTCACTGGTAAGTTACAGATCTTCAATTTACATATTCATGCCTCATTATATCCAAGATCTTCTTTGTCTTTTGTAACTCCTTGCATAGCAGTCAACTTTATGTCAGACAAGAAATCTTAATAGAACCTTTCATAGTGCTTACCTCAGTAGGTAAATCTATTCCAGCTAGAAGAATATACAGAAATTTCTTGGTTACAGTATTTTAGAAAATCTTTTCAGTTAATTTCAGTAATAGAGTCATTCCATTTTAGTTTCCTAATGGACTAATCATTGAATGAAGGGGTAGTACCTCAGTTTCAGTTGATTTAAGTTTTAATCTCTAGATTGAACTAGTAGAAAGAGAAGTTAAGAATTGTAAGTTAGTCAGTGTTGAGGTTACTATATGATAATTTTAGGGGCAATAGAAAGCTAAGAATCATGTATCAAAAGGAAGTACTAGCAGTGGACCTTATATTATCAGGAGTAGTCCTTCAGAATGAGTTTAGTGTTTATGAGCATTGTTATATCTCAAACTCTATATTAAAGTGGTCTCTGCTTGATTTAGAGTTTATTAAAGGGTTCACAGACTTAGAATAATGACTTTAAGGTAAGGGGGAGATGGTAGAACAAGTAACAAAGTCAGACTATTAGGTTTTAGTAGTAATGTCAATATTTGTAGAAAAGTAGTGGGAGAGGTGGATGCCCAACCCGTCCTTACCTCAGTGCAAAGTTTTAGTATTAATTTTTTAGTATTAATTAGTCCGTAAAGCTAGGAATTTAGTTTAGCAGCCAAGAGGATAAGTTCATATCGTTTCCCATCTTTTCTCCCAATCATACCATCCAAAGTTTTGTGAGTATCACTATTCCAAGATAGAGCATCCTATTAGTTATGAGTTCAACCTAGTTCATGTATCATGCCTCAGTTTCAGATCTCAAATATTCCATCATGATTTAGTAAAGTCAGTAGAAACTTATAGAAAAAGTTTCAAGAAATGTTCCAGTTGAGTATAATTTTTTAGTATTAATTAGTCCGTAAAGCCAGGAATTTAGTTTAGCAGCCAGGAGGATAAGTTCATATCGTTTCCCATATTTTTGCCCAATCATACCATCCAAAGTTTTGTGAGTATCACTATTCCAAGATAGAGCATCCTATTAGTTATGAGTTCAACCCAGTTCATGTATCATGCCTTAGTTTCATATCTCAGATATTCCATCATGATTTAGTTCGTAGGTTCCCCGTTCATCATCTCAGTTTTTTTTTAGTATCTCAGCCAAGTCAGCATTATTTGAGGCACGTAATGTCCTAAAGAGAAGATGCACTATGACCCCCAAGCTTTTATGTCCTAAACCTTTCAGTTTCTCTTTACGTAATGAGTCCAGTTTGGAGTAATGGGTACTCATAAGTTAACCCTCTCATTCTAATCTTAACCGAATGACCATTCCCAAGTCATGGCATATATTCAAGGGTCCATTTCCTTCATGATAGTCAGTCCATATATCATGTTTTAGAGTCTGTCATGTTCTCATGTTCCCATTCATACGTTCAGTAAATGATCTTAGGTTCATTAATATTCTCAGTTTGAGGTAACAGTCTTCCTTAGCTCTACTTTATTCCATGTTTAGTTATAGTTTTAAACTTGGTATCCCTTACCTTTGTATAACCAGTCATGCTTTCATGAATCAGTTTAGTTATGTATTCCATGCATCAGATATGTATATTCAGTATGAAAATTCAGCTTGTTAGTATTTCAGTCATGTATTCCATGCATCAGATATGTATGTTCAGCGTGTAAACTAAGTATATCAGTGTTTCTCAGCTTAATTAGTCTCATTCGAGGACGAATCTTCCCAAGGGGGGAGATATTGTAAAATCTCATATTTTTCTAGCCAAGATTAACTCTTAGTACATAAGTGATCCAGTATAAATTTTTTTAATTACTCTGTATTTTCAGTTTAGAGTCTTCTATTGCGTAGGAAATTAAATTAGCTTTCCAGCGATATAAAATTTTCCTAAATCCAATAACTAGGAAAGAAGTTATGGCTATTTTAAGTTTCAATCATTAAGCACTGTTATTCAGGACAGTAGCACGTTATGAGTATGTGTAAATGGCAATTTTCATTTTACAGCGAGCCAATGGGATACCACCACATCGTGTCACCTGCCAATTTCCCAATTGATATTTTTCCAGTATTTTTTGCGATAATGGTGTGTCGCGCCAAGGACCTCACCTTGATGGCACCGCATCATGTCATTAGCCTAGTTCCCAGTTGTCCATTTTCCAGTGAGGCGGCGTGATTGTACCGCATCGCATCGAGGTGAAAAATTGGGATTCCCCTCTTCCGTTATTTAATGTTAGGGGCTGTTTGGTAATTATCAAAACCCCTAATCATCCAAAACACGAGATTTATACCAAAAATAACCTAATACCTCATTATTCACACACTTTTCTCAAGATTTAAAACATTCTCTCTCAAGAGGCAAAAACCCTAGCTTCAAGAATCAAGGTCAATCCTCAAGAAATCCTCGAAGAACCTTCTAGAACTCTTCTTCTCAGGTATGTTAGGTGTTCATCTATTGGTTCCTTTCACAAATAGATTCCACAAATCCATTTTTAAAACTATGATATTATTTAATTTTGAACTTCCATGTTTGAATTAGATTGAATTCATGTTCATGATATTAGTTGGGTTTCAATCCATGATTTAATTATATGTTTGATGAAAATTGAATAACATGTGTGATGAATATATGATTATCTTGACAAACCCTTGAATTTACAAAGTGATTAATGTTTCTATAATGTTAATTGGGTTTAATCTATGATTATTTTAAGATTCACGAAATCAGATTAGTATTTTATGGGGAATTATATGAATTTCATGCTAAACCCATGAAACTGTAAGTTTGGATATTGTAGTTGCCATGTTTATATGTTATCCATGATTATGTGCATGAAATTGTGTTCCCCAAGTGTTTGATAGAATCTCCATGTGAATAAAGGGATGAAATCATAACGTGTAAGTATATGTGCAAACTTATGCCCTATAAGTGTTTGACAAAATGTCTCTATAGATGAAATACGAACATATGTATATTTTTTTGCTTTGCAATATCATGTGATGCTTTAATTTTCAAGCTATCAAGTCCTGGGGATGTTTAATACCCGACAAGTTTACCTAGAGCCAATGTCAGTTATAGAATAGTATCATTTATGTAACGATTAGTAGAATTCAGTCAGCTATAGAACTCAGTAGAACTTAGTCAGTTATAGAACTTAGGATAACTCAAAAAACTCAGTATCAATCCAGTCCCATTCCATATACTCAGCTCAGTGTCTTTTCATTGGGAGTAGTATTTAGCACCGAGCGAATGCAAGGATGATGAATTCCCCATTAGAGAAGTAGAGTCATTAGTGGCAGTCCTTGTACTCCAGAACTGCATATCCAACACTGGATGAAGAGTCACCCATCAGACTAGGATTTACTATCTCCCAGGGGTTACCAATTAGATTAGCATTAGCTCTGCCCAGGTGTCACCCATCAGTTAGGTTTAGTATCCTGGTTTTCCATTGTTAGTACCCATGCCATCATATTAGCACCCTTCCAACAAGGTCCACAGGTTGGAACCCTATCATCTCATATTTGGGGCATGACGGTTTGATGATTACCTTTCATAGTTTCAATTTCATTCTTCAGTTTAGAACTCATTTCAGTTTTATAGAATCAGGACTGTTAGACACAGTCAATCAGTATCAGTACATCAGTTTTTAGTAACTTTAGATATCAGTTACTCAGTTATCAGAACTCAGTACTTAGCTTTACAAAAGCTCAGTTATAATATATGAATATGCACAATATTTCATACTCAGTAATTTTAGTAGTATCAGTTATCTACATACTCCTATATTCAGTTATTGTTCATGTATATGAACCTTTGCATTCAGCCATACCTCAATAAGCATACCAGTACATTTCACATACTGATGAATATTCTTTCTTTATGCTATGATATCTCATATAATAGGCTTGGAAGCTCAGGTTCCCAACCAAATTTAGACAGATCCAGTCGACAGTTGCAGATTTAGTAATGAGTCCTCATCTATCAAGGATATACTTTTATTTCAGTATTTAGTAGCTTCAGGATTTTAGTATTTGGAGTTAGTTGAGGGCTTGTCCCATCAACTCCACCTTCAGATAGTTCAGTTAGAGGTTTCTTAGACTAGACTAGTTCAGACAGTATTGTAGATTCAGATGTTTTATCAAATATTGTTATTTATCAATATTTTAGATTTTGAGCCTTATGGCATTTCAGCCTATTTTCCACATTTAGTATAGTATATTATTCACTGCTCACAGCAAATATCAGGCATGGATTAGCTTGTGTTCTTTTGGGGTCGTAAGCACCGTGTAGCATTAGGGGTATAGACTTGGGGAGCTACAGGTGCTAAAGTAATAGAGAGAGATTGTAAAAATATTTGGCCACTATGTTTGAAATGAATGACCTTGGACAACTATTATATTTTCTGGGTATTGAGTATCACGATCTAATCTAGGAGTTTCTCTTTACCAACAAAAGTATGTGTTGGGTTAGTTGATAAAAACATGGATGTTAACATGTAAACTAGTTAAAACAGCAACAACGCTAAATCTTTTACTTAAAAATTTTCCTTGAAGAAATTATGCAGACAAAGGTGGTTGTCAATGGATAGTGGGAAAGTTGATCTATCTAACACGCATCAAGCTAGATATTACATATGTTGTGAATATCGTAAGCCAATTCATGCATGCTCCAAATGAGGAACATATGAGAGCACGTTATAGAATCTTGATACATCTGAAAGGTGCACCTAGAAAAGGGTTATTATACTCAAAGAATAAAGCCTCTACCATTGAAGGTTACGCCAATGTTGACTGGGAAGGAGATTATCCAATAAGAAAATCTATGTCCGGATATTTTATGTTTGTAAAAGGAAATCTTATGAAACACCTAAACTTTAAACCATTATAAATTTCTACATTTTATGTCACTAGGTAGGTATGTCTAGGGGCATGAGTTGTACCCTTTGGTGTATCCTTGGCTCCCTACCCCATGTACCCTAGGCAGTGTGGTTAGGGCCAGTCACTACCCTAGGTATGAGTGAGCCTTTAATAAATCATAGCTTCAGGTATGAGTTGTACAAAGATGAATTTTATTGAGTGATGCCTCGATTAAAAGTGGACTATTTTTAGTACGGTTGATGTGTACGAGTTAGTTCATGAGTTGTAACCTTTGGATATAACTTAAAGGTATGTATTCATACCATAAACAGAGTAGGTAACCTAGTAGAATTCTATGGTATGAGTTAAGGTACCACTCGTACCCTAGGGTACAGTTCTTTAAGTGAGTCGCACCCATGTAGAGGCTCATTTTCCATCTTTTAACTAAGGGCCTTGTGGTCATTACCTACACCCAAAACCCTAAATCCCCTCACTATATAAGTTATTTTAGCCACCTAAATATCTATCGTGATTGATCAAGCACCCAAAATACTCTCTCAAATTCATTTGTGAAGAATTGGAGCCTATGGTTTCAAGGGAGATCTTCAAGAGGCAAAGTAAAGGAAATACTCTTGGTAAATCAAGTTGTCTAGGAAATTTAAATCTTGAAATTGATAAATAAATCTAAACCCATATATTTTACACTTGAATTAGTAAGTGTAAATGGTGATTCTAAAATCAAATGGAAAGGGTTTTGTTGCCTAATGATGAATAATGTTGACTTTTTCTTAGACTTATGTTTATACATGTTATTGATGATGATTTGCACATGTGGTAAATTATTTTATGTGGCATAATATGTGAGTCTTGATCAACTATAATATTGATGATTTCTACCATAAAAATGGCCTTGGTAAGGGCATGCACACAAGGTGTTTATGAAAATGTCTAAGTGAATTGTCTAGTCTTATGTTAGTGATGTTTTGAACAAAGACAATGGTCCAATAAGTATGAATAGTTGTTAAATGATATTGTAAATTTATTATGATCTATGTATAGGGAAATTTATGACCTTATTGATTGATGATTAATGAGGGGTTAAAGTCTATAATCATGAATATGCACTTGAATTGTGTGTTGAACTAAAGTGTGGTGAGAATGTGGTATAAGTTTGTAAATGATATGTGTATGTTTTGTGAAGGTCTTCATGACTCTAATTTTTATTGTATGATAAATTAAGACATTTTCCTATTGAAATGGTTAAGCAATAAAGGCTCTCATGAGGACCATGTGGTCATATTAAGTTTTGGATTGACTAAATGGGTGTAAGTCCTTGAGTGTGAATTCAATAAATACTGATGTATGGAGAAAGTGTTAGAGTCCCAATATTGACCACTTATAGTTGTGATGGCTTGAGGTTTAAGTCCCTTGCCTAATAAAAGGTCTTGAGGTTAAAGATCCTTGCCTAAAGAAATAAATTTTGGTTAAAGTCCCTTCCACAATGAGATCTCTTGAGGTTGATGTGCCTCGCCAAATTAAATGACTTGGGTTAGAGTCCTCAATCTAATATGACATGAGGTTAGAGTCCCTTTGCTAATGTCTAGGCATGTGTTAGAGTCCCTTGCCTAAACAAATATGAATGTGTGGTTAGAGTTCTTTGCTTAATGAATGTATACATAGTTGAAGTCCTTTGTTTAAGTGATATGTGAATGTGGTTGAAGTTTCATAACTAATAAGAATTATGGAATCTAAGTGTAGAAGGTCGGAGTCCTCCACTTTATGTATCATGATTTAGTGTTTTGACAATGTTGTTAAGGCTTTTTTTTGTAATACCCCATATTTTCCTAGTTCAGTTTAGCTCATAGTGTGTGCATAAGAGGCCTAGGACCTAAAAATTTAGATAAGTTTTAGGGACTTATCTTTATTTTTTGCCCCATAAATTCAATGATTTTTAAAGTGATTTTCCCAACCCCAACACGTAAGTTTTTGAGTTCTTTCATATTCATGGGTGTAAGGAGCATATCTCGGGTAAGTTTTGAATTTCTTGAATGAGGATTGAGGCACGTTTGGATTTTGTTTCCAGCAGATCAACACGATTACATTGTGTCGCAGTGGGAATATTGATGAAGGGTTCACTGTATCAAGGAAAGCCTTTAGTCAGCGTTCTAGTTGCTAATTTAAATCCAGAGGGGTATTCTTATATTTTCCCAGCAGCTCAATTCATAAAAACACAAAATTAAACTGCCGTTAGGGCATTATATTCCCAAATTTCATAATTTCTCTCTCAAATAAACCCTAATCTCTCTCTAAATTCATTAGGTTAAATCATCTTCCTTTTAAGAAAACCAAGAACTCAAGTGTTTCAATTCAAGAAATCTTTAAAGAAAGTTGTTCTCTTTTAAGATTTAAGCATTAAAGGTATGTGTGATATTCATCCATGGTCCCTTTTCACCCATGGAGCCCAAGAATCCGTTTTCAAGCTTAAAGTTATGATTTTTACATGTCGTTATGAATTGTATACATGAATCTATTACGAACTTTAAATTCAAATCATGTTTACTATGTATTTTTGTTGGAATTTTACTGTGACACATTTGAATGGTATTTTTGAATGTTTCATCCTTAAACTATGATTTTAGTATTGAAATTGTGTTAGTAGCACATGTTTTAACCATTCATATGCTCAAGTCTATGAATTCCAAGTGTTTGACAAAATGCCAAAGAGAATGATTTTGAAGTTTTTATTCTTATTTTCATTTAGTGCTGGGGGTTTTAAACACCCAAAACTTAGTTTTTTACCTAGATTTTAGAATCAACAGAATGGTATCAGATAAACCATGAGCCTTGTTATTTAGTTGGTATCATTGCTCTGTTGTTGGCTCAGATAATCTCAACTTAGTTCAGTAATCAGTGTCTTTTAGTTGGGAATAAAATTTAGCACAGAGTAAATGTAGGACGATGGCTTCCCTATCAGTTACGCGAATTTATTAGTAGCAGTCCCTATATTATAGAACCACGTAGCCAGTATGGGTTATGAGGAGTCACCCAATAATTTAGGTTTGACTTCCTCCCAGAGGTCACTCGTCAGTTTAGGCTTGACTCTGCCCAGGGATCACCCATTAGTTTAGGCTTGATGCCCTTGTTCTTCAGTAGATTACTGTATCCACAGAACCATTGTTAGTACCCATGGCATAGTGCTGACACCCTCCTAACTGGGGTCACAAGTTGGACCCTAATTAACTTAGAAATGTCATGTCGGTTAAATGATACCTTAGTCTCAGTTTAGTACTCAGTATAGAATTTAGTTCAGACTGCATGACCTAGTCATACAAATTACTAGTTACTCAGTTATCAGATTTCAGTATTTTAGTCTTATAGATTATTTCAATAACATTATATGCCTGGTCTTGCCCTTGCGGTATATTAGTTTTCATGCATGCTTATATAGTTATCTCATGATATTCAACTAGTTATTACTTTATGTTTAGTTAACCTATACATTACATCCTAACTTATCTCATATACCAAAACACTCAAAGTAATGATTGCATACTTATTTATTGCACTATGATAACTTATATCATAGGTTAGGATGCTCAGTTTCTCGACTGAGCCTAGACAGGATCAATTAGCCAGCATCAGTAACAGTGGTGAGTGCTCATACTTTGATGGTGAGTTTATCTTTATTTAGTTAAGTTAGTAGTTCAGCTATTTGGTCAGTCAAAGTTTGCTAGTGATTTGTCCTATTACCTCCCCAGTCGTTAGTCTTAGAGGCTTTTCAAACATTTTAAATAGTCTGTTAGTTTAGCTATTTTATCAGTCATGTTGCACTATTTTTTTAGATGTTTTCTTAGCCTTGTGACTTTTGTTATAATTTTTAATACTTAAAATCTTATGGAATTTTCGTGTAATTTCCACAAAAATCTTTATCATCATTATATTATTTAGTGCTCAAAGGAGGTACTAGCTCATGGGTTAGCTTGTGGTCACTTGTGACTATAAGAACCATTGTCATGACAAGGGGGTAGCCTTGGGTCATGAAAAACATAGTATCAGAGCCTAAGGTTTTACAATGTCTTTGGGTGTCTGAAAGCCGTGTTGAGTAGAGTCTTGTGTATGGGTGTGAAGCGCGCCACACTTATGAACAGGAGGCTACAAGATGTTTTACAAAAAGTTTCCCTTCTTTTAGTATTCATGTCATGCAAATAAGCATGATCTCTATTTGAACTCTTTTTCTAATTCACTGTTCCGTTCATTTATAGAAAATGCCTCCCAGAAAGACTAACGAAAAAAGAAATGGAAATCAGCTCGCACCTCCGCCTATTCTGGAAGATCCCTTTAATGAGCATGTCTCTCATTCCGAGTTCATAGATGCATTCACTCCTTTATCCCACTAAGTAGTAGCTCAGAACAATTAGCAGGCTACTATTCTAGCCGATCCAGTGGCTAATATAGCTGCAGCTAGGATTCAGGACTTTACCTGCATAGATCCTCCTTAGTTTTTTGGATCTAAGTTTGATAAGGATCCACAAGAGTTTCTTGACATGGTTTTGGAGGTGATTGATATTATGAGTATTATGTCTAGTGAAAGTGTAGAGTTGTTTGCTTACCAGTTGAAGGATATAGCTCACACCTAGTTTAAGCAATGGAAGGAGGATAGAGGCATAGATATAGGCCCTATTGGGTGGGAGGAGTTTGCTATAGCCTTTTTAGATACACTGTTTTCCTTACAGTTGAGGGAATCTAAGGTGCTTGAGTTTATTAATTTGAAGAAGGACAATATGAGTGAGACAGAGTATTTTCTTATGCTTACTCAACTGGCAAGGTATGCTTCTCATGTGGTGTCTGATAAACAATCTAGAATGTGTAATTTTATGTATGGCGTATCTGATAGTGTGGTCAAGGAGTGTAGGACTACATTGTTGATTAAGAAGAAAGATATATCTAGGCTTATGGTCCATGCTCAATAGATTGAGGAGCAGAAGTTTAAGGAGAAAGGGAGGTAGAATAAAAGACCCGAAATAGGTAGCTTCAGTTTTGCTCAACCAAAGTCAGAGGGCGGTAATCATTCTCAATTTCAAAAGAAGTTTTTAGGCCCAGCTCCATCTTCAGCTAGTTCTCTAGTATAAAAGTTTAGGAATGACAACTAGTATAGGGAACCAGGCTCTAATCCCTAGGGTAGTGTAAATAGTGGACTCACTAATCATCTTTGCCAGAAATATGGTAGGAATCATCAAGGTATGACTAGAGCTAGAATTGATATATGCTTTAGATTTGGTAAGCAAGGGCAAAGGTTCAATGAATGTCTATTAGTTGCTCAGAGGGGAAGAGATTCACACCAACAGAGTTTGTCCAACCAGTCATCAGCTCCAGCAGGTCGCCAGACTTAGTAAGGCACTACTTCCAATGCCACCAGTGGATATCATCAAAATAGGCATATTGCACTTCAGTTCTGAAAGGATTAGTAATATTCTCTTGATGTAGTTACTCATACATTATAGGTCTTTCACCTTTATATTTATGCTTTGTTAGTCCCCAGAGCTTCGCATTCTTTTGTAACCTCCTATAAAGCTATTGATTTCTATGTCAGACCCGAGTTTTTAGCAGAAACCTTCTCAGATACCCAACCTATCTCCATTCCACTATAGTGAATGGATCCATTAGAGCTTATAGAGTTGAAATATCTCTTCATTAAAGAATTCATTAGGCTTAGTGTTTCCCCGTGGGGAGCTTCATTCCTTTTCGTTATAAAGAAAGATAGTTCGCTCAAAATATGCATTGATTACTGTTAGTTAAACTAAGTCACAGTCAAGAATAAGTATCCATTTCCCAGAATTAATGACTTATTTAACTAACTTTAGGGAGCCAGTTATTTCTCTAGGATAGACCTCAGGTCCAGCTATCATCAACTCAGAGTCAGAGAATGTGACATCCCAAAAACAACTTTTAAAACCCAGTATGGTCATTTTAAATTATCAGTTATGTCTTTTGGACTAATTAATTCCCCAACAACTTTCATGGACTGGATGAACCGAGTGTTCAAGTAGTTCTTGGAAACGTTCCTCATAGTCTTCATTGATGATATTCTTGTCTACTCACATAATAAAAATAATCATGCAGACCATCTCATAATTGAATTGTAGACTCTTAAAGTTCATCATTTATTTGCCAAATTAAGTCAGTGAAAATTTTAGCTAAGATCAGTAGCTTTCCTTGGCCATATTATTTATGGTTATGACATTAGAGTTGACCCTCAAATGATCAAAATAGTGAGAAACTAGACTAGGCCCATTTGTCCAACAAATATTAGGAGTTTTTTTGGGTTTGGCTGGCTATTATAGGAAGTTTGTTGAAGTGCTTTAGTCTATTTCATCCTCCATGCTCGATTTACTCAAAATAAAGTTAAGTTTATATGGTCATATTCTAGTGAGAATAGTTTTCAGGAGTTGAAGACTCGACTCTCCTCAGCCTCAGTTTTGAGCCTACTAGATAGTTCATATGGTTTTGTTATTTTTTGTGATTCTTCTAGAGTTGGTTTGGGTTGTATTTTGATGTAGAGAGGTAAGGTCATAGCCCATGCCTCTAGACAGCTTTAACCCTATGAAAAGAATTACCCTACCCATGATCTTGAGCTAGCAACTATTATGTTTCCCTTAAAATTTTGGAGGCACTACTTGTTTGGGGTTCATGTTGATGTGTTCATTGATTAAAAAAGTTTACAATATTTATTTTTGTAGAAAGATTTAAATATTCATCATAGAAGGTGGTTGAAGTTGTTATGAGAGTGTTGTATTATCCGGGCAAGGCCAATGTAGTTGCAGACGCCTTTAGTAGGTTATCTATTTGTAGTGTTACCCATATTGAGAATGATAAGAAAAAGTTAGTTTAGGAGGTTCACCAGTTGGATAGATTTGACATTTGTTTGGTCGATTCAGCTAAGAGCAGTGTATGGATTTAGAATAGCTCAAAATCTTTGTTGGTTGTTGAAGTATAGGAGAAGCAGGATAGGGATTCCAGTTAAGTTAAGTTAAAGGAGTCTATTAGAGACCAGAAAGTAGAGGTTTTCTCCCAAAGAGGAGATGACATATTGCGATGTCAGGGTAGGCTGTGTGTGTCGTATGTTGATGGTTTGAGATAATAGATATTTGCAGAATCACATGGTGACGTTATTCTATTAAGCCAGGAGCCACTAAGATGTACTATGATTTTTTGGAAAGCTATTGGTGAAGTGTTATGAAGAGAGATATTTTAGAGTTTGTAGCTAAGTGTCCTAATTGTCATCAAGTTAAGGTTAAGAACCAGAGGCCTAGTGGCATGATGCAGGATTTTAGCATTCCCACTTAGAAGTTAGAAGAGGTTAACATGGACTTTATGAAAGGGTTTCCCCGTATGCATCGTCAGAATGCTTTGATATGGGTTATTGTCAATAAAATGACCAAATTATCTTATTTCTTGACAGTTCATACTTCTTATTTTGCAGAGGATTGTGCCAAGATCTATATTAAAGAGCTAGTTAGGTTTCATGGTGTCATGTTGTATATTATTTCAGATAAAGGTATTTATCTTACCTCTCACTTTTAGAAAGCTTTTAAGAAGGGTCTAGGTACCCAAGTTTATCTCAGTACCACTTTTCATCCCTAGATAGATGGTCAGATAGAGAGGACCATTCAGACCTTAGAGGATATTTTGAGGGCATGTGTTATTAATTCAACGATGGTTGGGATGATCACCTACCTTTGATCGAGTTTGCCTACAATAATAGGTATCATTCTAGTATTCAGATGGCTCTGTTTGAGGCTCTTTATGGATGGAGGTATAGATATCTTATTGATTGGTTTGAGATAAGTGAGACCGCATTGATAAGGCTAGATTCAGTATTTGATACGATGGAGAAGATTCATTTAATCAGTGAGAGGTTTAAGATAGCCCAAAGATATCAAAAATCCTTTGCAGATATGAATAAGAGAGATATCAAATTTGCCGTTGGAGATTTAGTCTATTTGAAAATCTCTCCTATAAAGGGAGTGAAGAGATTTTGCAAGAAAGGGAAGTTTAGTCCCCAATTTGTTGGCCTTAATGATCTTGAGTTGTTTCAAAATGGTAGCTTACAAGCTTAAGTTACCTGCAGATTCGGCATCAGTGCATCCAATGTTCCATATGTCCTTGTTAAAGAAGTGTATTGGTGACCCATCTGTGGTTATTCCTTTAGAAAGTACAAACGTTTAGGATAGCCTTTCTTATGTAGAAATTTCTGTTGAAATTTTGGATCATTAGATTTGTAGACTAAGGAACAAAGAAGTTCCCTTGGTCAAAGTTCTTTGGAGAAATTAGTCCATAGAGAGAGCTACTTCGGAATCAGAAGCAGATATAAAAACCAAGTACACTCACCTTTTCTCTCCAAACTTAGACTCCGCTTAAGGTAATAGTTTTTCCTTGGGTTATACCTTTTTCCATTCTCAATTTTAGCCATATAATCATGTTCATGACATTGCATGCATTCACCAATCAGTTTAGTCATGTATTATGCTTCAGCTCAGTTATGTAATCATGTTTCCAGTTATGTATGTTGAGTATATAATCTCAGTTCCTCAGTATTCATTGCTTAATCAATCTCATTTGATGACGACTATCCCTAAGGGAGAGATATTGTAATACCTTATATTTTCCTAGTTCAGTTCAACTCATATTACGTGTATAAGACGCTTAGGACCTAAAAATTTAGTTAAATGTTGGGGACTTAGCCTTATTTTGGCCCTTTAACTTTGATGAATTTTAAAGTGACCTTCCCGACCCTGGTTTGTAAGTTCTTGAGTTCATTCATGTTCAAGGGTGTAAGGAGCATGTCTTGGGTAAGTTTTGGATTTTTTAGAAGAGAATTGAGGCATATTTAGATTTTGTTTCTAGCAGCCCAATGCGGTTACATGGCATCGCAGTGGGAATAGAAATGAATGGTTCATTGCATTGCTACAAGGCTTTAATCAGCATTCCAGTTACAAATTTAAATCCTAGAGAGGTAGTTTTGCCTTTTCCCAGCACCCTAATTCATAAAAACACGGGATTAAACTACTGTTAGAGCATTATATTCCCAAATTTGACAATATTTCTCTCAAATAAACCCTAAACTTTCTCTAAATTCATCACATTAAATCATCTTCCCTTCGAGAAAACCAAGAACTCAAGTGTTTCAATTCTAGAATGCTTTCAAGAAAGTTATTCTCTTTCAAGATTTAAGTATTAAAGGTATATGTTATGCCCATCCATGGGCCCTATTAACCAATGGAGTCCAAGAATCAGTTTTCAAGTTTATAGTTATCATTTTTACGTGTTGTTATGAATTATATACATGAAGCTATTACAAACTTTGATTTCAAATCATAATTACTATGTTTTTTCATTGGAATTTGTCTATGACACATCTTAATGGTGATTTTCTCATGTTGCATCCTTAAACCATAATTTTAGTATTGCAATTATGTTAGTAGCATATTATTTAACTATTCCTTTCTCAAGTATATGAATTACAAGTGTTTGATGAAATTCCAAAGAGAATGATTTTATAGAATGATTTTCCCATTATGGTTTTGAAGCTTTTAGATTCCTTTATTGTTATTTTTATTTAGTGTTAGGGGTTATAAACACCTGAAACTTAGTTGTTTACCTAGTTTTTAAAATCTTCAAAATGGTTTAAGATAAACCATGAGCCTTGTTATTCAATTAGTATTATTGCTCAGTTGTTGGCTTAGATAAGACTAGTTTAGTTCAGTAACTAGTGACTTTTAGTTGGGAGTAGGATTTAGCACTGACCGAATGCAAGATGGTGGCTTTCTCGTCAGTTAGTAAAAGTCGTTTGTAATAGTCCCTATATTCCAGAACCACATAGCTAGAGTGGGTTATGAGGAGTCACCCATCAGTTTATGCTTTACTACATCCCAAGGTCACCCGTTAGTCTAGACTTGACTCTGCCGAGGGATCACCCATTATTTTAGGATTGATAGTCTGGTTCTTTAGTAGCTTAGTGGATCCTCATAGCCATTATTGGTACCCGTGGAATGGTACTAACACCTTTCTAAATGGGGTCACGGGTTGGACCCCAATTGTCCTAGAATAAGGCATGTCGGTTATATGATACCTCCCACAGTATTAGTTCGCTACTCAGTATAGAATTCAGTACAGATTGTTTGAGAAAGGGATACAGATTACCAATTACTCAGTTATCGGATTTCAGTATTTTAGTCTTACAAATTATTTCAGAAACATTATATGCTTTGTCTTACACTTGTAGTATTTTAGTTTTCATGCATTCTTATACAGTTATGTATTTTAGTTTTCATGCATTCTTATACAGTTATCTCATGATATTCAGCCGGTCATTACTTTATGTTCAGTTAACCCATGCATTATAGCCTAACTCATCTCATATACCAATACATTCAAAGTACTGATTGCATAGTTGTTTCTTGAACTATGATGTCTTATATCATTGGTTAAGGTACTCAGTTTCCTGACTGAACCTGGACATGATCAGTTTGCCAGCATTAGCAATAGTGGTAAGTTCTCATACTTCTAGGAAATATTTATCTTTATTTGGTTAAGTTAGTAGTTCAGTTATATGGTCAGTCAAAGTTATTTAGGGGTTTGTCCCATTAACTCTCTAGTCGGTTATTCTTAGAGGCTTTTCAATAATTTTGGACAGTCAGTTAGTTTATCAATTTTATTAGTCATGTAGCACTATTTTTATAGATGTTTTCTCAGACTTGTGACTTCAGTTATATATTTTAGTACTAAAAACCCTATGGCATTTTCAGTTATTTTCTGCAAATGTGTTCATTATTAGTATATTATTCAGTGCTCGCAGTAGGCACCGGTTTATGGCTTAGCCTGTGGTCACTGTCACCATATGCACCATTATTGCAACTAGGGGGATCCTCAGGTCATGAAATGTTTGTTTGGCATGTTATATATCCTTACATATGGATGAGGTCTTGAATATGGTTCAATATGATATATAGTCTTGATGTTGATTAATGATGTTATTCTATCCTTATCCTTGAGTTATATGCTTGCGCTTTAACTGCAAACCATCTCTGGATGCTATGTCCCCATGCGACATAGGGGCTGAAGTATCATCTTCTCTAACTATGCAGTGATTAGGTAGTTAATGAGGTTTGTGCATAGACTTTGGAGTGGTAAGCTTCTTTAATCTGGAAGACATTCATTTTTGGTCTCTTCTCTTTAAACTTAGTCTTATTTTAACTTGGTTTGTCTATTATTGAGGGCTTTTCCCGACATATACATTTACAAACATTGGTTTGTATAGGGGTATTGTGGTATTGTGGATGAATGTGGACTTGGGTGCAATGTCTAGTTTGATAAATCTAATAAAGTGTTTAGACAGGTTAAGACTTGTAGTATGCTTTCCACTATCTTATCTTTTGGTTAAGATTCGTCCGACCCTTGTGATTTATATTGATGATTAAGTTATGTTATTAGGGAAACCTTTGTTTCATGTAGGCATGGGGTGCCCATATGACATGGTCTCATTTCAGGTCGTGTCAAGTTGGTGTCAGAACTATGTCCATGGTTAGTTAGGCGTCCATAATATCGTGTTATGTAGAGTCTCTTTTATGGCTAGGAAATGAGCCACACTTATAAGAGAGGGGTTATGAGATATTTTTTTAGGAATATTTCCCTTTTTTCTATTTTAATCTCAATCTATAGTGTCTAAGGTCTTGGTTTTCTTTGATTTTTGTTTGCTATTTCTTAGATTATGCCTCCAAGGAAATCTGAGACTCAGGCAAACCCTTATGAGAGCCCTATGGATGAAACTCATCCAACTACTAGAGTTTAAACTCAGGATAAGGCTGCAGTATTTGACCATCTTTGTGGGGTTCCGGTTATCCAAACCAACCCCAACTATGAGAGTGACCCTCCTATTCTGTCACTTCAAGGGGATGCTACTAATGTTGAGTTTCATTGCTCCATCAACTTCTTGATTCAATTGGTACCCTCTCAATTGAAGCATGGTGTTCTAGCTGCTGTCTCTTATGAGGCCATAAAAATTTTCCTATTCATGAGGTTGATCCCTCCTATGTTTACGGGTGTGAACATTGAGGAAGATCTTCAAGGCTTGGTTAATAAAATAGAGAAGATATTTCAAATCATGCATGCTTCAGTGGTTGAGGCCGTTGAGTTTTATTCCTACTAATTGAAAGATGTAGCATACCAATGATATGAAGGGCAGGAGTATTCGAGAGGTGTTAATGCTAGTCCTACCATGTGGGCAGATTTCTCTGAGGCTTTCTTAGACCGCTTTTTTCCTCAATAGTTGATAGAAGAGAAAGCAGGAGAGTTTGTGAACTTGAAGCAAGAGAGGATATCCATTTAAGAGTATGCTTTGAAATCCCATTAATTGTCAAGGTAGGCTCTCGATATGGTCTCTAGCATGAGGGCTAGGATGCATATATTTGTGTCGAGATTATCCCGTGAGTTATACCTTGAGAGTAAGACGACCTTATTAATTGAAAGTATGGATATTTCTAGGTTGACTATGTATATGCACTAAGTGGAAGAAGGGAAAAAAAGCAAGTTTAGTAAAAAGAAAGGGAAGAAGTTTAGGTCTTTTGAGCCTAGT
Source organism: Capsicum chinense (assembly GCA_026120095.1). NCBI lineage: Eukaryota > Viridiplantae > Streptophyta > Magnoliopsida > Solanales > Solanaceae > Capsicum > Capsicum chinense. The sequence continues at coordinate 120,802,635 of JAPEIP010000006.1, forward strand.
GGTAGAGATAGAGATAAATGGCTATGGAAGAAATAACAGACTTCGGGTTCTTTCTCCTTGGCTAGGGCTCACTCTTCTTACCTAAAGTCATCGGGTGATCATTAATCTCAGTTTAAGGTGGGTTTCAGGCACATGGTGCCCAATTCTAGGCTAGTGGTGCCCAGTATGCTCTACCTTGCCTCCTTGCAGATTCTGTGGTCAGAGTCATTGTGGTCAGTATAAGAAAGGGCGGAATAAATATTTTAGTTGTGGTTATATCATGCACATTCAATATGAGTATCACTCTCTAGCATCTTCTGGGCCAATAGGTCTCCTTTGATACTTTATCTACTTCTACACCAATATGTGCTTTGTCTTCTTCTGCTTCTATTTCTGGCACCGGTACTGGCCAAAAATATTTGTATGTACTTTCTACTCTCAAGGATTCTGAGGCATCTCCCGATGTTATCACGAGTATTTTAAGACTTTTCTCCCGTGATGTATATTGTTTGGTTGATCGAGGGTCTACACTTTTTTTATGACCTTATATATGGCTGTGTATGTTGATTGTGGTCATGAAAGTGTATTATTTTTTTCTATTTCTAACCAGGGAGAAGACTCTATAATTTCTAGAACAGACTATAGGGGGTGTGTGGTATCTGTTGGTGGTAGAGAAACTCTCGCTCACTTGATAGAGTTGGGCATAGTTTATTTGATGTCATTCTAGGGATGGATTGGTTGCATTCATGTTATGCTTCCTTAGATTGTTGGACCTGTAAGGTCATGTTCAAATTCCCTAATGAGCTGGAATTGTATGGGAAAGGTAGTTTCGTAGTGCCTAAGGAAATATTCATTCTTTATCTTAAAGCCCAAAGGCTAGTTTTAAAGGGGTGCTTGTATCATTTGGTATGATTTAAAGTTCTAACTCGAAAAATACTTTTCTAGAGTTTGTTCCCATGGTTAATGAGTTTCTTGAGGTGTTTCCCAATGATCTTCCCGGTATTCCCCTGATAGGGAAATTGATTTTTTGATTGATCTTGTTACTGATAGTCATTTGATTACTATCCCTCCTTATAGAATGGCTTTAGTGGAGTAAAGGGATCTTAAGGAGCAATTAAAGGACCTCGAAGATAAAGGTTTCATCCATCCTAGTGTGTCTCCTTGGGGTGCTCCCATGTTGTTTGTGTGCAAGAAGTATGGTTTCCTTCATATATGTATTTATTATCATCAGCTGAACAAAGTAGTCATAAATAATAAGTATCCTCTTCCTAGGATAGATAATTTGTTTGATCAACTTTAGGGTGTAAAGTGCTTCTCTAAGATTGATCTTAGATAAGGTTATCATGAACTTAAAATTAGGGATACAGATATCCCTACAATGTTCTATAGAACCCGGTATGGTCACTGTGTATTTCTTGTCATGTCTTTTGGGTTAACGAATACCATGTTGGCATTCATGGACTTGATGAATAGGGTCTTTCATCCATTCTTGGACATGTTTGTCATTGTCTTCATTGATGATAGCTTAGTCTATTCTAAGAGTGTGGTGGATCATGTCGATCACCTTTGTGCTATGTTGCAAACATTAAAGGATCATTATTTGTATTCCAAGTTCTACAAGTGTGAGTTTTTATTGAAAGCCATAGCTTTTCTTGGTTATGTTATCACTAGTGAAGGAATCATAGTAGATCCCTAAAAGGTTTCAGTTGATAAGAGGTTGCCTACAACTCCAATAGATATTCATATCTTCTTAGGTCTAGCCAGTTACTACAGAAGGTTTATGGAGATTTTTTTACTATAGTTGTCCCATTGACAAAGTTAGCCCAAAAGAAGGTCAAGTTCTTGTGGTCGGATGCGTGTGAAGGTAGTTTTGAGAAGTTGAAAGTTCATTTACCTTCGACTCCGATTTTGACCTTGCCCCAAGGTAACAATGGTTTTGTATTTTATTATGATGCTTCTCATATTGGTCCCAGTTGTGTTTTGATGCAACATGGTAGGGTGGTGGCCTATTTTTCTAGGCAGTTACAAGTTCAGAAAAAGAACTACACTTCTCACGACCTAGAGTTTTTAGTCATAGTTTTTGCATTAAAGATTTGGCAACATTATCTTTATGGGTTCATGTTGATATCTTTTCCGATCATAAGTGTCTTCAATATATGTTTACTCAAAAGAAGTTGAACCTCAAGCAAACTAGCTAGCTTGAGTTTTTGAAAGACTATGATATGAATCTTCATTACCACCCCAATAAAGCTAATATAGTAGCCGATGCTCTTAATAGATTATCCATGAGATATTTGGCCCATGTAGATGAGGACAAGCAGGAATTGATGAAGCACATTCACCGTTTCACTAATCTTCCAGTTTGACTTACGAACTTTGAGGATGGTGGTGTATTTATGCTTCGGTATCTTAGTCATCTCTCGTTGTTGAGATAAAGGAAAAATAAGTATTGAACCCCGACTTGGTGAGGATCCAAAGTAATGTAGGTCAACACAAGTTTGCTTACTTTATGATAGGTGGTGATGGTATCTTGAGAAACCAAGGTAGACTATGTATTTTCAACATTGATGGACTGAGGAAAAAGGGTCATAGTCGAGGCTCATGAATCCCGCTATGCTATGCACCACAATTTCACCAAGATAAATCATGTTCTTAGAAAGTTCTATTAGTGGTGTAATATGAAACAAGATATGTCTAGTTATATTTCAAAGTGTATGGTGTGCCAACAAGAGAAAGTTGAGCTCATGAGGCCCGAGGCTTGTATCAAGAGATTCCAATACCCCAACTGAATCTGGAGGAAATTAATATGGATTTTGTTACATGTCTTCCTCGATCTTGGAATCAATGTGGTTCTATTTAGGTAATTGTTGATATAATGACCAAGTTTGCTCACTTTTTGCTCATGAGGACTAATTACTCGGTGGAAGATTATTCTTAGTTGTATCTTGCTGAGATTGTGAAGTTACACATTCTCCAATTTTGATTATCTTGAATTGTGGTGCTCTATTTTCATCCCTCTTTTGGAAGTCATTCCAAAAAGGGTTGGGTACTAAAGTATGCCTTAGTACTACTTTACACCCATAAATAGATGGGCAGGTGGAGAGGACAATTCAAACATTGAAGGATGTGTTTTGTTCTTCTGTGATTGATTATGATTGTAGTTGGTATGACCAGTGGCATTTGATTGAGTTCGCCTATAATAATAGTTACCACTCTAGTATCGGCATGGCCTCTTTTGAGGCATTATATTGTAGGAGATGTCTATTTCCAATTGGGTGGTAGGAAGTTGGCGAGGGTAATTTGCTTGGCCCCGATTTAGTTCACCAAGCCTTAGAGAAGGTGAAGGTAATGTATGATAGATTGAAAATCGATAAAATTTTCTAATAGTCATATACATATGTCAGGAGTAGGGACTTAGAGTTTAGTGTTGGCGATTGGGTATTCTTGAAAGTGTCTCCCATGAAGAGAGTGATGCGGTTTGGCTAAAATTGGAAGCTTAGTCCTTGGTATGTTAGTCCCTACTTGATTGTGAAGAAGGTTGGCAATATTTCCTATGAGTTAGAGTTGCCTTCTAGGATTAACTCCATTCACCCAGTATTCCATGTCTCTATGTTGCAGAAATTTGTGGGTGATCCCTCATTGGTTGTTCCCTTAGGGGATATTGATATCTCAGATTATTTGTCCTATGAGAAGATCCCGATGAGGATTTTAGATCGACAAGTTTGATGGTTGTGAACAAAAGAAATGTCTTCGGTAAAGGTTCTATGGATGAACCAAAAGTCTGAGGAAGCTACTTGGGAGGCGAAAGAGGACATGAAGTCCGAGTATCCGCATTTGTTTCTTATACCAAGAACTTGTGATAAAGGAATGTGTTAATCTTCTTACCTTGATTTATCTCTTGATAGACAATGGGTTAATTTCCCCGATGTGTTAACCTGAGTTATGCCTTGTTTAGACAATGGGTTAAAGTCCCCAAGCTTTAAATTGATTTGTGTCTTGTTAGACCATGGGTTCAAGTCCCTAATATTTTGAAATCATGTTTTTCTTGGTTGTGACGGGTTTAAGTCCCTAATACCTTAAGTTCATTCATGTCTCCTGTAGATGATGGGTTTGAGTCCCTAGTCTTTGAGTTGAGCAAGTATCTTTGACAAGTTAATTGTTTAAAGCCCCTAAGCTATGAAATGAGTAAGCATTTTGATAAGTAATGGGTATAAGTCCCAAAGATAATAAAATGAATAGACAATTGATAACGAGCATGATGTGTGTTGTATCCTTGTTATGTGGTTTGTCCTAACTTGATTGAAGGTTGATGTGATGTGTGACAATGTGTTGACTTGTGTTTATACTTGCCTTACTCGTCATTCAAGGATGCATGATCCAAGTGAGGGAGAATTGAAACACCTGGATTTTTAACCATTGAGAAATTTCTTCATTTGATGTCACTAGGGTGGGTACAACTAGGGGCATGAGTCGTACCCCTTATATTCAACTCGAATGCTTTTCTCCCTCCCCTTTCATACCCTAGGCAATGTGGTAAAGGTTACTCACTGCCCTAGGTACAAGTGAGCCTCCAATAAATCATACCTTAATGTACGAGTCGTACCAAGACCAATTATATTGAGTGATACCTTGATAAAAAGTGTAATTTTTTGGTATAGGTGATATGTTTGTGTTAGTGTATGAGTCGTATCCTTTGTATATGACTTAAAGGTGTGTAGTCATACCCTAACCAGTGTAGGTGATCTAGTATAATCCTAAGGTATGAGTTAGGGTACCACACGTGCCCTAGGGTACGGTTCCTTAAGTAAGTCATACCCCTGCACGGGCTCATTTTCTAGCTTTTAACTAAGGGCATTGTGGTCATTTCCTACACGCAAAAACTTAACTCCCCTCATTTTCTAGCCTCCCAAACATCCATTTTGATGGATCAAACACCTTAAATACTCTCTTAAACTCATTTGTGAAGAATTGGAGGCTAGGTTTTCAAGGGTGATCTTCATGATGCAAAGTAAAGTTAAGACTCTTGATAAATCAAGTTGTCTAAGGCATGTAAATCTTCCCTTTATAAATCACTATATACCCAAGTATTTTACCCTTGAATTAATAAGTGTACATGGTGATTTTGAAATCGAATGGAAACGGTTTTGTTGCCTAATGATGAATAATGTTGACTTTTTCTTAGACTTGTGTTTATACATGTTATTAATGATGATTTGCACATGTGGGTGCCTGTTATATGTGGCATAACATGTGAGTCTTGAGTAACTCTAATCTTTATGATTTCTACCATGAAAATGGCCTTGGTAAAGGCATGCACATAAGGTGTTCGTCAAAATATCTAAGTGAAGTGTCTAGTCTTATGTTGGCAATGTTTTGGACTAGGGAAATTTCCCAATAAGTATAAATAGTTGTTAAATGATAATGTAAAGGTATTATTATCCATATATGGTGAAATTGATGACCTTGTTGATTGATGGATAATGAGGGGTTAAAGTGTCTAAACCTGAATATGAACTTGAATTGTGTGTTGAACTAAAGTGTGGTGATAGTGTTGTGTAAGATTGCCAATGATATGTGAATAGTTTGTGAAGGACTTGATGGCCCTAAATTGTATTGTAGGATTAATTAACACATTTTCCTATCAAAATGGTTGAGACAAAAGGCTCCCATGAGTACCATGTGGTCATGTATAGTGTTGGATTGTCTAAATTGGTTAAAGACCTTTAGAGTAAATTGAATAAACAATGATTTATAGACAAAGGTTTGGAGTCCCAATGTCGACTAATGATAGTCGTGATGGATTGAGGTTAAAGTCCCTTGCCTAGTGAAAGGGTTTGAGGTTAAAGTCCCTTGCCTGAAGAAACCTCATGTGGTTCAAGTCCTCTGCACAACGAGATCTCTTGAGGTTGAAGTGCCTCACTAAATGAAATAGCTTGGGTTAGATTCCCTTATCTAACACGACATGAGGTTAGAGTCTCTTTACTAATGTGTGGGCATGTGTTTAGTGCCCCTTAACTAAATGAATGAGTGTGTGGTTAGAGTCCCTTGCTTAATGAATGTATACGTGGTTAAAGTCCTTCATCTAAGTGATATGTGAATATGGTTGATGTCCCATACCTAATATATATTGTGGAATCTAAGTCACGAAGATCAGAGTCCTCCACTTTATGTCTCATGATTGAGTGCATTGAGAATGTTATTAAGACTTGTTTACTTGTTTGGCATGTGATATATCTATACGTTTGGATGAGGTCTTGAATATGGTTGAATATGATATATTGTCTTGATGTTAATTGATGATGCTATTGTATCCTTGTCATTAAGTTATATGCTAGTTCTCTAAACACTAACTATCTCCGAACGCTGAGTCCCCATGCGACATAGGGGTCAAAGCATTATCTTCTCTTCTTGCGCATTGATTAGGTTGTCGAAGTGGTTAGTGAATTGACTTTGGAGTGGTGAGCTTCCTTACTATGGAAGACATTCATTCTTTATCTCCTATCTTTAAACTTGGTCTTATTTTGACTTGGTTTGGCTATTGGCGAGGTTTTGTCATGACATATATATTTCTAAACATCGAATACTGTGGACTTAGGTGTAATAGCTAGTTTTATGAATCTAATGAAGTGTTTAGACATGGTTAAGTTATGACTTAAAGTATGCTTCCCTCTATCTTATCTTTTGGTTGGGATTCGTCCTGCCCTTGTGATTTTCATTTATAATTAGTTTGGGTTATCAGGGAGACCTCCGATTAATGTTTGCTTGAGGTGCCCATAATACATGGATCGGTTTTGGGTCCTGTCATTTTGTTAGCTGGAGAAGTAAGAAACAAAAGGTTGTTGCTCGCTTAGGGGTGGCTAGTAGACTTTTGAGGTATGGTACATGGATTATGTGAACTATCATGGATCAAAATAGTGATACAAGAACTTGGAATTGAATGTTCAAGGTCTATAGGTTTATTTTATGATAATAAATTTGATAGACAAATTTCTCAAAACTCGATACAACATGATCACACTAAGCATGTTGAAATTGATAATCATTTTATCAAAGGGAAGTTAAATCAAAAGATTATTTAGTTTCCCTTTGTCAAGGAAAAAAGGCAACTTACAAACATGCTTACTAAGGCAGTCTCAGAAAGGACATTTCATGGAGTTAATGACACATTTTGCATGAGAGATATCTATGCACAAACTTAAGGAGGATATTATCATGATTGTAGAATTTGATATTAGTAAATCATGGTTTTTGGGATCTAGAATAATTGTACAGATTCTTAATTAGGGAATATTTCTTTTACATTGTAAATATATTAGTTTCCTAGAATATGTAGAGGTCTGAGTCAGCAGATACTTGTATATACATGAATCGTATAACTTATGATGAAAATAGAAGACATACAAATTCAATTAATTTTTTTTATACTTATAGTGCAACAAAAGCATTACAGAATTCGCATCAAAATAACTAGTCAAAATAGTGTACCAAGAAGCCAAAGGTACATAATAAGAAATCATCTTGTTCCTTGACATTCTATTTCTATCAAGCAACTGAATGAGCATGCAGGGAGCAGAAACTTTAGAATACACATAAAGAAACAAGAAGATTAAATTCTATCTTAGGATCTTCTAGAATGCAAGAAGGAAATAACTAAGAATGCATGAAGAGTCAAACATTTTTCCTTCTATCTCCTTCCCGTTCCTTGTTTACACTAGCTTCTCTTCACTGGAGTTAACTTCTTCACTAATTAAAGAAGTTCCAAACACTATGTTCTCATTTTGAATGAAAAGAACATCAAGAACCAAGCTTTCAAAATACCTTATATCACTCTAATCTTTAATGAACGGTGTACGAAGAGACAAATCTTAAAAATAATCTACATCACCTTCATTTTCAGTAAAAACTATTGCAAGAAGAATGCCTTCAATAATTTCAAATTCTTTGGCTAAAGAATCTGTATCTAGAAAGAAATTTAGTGTTTTGTCTACTAGTGGTTGATATTGTTCCTCTATTGCTGTTTTAAGATCCATCATCCAATAATTCTAGTGGATATTTTAAGCCTTCTTCAATATTCTAAGTGTAGCCACAATGTTTATGAAATGATGTTTTACTGTCAACATTCTTGTATGGTCCAAGAACATCCTGACTTTGATACCAATGCTAGAAAAAATTGGGGATGCATAAGAATTTGAGGTTTTAGTAGCTCGATAGGAGCTTTACCAGGAAAAATGAATTATCATCTAACGGGGTTGGGTAGAAATAAAGATAAAGAATAGAATTCAATAGGGAAAATGTAATACAATACGGTCATGACCAAATATAAGGTCACAATGTAACTTGTTGCAGCACATCCTTGACAAGTAAGTCAATCATCAAGAAAGAAAGAAAATCCCAACAAATAATGAAAAAAACAAGACGAGACTCCTAGAACAAAGCAAGTCAACACAGAAAATAAATAAATGGAAGTATGAAAGAAATAACATAAGCCACCCAAAATCTAGTGTCATAATGTAAGAGCACCTAAGTATAATAATTGAAACTCAAATACAAAATTTTTCTCTGATCCAAAATAAAGACCAGGTAAGAGATGGGATGAGATCTGAAATCCGTCTTGAACACTAGAATGATCAAGTCTCAAATCTGATAGAACTTTTTCTGAAACGTCACCCATCACATGTAGAACTAGAACTGGGATCTGCACCAAAAAGGAACAGTAGGGGTGATTACCGTCCACTTGTACTCAGTAGTTACCATAGGCCGACTCAATAAAGCATATCAGATAATATAAGTAAAGAAAAATTTGAGCATGTCACCTTCAAACAAAAAAGTTCCCAAATAGCATCTCACACCGTCTCCACTAAATGATCTAATAAAATTTTCATGATAAAATAGTACAAATATACACGAAGAATATATGGAAACTAAACATAAGTCAACAAAAATTAAAGAATCATGAACTATACATATGCAATGCAATGATAATGAAGTGAATGGTGAAATTCATACCATGACTTTCTGTGTACACCCACCGAGCTCACAACTCCCAATATAGGACCCATGGTGATTTCACAACCCACACACTATAACCTATGTCTCAATATCTCAACTCATCTCTCTGGCTCAGTTCACAGATAAGGGTTTTACAAAATATGTCTTATTCCCCTACAGAAATTATGTTCCTCAATAATCTCAATATCTCATAAATATATATGTATTGAATAAGGATATAATGCTCACAATCAAATCAGTATGAAGGTATATAATCCATTCAACAAATATATATGTGAGTCTAGAAATCAACTCAGTTTGTCCACAGTTCATGATTATCAACTCTCATTCGGAACCATTGAAATAAATATGCATGCAAGACATCATGAATATCATATCAACCCCTAACTCGAGCATTTCTATCATGATAAAGGAAACCAATGCTCAATAAATCCTATAATAATAATTCAAGCCCCTACATGTGCATTATATCTAGAACAAAGGAATTTAATTTCACATATAAGACTGTTGGTATCAAACAAAGCTCCTAAATGGGCAATACATAATATCAAATATCATAAGTCAACAATAACATAATATAAGCCGTCACTCGAACACACCATAGTAATAATAATCTTAAAATATAAACCCAGTGTTAGTTTCCCCAACCCATAGCATATTTTACTTATTTATTAACTACTCAGCTCAATTGGAAAGAAGTTAAGACATAAACTACCTCGAAATGATGAAATCTAAGCCTAGAAAGCTTCAAAATAGAGCTTTCCCTTTTCGAATGGCCTTTAAATCAACTACAACACTCAAATATAACATCTATGCATTAAAACAAAGGTAATGATACCCATATTTAAGTCGGGTCCAAAATGAGTTCGAAGTTATTATCAATGGGAAACAAAGGGGATAGGAGTTTAGAGGTTGCCCACGTGAAAATCAATGAAGAAACCCTTAAAAATTGTCTTTCCCATAACTTGGAGGTCTAAAAATATAGTTATTTTGCCAAAAAGGCATATATATTATTCTTTGAATAGTGCCTCACAAATTTGGTCAACCCTTAGTGTTCACGAGGGAAAACTTTTACCGGTCAAAATTTTTTTCTTTCAGTTCGCGACCAAGGCATTGCATTTGTGAAGGATGATGAATCACACATTCGAATTCGTAACAACCTAATCACATTTGCAAAGAAGGACTTAGTTTCCTTTCATGATCGCAGCAACCACCTCATGATTGTGATGAAGGTAAATTTTTTCTCCATATTTGCGGCCTAGGGCCCTTAATTGTAAAGAAGGATCCGTGCACTAAATATCAGTTGTGCACCAGCTGATTTTACATGGTTTCAAATTCACCAAACAAACCCTTGGGATTTATTAGAGACCAGATAGAAATAAACCATCTATTTTATAAGGTATTTTTGACATTCTAGACTCAACCATAATGTTGAATTTTTGAATAATTATTATTTTCAATAAATTAACCCATGGACCTCCTTTATGCAAATTTTCAAACAAAGGGTCTAAATGCAAACTAAAAGTTTAAAATCCAAACCAACCATGCTACTAACCCAAATTTGATTTTCTAGACCTAATTGAAGTGTCCGAATGCCATCCAACACCCAGAAAAACAAATGTTTACCGAAGTCAACTACATGGCTTTTAAAGCCTCTAAAACCCACAAACTCACCCAAATCATTCCTGATCGCATTATGAATCGCGCAAATCATACCCATACTCCAAAATCATCATGTAGAAACTAAGGGGAAGTATAAGATGGTCAAACAAATAAAAAGAAAAATTTCACAATTCAGTTCCTTACAACATCCACCACTAAGACATTGTTTCATCCTTGAACTAAAAGGCAAGGAACTACCTGAATCAGTAAAGGGATGAGGGTAACTATTAGACATATTAATAGAACGTTAACCACAAGAATATCTCAAAAATACAATTGTTTAATATCTCCTACAAAAATGGGCAATGGCTCCTCTACAAAGGTCAACCTCTCATTCAATTGAACGAAATCCCAATGAAGCATGTGAGACTCATCAAGAATGTATCACCAAATCATAAATGAATGGAAAATTTGATGACTGATTGAAAAATATTAAGATAAGGCCAAATCAAAAGAAACATCTTCAACTATTCAAAGGATCTCAAATGGTCCAATGTACCTTAGGCTAAGCTTTCCCCCTTTTTCTAAACATTATCATGCCCTTGATTGGAATTAAGGAAGAGACAATCACCAATTCTAATCTTTAAGCCATGAATCCTATGGTACACATAACACTTTTTATTATGTTGGGTTGCTCAAAGCCTATCCTAAATTATCATAACCCTAGCCAAAGACTTGCAAAGCATGTTAGTATCATGAGGTCTAACTTCTAAAGTCTCAAACCAACTAATAAAAGATCTACAATGCCTACCATACAAGGCCTCAAGGAGTACCATCTCAATATTCAAATGGTAGTTATTATTATAAGCCAAATCCATTAAACACAAATATTTCTCCTACTGACTTTTGGAGTCCATAACACATGTACAAAGCATATCCTCCAAAAACTAAATAGTCGACTCTAACTAACCATCGGTATGGGGATGGAAAGTTGTGTTAAGGTCAATCTAAGTACCTAAATTCTCCTAAAATTCAACCAATCTATAAGTAAAAATCGAGCCTCTATCTGAAATAATAGGCATGGGTACCCTATGAAGACGAAGTATCTTACAAACATAGATACGATCCAACCTCTCGGCACTGAAGGAAATATAAATAAATAAGAAATAGGCTAATTTGGTAAATCAATCCACGATGATTAAAATGTTGTTAGAAAACAAGAAACATGAAACAAACCCACAAATGAATTCCATAATGATCTGCTTCCACTTCCACTCAGGAACGGGTAATCCTTGTAGTAAGCACTAGGTCTCTAATGCTCGGCCATAACCTACTAGAAATACAAGCAATAAGCAATAGAATCTACTATATCATTCTTTATATCACTCCATCATAAAGCTATAACAAATCACAATACATCTTGTTCACCTATGAATGGATAAAATATGTAGAAGAATGTGCCTCCTCTAAAATCAATCTCACTTATCAGCTAATTCTCAGCATATAAACTAGGTCTCTAATCCTCAAAACACCATCAAAATCAAGAGATTTCACAATAGACATGCCACTTAATAATTTACCTTAAATCACCCTCAAACTATCATCATCAAACTTGTGAGATTGAATTTGCTCCATTAAAGAAGATCTAGCTTCAACTAAGTCTAAAATATGCTATGATATTGAAATATCAAGATTTACCATTTACTTATCTAAGGACTTAACCCTCAAGTCTAAAGGCCAACCACGAGTAAATAGATGAGGTAAACTCCCCATACTAGTTGACTTTCAACTCAAAGCATCCACAACCACATCAGCGTTGCTCAGATGATAAAGAATAGTGAGGTCATAATCCTTAAGCAGCTAAAGCTAACATTGTTGCCTCATGTTAAGATCTTGATAGACAAAGAAGTACTGAAGGCTATGATGGTCTAAGCAAATCTTAAAGAAACTCCATACAAGTAATGATGCCATAACTTTAATGCGAATACTATGGTTTCCAACTCAAAATTATGGGTAGGGTAATTTATCTCATGATGCTTTAACTGAAGAGATCCATAAGCTATCACCTAACCCTTGTACATTAACTTCATACCTAAACCATTACTAAAAGATCATAAAACATGGTAAAACCCATATTTTTCTTGTGCAAGGTCAAAATAGGAGTTTTAGTCAACAACTTTTTGAGCTTTCAAAATCTCTTCTAACATGCATCCAACCACTAAAATACCTTTTTTTGAGTCAACCTAGTGGAAAGAGCATCAATAGATGAGAAACCCTCTACAAACCACCGATAATAACCAACTAAACTAACAAAACTTTAAATTTAGTAATAGAAATAGGTCTAGCCCAGTTAAGAATCACTATTATCTTAGCCTGATCAACCATAATAACTTTCTTTGTTACCATATATACAATGAAACAGAAAGGATCCAACCAAACCCCTAACTTGGAAAGCTTAGCATACAAATTATCATCATGCAACCTCCTAAATACAATCCTCAAATTCTTCATATAATCGGACTCATTCTTGGAATAAACCAAGTTATCATCTATAAATACAATCACAATAGATCAAAATACAATTGAAATACCTTGTTTATCAACACTATAAATATTGCAAGAGAATTAATCAATCCAAAAGACATGATGAGGAACTCATAATGACCATATCAAATTTAAAAATCTATCTTTAGAAAATCGTAATCTCTAATCATCAACTAATGATACTCGAATCTCAAATTAATCTTTCAAAATACCAAAGCATACTAAATTTGATAAAAAAAACATTAATCCAAGGAAAAAGATACTTGTTCATAACTGTTACCTTTTCTAACTACCTATAATCAATACACATACACATAAAAAAATCATTTTTCTTCATAAATAAGATAGGAGCACCCCAATCAGATACACTAGGTCTAATAAACCCCTTACCTAACAAATCCTGCAATTGCTTTTTCAACTTACTCGAGGCCATCCTATTGGGAGAAATGAAATTAGGCTTGTTCCTGGATCAACACCAATAGCAAAATCAATATCATAATCTAGGGTCATACCATTAAAATCCATAGGAAATATATTCATAAACTCATGAACAACAAAAATAGAATCCATAATAGGAAGTAAGGCGACATTAGTATCATGATATAATCCAAATAAGACAAACACCCTTTCTCTATTATGTCATGATTATATTAAAAAATAGCACCATTTGAACATGAATTGAGTTACCCTTCCAAGCTAACCTTGGCAAACCCAACATAGTTGAGTCCATAATCTTGGTATAATATTCTAAAGTAGCATGATAAGGAGCTAACCAATGCATACCCAAAATAACATCAAGATAATAAGTCTAGCCAAGTCTCACGGCCCACAAAAATAACAAAACAGTATTGGTACAGTCGATCCACCACTAAAGAATCTCATATGGGGGAAGAAATATGAAGAAGAATAACAAGAGGCTCACATGCAACATCAAAACCAGAACAAAAAAGTAGACACATAGGAGAATCTAGATCTAAGGTAAAATAATACGGAAAAAGATCTCTAGCATACTGGGATGATACTTGTAATAACTATATTAGAAGCCTCTACCTCGGGTCTACCAGGTATAGCATAACACTGACCACATCTACTCCTGAATTGAGTAACCCTATAACTATATCCATGAGTTCTCCTACCTATATTTCTAACATCTCTAGCACTAATGACACCGTCCTATCACTCTACAAACCACCTCTTAAGGAAAAATTTAGAGTATTGAAAAGTTAAAGCTTAAAACCCTGCTAAGTGGGTCCATGTATACATTAAGGGAAATCCTTGGCAACATGGTCAAAATTGTCACATATAAAATATCTCATATGGTCTAACTCAATCTAAAAAGTTTTGGATTAACTAGAATAACCTCTCTATTTTAAAGAACAAATCATAAAACCTCAACTTGTATGACCTAATACCTGGCTACCAGAAGTTATACAACCTAAATGTCTACCATATAATCCTTGCAATGGGACCTAGACTGGGCTACTATTATAACCACGGTAACCTTTACTAGTGAAATCACTACATGGAAGATGTGTCCACTAAACTTACCTTGATGATGCACCTTATAGTTTCTTTCTAAGTACAATAGACTCAGTCATCTTAGGATGCTCAATGATACTCTAAAAAGAAGCCTCTAAAAATATTGAGGGTTGTAGCCAACTAATACATACCATCTAACCCCTTCACAAACTTCTAAATGTTATTAAACTTGGTAGAGATACTAGCTGATAAATATTTAGAGAAGATGTGAAAACATGCCTAATACTCAACAATAGATATGAATCTCTTCTCCAAATGACCAAACTCATTTATCATATGATCTGTCAAGCTATACGACACAAACCTCTATGACTGAGCCTCAAAAACTTAAATGCAAGACATGGAAAGTAAACCCAAAGGCGTACAATAGAAAAGTGAACTCCATAAATTACAATCCATAGTCGTCAATTAATAGGCAATATAAGAAACTCTATGATACTCAGGGGATCCAAAATTATGTAACTTCTCTTGGCATTTAATAAAAAATTTGTAGGCACTCTAGCTAATAGCTCTATTTAGTTTGGGCAGACCTATGTAAATAAACCTCTCAAATCTATTTTGATCATTAGAATACATAGAAATACCCAATATAACCAAAGAAATATAAAGTCTAGTTGGCACAGATTCCATCTGTAGAGGTATCATAGATGATGGTTGTGCCCCAAACGTAGGAATACCATAAGCAAATTCTAGAACTAATGGTGGAACATCACTTAAAGTCTGAGAAATACCAGGTACACTTAAGGGAACACCCTCCAAATGACTCAAGAGATGAACTAAAAGATCCTAAAACACTTAGGTATCAACTAAACTTGGTGGGACATGATTTGGCCCTGCACCTTCTACCTAATAATCATCTCTAGAATACATAACCTCAGGCTTGATAAAGTCTTTCCTAGTATATCCTCTAGCTGGGGCATCTCCTTATGTCTGTCCTCTACCTCTAGGTCGACGATGACCCTTGTGTCATCCTCGAATAGGGATACCCATATTGGGTGTTGGATTAGTATCTCTAGCCTCTCTAGAAATAGTCCTTACTATCTATATAAAGAATGGAATAAAAGTTTAAAACATTGGTTATCAACAATTAGCATGACAAGAAATCAAATTAGAGAAGTTTTTACTAAAGTTATCTTATAGTCTCTCGAAGATAGATGTTGACATCTACTTATCAATTTTCTAGACTCCTACCAGATATTCTTCTCTTATACTAATAAGATCAATGAACCTGATTACTCTAATATGAATTTGTCTAGACCTAAAATAAAGTCATGATAGTGCTTATCATGGCCCAGCCTTGACATATAAGCCAATTAACAAAAAGAAAATAAACACAACAAGTAATAAATATAGCAAGATGAGACTTCTAGAACAATGTCAAGCCGACACAGAAAATAAATAAACAAAAGTCTAAAAAGAAACATCATAAAACAACCAAATCAGGTGACATAATTATAAGAGAATCTAAGTATAATATTCACCTGATTCACATTAAAGACAAGGTAAAAGATGGGACAAGATCTAGAATTCGCCCTAAACACTAGAATGATATAGTACCTCAAATCTGATCAAACTCTACTTAAAACCTCACCCATTATATGTAGTACCAAACTGGGATGTTCAGTAAAAGAACATAATAAGGTGAGTACAGTCCACTTGTACTCAGTAGGTATCATAAGCAAACAGAGAGAATCCAAAAAGAAGGTAAGTAAAGAAAACTATGAGCACGTCGCCTATAAGAAAAAAAGTTCTCAAACGGTATCTCATAATGTATCCACTAATAGTTCTAATATATCAAAATGAAAGATAATAAATATACGTAAAGAACGTATGAAAACTAAACACAAGTCAAGAAAAACCAAAGAATCATGACATATGTGTATAAAATATAATGCAATGACAACAGTGAATGGTGAAAGTCATCGCATGACTTTCTTTATGCACCTACAGAGCTCGTGCTCCCTAGATAGGACCCATGGGGGTCGAAATCCATACATTATAACTCTTATCTCGATATTGGATTGAGTTCATAAAGAGGATTTATATTAGAGATATCATTTTATTTTAAAAAAATAATCCTTAATGGTACCCATATCTCATGAATGTATATGCATGGAATGAGGAAGTAATGAATATATCCTATTCATTCAACATGTATGTAAGTGAGACCAAAGATTAACTTAATATGTCTACAATTCACAATAATCGACTCTAATTAGGCACCATCAAAATAAATATGAATGTAAGATATCATAAATATCATATTAACCTCTAACTCAGGCATTTCTATCATGATAAAGACAAACAATGCTCAATAAGGCCTATAATAACAATTCATGACCCTACATGGGAATTATATCTAGAATAAAGGCATTTAATTGCACATATAAGGATAATAATATCAAACAAAGTCTCCATACAAGCAACACGCTATATTAGATATCATAAGTTAACAACAACTAATTATAAGCCCTGACTCGGGCACACCATAGTAATAATATTCTCAAAATATAAACCCCATAGCCTACCCATAGAATGTTTTACTTCTTTATAAACTACCTAACTCAATCAGAAAGAAGTTAAGCCGTGACCTACCATGAAACAAATTCAAGCCTAGAAAGCTTTAACACATAGCTTTCTGCTTTCAAATAGCCTCAAAACCAACTACAACATTAAAATATAGCATTTATGCATTAAAAGAAACCTAATGTTACCCATATTACTCATATTTAAGCCAATCCAAGATAAGCTCAAAAATGAGTTTGAAAATGTAATACCCCGTATTTCCCTAGCCTAAATTAACTCTCAGTCCATGAGTTATCTAATACAAAAATTTTAAAATACCTAATATTTTTCAGTTTAGAGCCTAACATTGCGTAGGAAATTCAATTAGCTTTCCAATGATATAAAATTTGACTAAATCCATAATCGGGTAATAAGTTATGGCTATTTTAAGTTTCAGTCATTAAATATCGTTATTCAGGCCAGTAGCGCGTTGCGGAGTATGTCAAAATAGCAATTGTCAGTTTCCAGTAATGTAACACGATACTGGTATGTCACTCCAAAGATTATTTACACATTTTTCAATTTCCAGTGTACCAACACGATTCCACCGCATCACGCCACCAACCACATTCCCAGTTATCATTTTCCAGTGGCTTGGCGCGATAGTGGCGCATCACGCCAGGTGCCCAAATTAGAATTTTTTTAGTAACAATTTTAAATTAGTCCTAGGAGTAATTGAGTATTTTTCCATGACCCAAATCATCTTTAACACGAAAATTACCCCAAATTAACCTAGTGACATCACTATTATTCAATATTCCCCAAATCAAAGGCATTCTCTCTCAAGAAAACAACCCTTAACTTCAAGAATCAAGGTCAAAACTCAAGTATTTCTTCAAGCACCTTCAAGAATAAAATTTTCAAGGTATGTTAGGTGT
This sequence comes from Capsicum chinense, assembly GCA_026120095.1. NCBI lineage: Eukaryota > Viridiplantae > Streptophyta > Magnoliopsida > Solanales > Solanaceae > Capsicum > Capsicum chinense. The sequence goes on from JAPEIP010000006.1 coordinate 120,820,751, forward strand.
TCATCTATGGGTCCCTTTCACCCATAGAGTTCAAGAATCCATTTTTAAAACTTCAGGAGTTATGATTTATGATTTCCATGCTTGGAATTGAATGTATTCGTGATTATTAGTAATTGGGATCCAATGCATATTTAATTATAAGTTTCCATGAAATTAAGATATTTATGTGGTGAATTATATGAATTGCATGCTTTACCCTTGAATTTGAAATTAAATATTTTATTAATGATTACATGTATTGACCATCATCATGTGAAATACTCCATGGTCCCCAAGTATTTGCTAAAATGCCTATGTGAAGTAGATAGTGGAATCTTGACATATCATTATGTGGTCCTGATCATGCACAAGTTTATGCCTTACAAGTGTTTGATGAAATGCCTTTATGAATGAATTATGGACAAGTGTACATTGTTGTGTATCTCAACATCATTCTATGCTTTATTTTTCATGCTATCGAGTCCTGGGGGTATTTAATACCCAACAATGTAGATGTTTACCTACAGTTCGTGTCAATTATAGAATAGTCTTTATCCTGTCATGAACAACAGTACTCTCAGTTAGTTACAGAACTCAGTAGAAGTTAGTCAGGTACAGAAATAAGGAAAATTATGTAAACTCAGTATTAGTTAAGTCTAGTTTAGTATACTTAGTTTAGTGTCTTTCAGTTAGGAGTAGGATTTAGCACCAAGTGAACCCAAGAATGGGGGCTCACCTACCAGAAGAGGGTGTGATCCTTGGAAGCAATCCTTGCATTCCAAAAATACGAAGCCAAAGTAGGTTAAGACATCAAACCTACCAACTAAGGGTTGATGAGGTGTTTTAACCTGACAGATAAGGGTTCCACCATTCTCATTAGAGTACCTGCCATATGAGGGTAACTCTTTTGTGTCTTTATCCGTTGCATGGTACTGATACCCTTTTAATTAAGGTTACAGATTAGACCCTAACTCAGTTATCTTATCTTATTTGGGGCATGTTAGCTAGATGATTACCTCCAATAGTTTTAGTTTCAATCTTCAGAATAGAACTCAATTCAGTTCTATAGAATTAGGACTATGAGGTATAATCAATCAGTATCAGTAGCTCAGTTGTCATAAATCTCAGATTATCAGTTACTCTATATCAGAACTCAGTACTTAGCTTCAAAAAAGCTCAGTTACAGTATATATATTTATGCACAGTATTGCATGCTCGGTATTTAAAATAGTTATGATTATCCTGATACACTCATGTTTAATTTCTCTATATCATTAAGTCAGTTATTGTTCATGCATATAAACCCTTGCATTCAGCTTTACCTCATATAGCATACTAGTACACTCCACGTACTAACGCATACTCTTTCTTTGCGGTATGATATCTCATATCATAGTTTTGGATGCTCAGGTTCTCGACCGCGCATAGACTAATTCAGATTCAGCCAACTTATCAGATTTAGCAGTGAGTCCTCATCATTCAAGGATATTATTTTATTTCTTTATTTCAATAGACTCAATATTTTAGTAGATGGAATTAGTTGGGGAACTGTCCCATCAAATCCACTTTCAGCCATTTTTAGATTAGAGGCTTTTTAGACTAGAGTTCAGATAGTATTTAGTTTTACAAATTGTTATTTCAATTGATACACTTTATCAGTATTCACAGCTTTTGAACCTTATGGCATTTTAAACTATTATTCTGCATTGATTATAGTATCATCTTTTAGTGCTCACAGTAGATATCAGTCATAGGTTAGCTTGTGGTCCTTCAGGATCGTAAGCACCATGTAGCATCTGGGATACAAACTCGGAACGTTACAAAAAATAAAAAGGGTAACATAAAAATATTATTTCAAAAATACATTCCCCGGGGTTATAGGAGTCTACTGCTGAAAAACAACATAAAAATGGGTTAAAAATAAGGTCTAAAATGAATAAAAACCATTTTAAAGCTTTACCAGTAAAACATTTCAATCCTATATTAAAATAATGATCAAAAGTTGTGTTTGAAGATTTAATCAACAAAAATAATAGGGATAGGAGTTTAGAGGCTAACCACAAGAAAAGCGGTAAAGAAAACCTTAAAAATTGTATTTTCCTAAGCTTGGAGGTCCAAAAATGGAGTAAATTGCAAAAATAAGGCATATATATTATTTTGTGAATAGTGCCTCATGAACCCAGTCAACCTTTTCCATTTGGTAGGGTCAACTTTGACCAGCTAAATTTTTGGCTTTTGCGTTCGTCACCAAGGCTTCGCGTTCACGAATGTTGATGAATCAGACCTTTATTAACGTGACAACTTTGTCGAATTTATGAAGAAGTACACGATTTTCATTTATAATTGTGGCCACCACCTTGCAATTGTGTTGAAGGAAAACTTCCTTCCCTGCTATCGTGGCCTAGGCCCTATGTTCTCAAAGAAGACTCCATAGTTCTGAATTCTCTAAATGTACCCTCAAAATTTATTCAGGACCTGGCAGAAATAAATCATATATGATACCAGTATATTTTCAACATTCTAGACTTAGTGGCGACGTTGAATTTTCCAAAAGATTGTTTCCAATAAATTAGTCCTCGGAACCTCCTTCTCATAGCTTTTCAAATGAATGATCAAAATGCAAACTAAAGGTTCCAAACCCAAACAAATCATTCTAGTAACCTAAATTCGACATTTTGGACCTAATAAAAAAGTCCAAAATGTCATCCAATTCTTAAAACAATAAATATCGACCAAAGTCAACTATGTGACTTTTAATGCCTCTAAAAATCAAAAACTTAATCAAATCATTCTTGATCGCATCAAGAACCATAGAAACCATACTCCC